>OU963901.1:29392625-29992625 GCA_902850365.2 Chilo suppressalis | reverse complement strand
GTTCAGAACAACGCAGTTTTTGTGATCCCGAACACATAGACAGACAGACGCAACAGGAGACTTTGTGTTATAGTGGTATGATCAACAAGCTTCATTAATTATGCTGATACTGGTACTGTATACTTTTACTCACTGTAAAATGATTGCAAATGTTTTTTTAAAGTTATTCCAAACTATGATAAAATTATAACTAATTAAAAAACCTTGCCAATATAAAAAATAAAGCAAACCATTAGGCACCAACTTGTTTCTTGTTTCTCAATTAAAATATTTCTCTTTCTATCTAATAAACAATCAATCAAAAAAATCAAATCAAAAATCAAAAAAGTTTATTATGTATTACATTTGTTGTACACCAAACCAGGGTTCTATTAAGTGTTTAACTCCTGTACCAGAAGGAACCGCTCTTCTAAAGCATCATTAATATATCTTATGTTAAGGTCTTAATTTTATTTCATTGGATTTTAAAACATTATAATAAATTAAATTATCTCTTATCTATTAGACAAGTCCGTCCGTCCGTCCGTCCGTCTGTGGGGCTGTTTCAGCGGCCAAACCGTAAGAGATAGATAATAGTTATTTATTATACAAGAGTGGAAAGTTCCTTTTTAACCGCGTGCTCGATTTGGATGACCGAGCAAGCGAAGGAAACAAACGAGCACAAGGTGAAAAATCTTTCCACTCGAGTGCAATACGTAACTTTTCATCCCACCTCAGCGAGGAAATGACAAAATGAAAAAGAAAACAATTTATAATGACAAAATATTTTTATTTCAATTAAAACACATTAAGATAATCTATAAATTGAAGAAAATAATAAGAAGTAGAAAATAATTAAGAAATATTAAATGTAACGTTGCTACAGTTACTTATGTTAAGTTTAATATTTTTGTTAGGTAATGTTATGTTGGTGTTTGTGAATTGTGCGCTGTTTTGTGGTAAACTACTCGTATCAGTAATTTTAAATAGTTGTGCCGATTCATTGGATTCTATTGGCGTAAATGTTGGCGAGAGAGGGCTATTGTTTCCAATCTTATGGGGGCTCATTTTAGATGTAGAAGGGCGAGACCAAGAATCTGACAGAGGTTCTTTCAGCGTTATGGCCTCCACGATACTATTACAAATTTTTGATTTACTTTGGATTGAATCCTCTATGTATCCCTCTACAACCGAATTAGACTTCCAGCCTCCATGGCGCTTAAGCGATAGAAGATCAGCCCCTGATTCGGCCAAAAGTGTGGCTGAGGTTCTTCTAAAACAGTGACCGGTGTATAACGGGGGTTCTAAAAGTCCGAGAAAAGTTGCTATTTCTCGTGGAATACTGCCAATTTTATTCTGACCCATAGGTTGTCGGATACACTTTCCGTTGCGATATTGTAGAAAAAATCGTTCAATTGGGGTGTTAGAAGGACGTAAAGCTTGATATTTCTGAACAATGTTTACATATTCCTTGCGAATAACGAAGTTGCGGTCTTTTTTTGTCTTGGTATTTAGTACATTAATTAATAGCAATTCATCAGAATTATGAGAATATTTTGATACGTTATTGACATTAAGTAGTGTAAGTTCATTTGTTCGACATGCTCCGGTTATACCAATAATAAGAACAACCTGTAACAAAAGAAGTATTTATAATCGTAAATAAATTAATCAAATTAAAAATATTGTAAGTACTATGTACAATTTTATCAACAACAAAAAATTACACGTATTGACTTACTTTTGCCGCTAAATATACGGAATCAGGTGCTTCATTAATAAACTTTGCAATTTCAGATGCTGTGAAAACCTTCGATTTTTTTGGTTTATAACCAGATGAGGCTCTTTTTAAAAATGCCACTAATTTATGATAGGTGTCGATATGAACGTCTTTCTTCATCTTAATTGTTAATTTTAGCATTGAATACGTACTCCATAGCGTGCTTGCTTTCTTGGTCTCAGATAATTCTATAAAATATGCCAGCAAAACGTTTTCGGAGAAAGTTTTTGCTCCTTTAGCTAGTCGCCACATGTTAAATATATCGTACTGTTTCAAATACTTCTCTCGTGATTGCTGAGGGAGAAGGCTCATTTGCGCATTATTAACTGTTTCAGTTAACTCAGTTGGCGTTAGATAAACTTCATCGTCGCTAATGTCACTCATTTTAGTTGATTTTTTTGTACAGTTTTTAGGTTATGTTAATTATATTAAGCAATAAAACGTGAAAAACTAGAATGGCGCGAAGCACGCAAATAAAACAAAGAAACCAAGAAGGTTCCAAATTTAAATTTTTTCACAATTTAAAAAGTTCTAATCATAAATTTGGCACCATAGAGGTTACATTAAATAGGTTTAATGACGTTTTGAATTTACAATTATATTGAGTACTCATTATATGTGATGTTCTAAATTCAAATCTACTTTGCCGCTCAAGCGAATAAAATAGAATTTTCCAGCCAGATTTCGAAGCGCAAAATTACACTTTCCGAGGTGGTGGGATGAAAAGAGAATGTTTAAGTTATAAGTTAAGAATAGTCTGATAAGACTACAAACCGGATTTGAGTAACGTAGTACTTCCGGTTTTCGAGAAATCACGAATTTCAAACGAAGCCACACAAAATCTCCGAAGTTCTCAATTAATTAAATACATTTTTTTTAAATCAGGTTTTGGTGAACATTTGGTTCACTGGTTTGCTAGTAATTTATATAAGCGGTTGAGTGTGTGTCTGTATGCGTGTGTATGTGTGTGTGCGTGTACGTGAGTGTGTGTGTGTACAAATGCTCTTTTTATCCGCTAGTAAGTAAGATTAAGAAGGCTCTCAGTTTCATCATAATCCAAGGTCTTGAGCCATGCAATCAATACTGTAATATAATGAACAATAAGGGGATACATTTTGTAGGAACATTAAGTTTATTGTTTATTTATTGGTATATTCTATCTTAATATCAATTTCCATCTAAATCCGTTTTGACATTAATTTTTTTGTTCTGACAGCGTATGATTGAGTAACAAACAAACGAAAGGTAAGGCAAATTCGCTTAAACGCCACTTTGGTCGAAAATGAGTTATTATATGTATATAATATATCATTTACTCATTTTTTTTCTGCCTCGATCTGTTTATGTTTCGTGAAGATTTGATTATTTTTTTGGCGCTTAAGCAACAAAATTTTTTGAACTTTTCACAACGCTGAAGTGACATAAATTTTGGTGTTTTTTGAACTAATGGCGCTTACGCCCTAGTATTAAATTAAATTAAATTTAATTTTTCGCTGTACATTTATGAAGTAGCTGTTTTTGTGTTATGTAACAATTCTCTGTTTCCGACACTCTCAGAAAGGAACCCAGATAGAAATCATAGTCACTGGAATAGGCTTTGCGCTCCTTCTTATAAAACCGTACACGTTAGTAATAGCTTCTTTGGGATGGCTCACAGAATATTCAACAAGGTTACGAGTTGTCTTAAATCACTACCGATAAAGACTTTTAAGAAGCGTCTTATTAGTTAAAAAAGCCTACTATGCAGTTGAGGATTTTTTAAATGACAAATCCAGTAATTAAATCGGCCATGTCTTTTTTAAAAGCTGTTCTCTATTAAGAAAAATTAGACATATTAAAATTGACAATCCAGTTAAGAAATGTGTATTTATTGCTATTTTGGACATTTTGCTTATTTTTCCATTAAAATTTTGACTATTAGTGCATAGGGGAAACAAAGAACGAAGGGGAAATAACGGAACGGAAGCGGGCAAACCAATAACAGGTGGTGCAATCGTTAGTAGTGTAGGAAGGCCAAAGGGGAAGATCTTCCTCCGAGCTGGGTGATGGTAGCTTTGGGGCCGCGGCCCGACTGATGTTGGTCGGGCATCGTATATATGAAGAGTTAGCTTCCGAATTTCATTTGCGCGATGTAGGCTTCCATACTATTATGATCGCAGTGCAGGTAACGCCATCTCTTGAGGATGGTGAGTAATGATTTCCTCCATCCGTTGTATATATGTGGGGCATATAGATGTCGCCGCCACAGTAGTGTTCGCTCCGTATACACGGCACAGCAATCGAAATGCAGGTAAACAATTATTGTATATTTCACATTATTTAAAGGAAGGTAACTTCTTGAATCATCAAAATTGAAGTCATTTTTCAACTCGACGACTCTGTATTTGATGATACAGGGAGAAAAAAACAGCCCTTGCTGAGTTTCTTGCCGGATTTTCTCAGTGCAAGGTCTCCCGCCGTAGATTTTGGAACTGACGGCGTAGCTTCTAGACATTCACGAGTGCTTGTAACAGGCTAAAGCGAATAGATGATTTTTTATTTTGATTGGCAGCTCTGTCCCAGCATGTTTATTCTGAGACGGAGCTTGCCTGAGAGCGGGCGCAGGATATTCATCATTCATCGTTCCGAACAGGCGTACAGATTGATCGGTGGATTTGCGGCAGTTAATGTTACCTGACATATACATACGAACATTACTGTCTGAGCTAACTCATACGCATCACTAATTTTGCTCGAATATTGTTTTCAAATTAATAATTGTATCTTATGTTCAGTTGAACGGATACTCAAACAATAACGATGTGATAACGATAGTGACTTGAGTTAGACGTTGTTTGAAAATAATGGGAATGGGTTTCCCCGACTAGAAGCAGTTAAGGGTGTAGTTGCTGATTTGTTGATAGGTTTGTTGAAACATTTTACTGGATAGTTCACAGGTGTCGCATTCTTTGTACTCCTGTCACTCCCAGACCAGTCAAGGGCATTTGTAGCTATTTAATTTGACGGCAACACTTTTATTTTGATAACAGTTGAAAAAAACATAATGTAACATATTAACTAGCATTTCAGTGTCATCATCATCATCATCATCATCAGCCTATTAATGTCCCCACTGCTGGGGCACAGGCCTTCCCTATGGATGGAATAGGGAGATTGGGCCATGACCCACCACTAACGACTGCAGATGCACTCGGTACCAACGGCTTAACGTGTCTTCCGAAGCAAGGAGGAGCTCGAGATAGTAATTTTAGTCACCCATCCAATGACCGACCACTGCGAAAGTTGCTGAAGTTCAACGATCGCAGCCGAACGGGCTAACCACTTGCGTCATCGAGCTCCTATTTCAGTGTACGTCTGTTTAATTAGGTATGTGTCAATAATTAAAAAGACCATAACCACAAGATCAATACTTATGGGATTCGTTTGAACAGTATATTTCATATTGTCTGTGAAAATTTGAAGACTAGCTCCAACCGTTTGTTTGTAAAACCCGTATGAAAGACGACGGACAGAAGAACACGCGAGCGACAACAATACTAATAATATACCCTAAAAAGATCCTAATGTAAAATTTGTGTTCATGGTTTGTATTCTAGTACGATTGAGAAAAATTACCTACATTCTTGGTAGGTGTTAAATCTTGAATCCTAGAAACACAAAGCCTGCCTTTATCGAAGGTATGGATGTGTGTAAGCTGCGAGTTCCTTTGTGTCTTGTGAGTAACGTACAGGGGCTTTGTGCACAAACAGTACCTCTGTCGAATTTAAAGCGACGCTTAACTAGTTTGTGGATCAGATGGATATATCGTTGAGCTTCGAAGCCACGTGAAGCCGTTGGTTCCTGACGCATCTGTAGTCATTAGCCGTTTGTTCACACTTGTGAAACTGAACGGTTTCATGGTGGAACAAATTTCACCAATCCGCAGAGGGCTCTCGTGGAGGGCTTTGTCTCATTCTCTCTATTCCATCTGTTGAGGATGGATGGCACTGAGCACATTTAATAGTAGATGAACTTTCAAGATAAATTGACAATTTATTTAGCTAATAGCCCAACTCAATCATATTATTCAAAAGAAAATCCCCCTCTCCCGAGCGCCTTCCTCTCTCGTTGCCCTCTTCTAAGAGATGGGAGAATAAATGCAGGCGACAGAAGTCGGTGGAGATTGCGAGCAGCCTGTGCTACTCAGACATCTCCTCCTCAGAGCTCGACCAGGCGCCGATGACTCAATGACCAATTTAGCCAGGGTTTTTCACAGTGCGCTTCGGTCCTTCTTCGCCGGGCACCTTACGGCTGCGTGCCCCCTTCCTAACTGGACTTCCCAACCTGACGTTCCGAAACGCGAAGATGGTTTCACGCCAATAAAGTTCCTTCCAGAGGAAATTGGGCCCACTCTCAGAAAGCCGTGCATGTGTTTATGTATTATTCAAATTAATGTAAATATATCGGAATAACTTTGGAACTACAAACGATATTTTGTCTATTCTTTGCAGTGTTGACTTTTCGTAGTTCTAGACTTGTGCAGTTTAGACAGAGTTTATTATCTTAATATATATAAATCTCGTGTCACAATGTTTGTCCTCAATGGACTCCTAAACCACTTAACCGATTATAATCCAATTCCAACTTGAGAGATAGGATAGTTTAAATCTCAAATTATAGTCGCAATTTTAATTTATTGCAAATTATTACTTTTGGGCGGTACGAAGTTCGCCGAGTCAGCTAGTTGAATATTAATTTTTATTATTTATTTAACTTTTTGAAGTTATACTTCTTTAGGCGCGTTATGAAAAAATGATGAGAGTGAAATTTTAAGATGCGCGCGCATCACTGTAACACAAAATTTTAACAGCATGAAGTTGGTCGCTTTAGCGACGTTTACCGCACATTGAGAAAATCTACCAACGGAATAGAAATGGAGTCTCTGTTTAGTGGGTGCTAACGACTGCATTGTGAAGGCCTATCAAAAGTATTTATTAATCTGGAACAACGGAACCAAAGCGCGATTCAGGAGGCTACAGCGCCATCTCTTGACCATTGGTGTAGTAGAACCAAAAACCACATCTTTGTTTTTTCTAATAAAGTAACAGTTATAGGTATTCATATTTATAATATTTATCCACATGTTTCTAGTTTGTATATTCGGAATACGTGTTTGAGTTTCATACAAGTGCAAATCACATATGTTCTAATAAATTATATTCAGTAGCGATTTTAATTGAATATTTTGATTATTTATTTATTTTTTCAAATTAAAACTGAACTTTATTGACTGTGCCCTTTTCCAGACTTTTTATTAATTTATTGTAATTAATTATTTGCATGCAATTAAAAACTAATTTTAAACGATGCGAAAGAAGGATAACTTCTCACGCGCCTACATAAGTACACGCACCCATTTTTTATTTAAGAACCACTTAATCACACAGTCACCTTTATAACTACAAAACCTATAAAGATAAAACTAGTTTTTACGGGTTAATGCACGAAACTTTATTTATTTATTGACGTTTCGTAGCCTTTACAGGCTTCGTCGTCAGAATAAAACTTTTATTTAATTTGTCGAGCTACCTTCGAAAGACTTCTATTGAGCGTTTGGTTATTTCATTGTTCGATTTTTAAGTTTTATTGTCTATATATGAATTTATTATTTAATTTACTTAATAAAGTATTTTATTTAAAATTCTTGTTTGTAATTTTAAGTTTATTTATTTGACCCTAACTACCGTAAACTACCACCGGTTCCAAAATTGGGAGACCTTCCTGAGAAGAACCGGCGAAACAAACTCAAGAGAGGCTTTCTATCTCCTTCTTATGTTAAATTATGCAAACAAAAAGAACTAATAGTATCTGATGGTCTTGCAGTGTGTGCTCGCGGTTGGGATTTTATTTCCTGTATAATAGGTTCCCAAGCTGGTGGTATATACCAACCATCTTCCCTATTGAAATTTGGATATTTTTTAATCTCAATAGCCTCGCGCATCATTCGAGGAACGAACCGCCGCTCAGCTGCCGCTTTCGTTCCTCGAATGATGCGCGAGGCTATTAAGATTAAAAAATATCCAAATTTCAATAGGGAAAACCCGTAAAAACTAGTTTTATTTAATGAGTGATGTGCGTGAAAACCTAAGAAACAAATGCTTATAAAGATGCTTAATAATATACAAAATAACCAGACAATGTCGAGTCGGAATCGCCCACCGAGGGTTCCGTACACATTTGTAGGCACGTAACATAAACGCAAGTACCTCTTTTTTAAGTGAACTTAGAAGTTTAATGTTTTAACAGCTTCAAGAAACCGTAGGCTTGAGTTTAAGGTTTCAATTTCAACTTGATACCTCTTCGCGTTCCCGAGATAAAGCGTCTTGTCAGACAGACACAGACACGAACATCGGATAGACAAATGGACGGACAACAAAGTGATAACAGTCTATAAGGGTTCCTTTTTTTGGTGTATGGTATGGCGTGTAAAAAGCCATCCACTGGAATGCGAGTTTATATATATGTCGCATACATATATATAAACGAATTATTACGTACGAGCTGGTTGAACACAAAGAAACATCAACTATGCAGCAAGTGGAAATTGAATAGGCGCAATGCCACCTAGGCTTGTTGAAAATATATCGATGTATCGATATATCGATATTTTTTGTTCGATATATCGATATTTTTTGCCGATATATTATGATTCGATATATCGATACATCGATACAAAATAACCAATATCGAAATTCGTATCAAAAACGATATTTTTTTAATTATTAGCGGCATATCACGATCTAACTAAATTTGTATCTGGAAAAATCGTAACTGGATCTCAGATTAATGATATTCAACATATCTATGATCTGTGCTGTATTTAGTATTGTCTATTATTTGTAAATCTGTTTCGCTGGTGAATTGGTTGTGCTGATTTCCATTATATTCTGTGGAAGTGTGTAACTGTCTAGTCTTGTTTACGAAAGATGGCAGCTGAGAGGCCCTGCAATCATTTTCATCATTCGGAAATAGGGTCTATTTTTAGACAATTTTCACATATCTACCATCTGGACAGGTTCGCAGATCGAACACTAGGTGGCGTCAGCGAGCATATCCGAAAGCTAAATGCGGACATTGTTGATGTAAAAAAAACTCACACATAATAAAACGCCCAACCAGTGTATAATAACGAATCCAAGTCAGAGTATGTCGCAATAACCAAAAACAAATGTTACGCTGAGAAACGAGATACTGATTTACAGCTCCACTGTACCCTTGTTAGTTGCCAGTGACATTGAGTATGCAAATGCTTGGGTTTCCAGCTGTTACAGAAGTTTGTCGAGTCTAACTTTCAGCTTTCATTATATGTGAAATGATGAATTATGACCTCCGTGGCCGAGTGGTTTGTACGCCGGGTTCATGGTGTCGCCGACTCGAGAGGTCCCGGGTTCGAAACCCGGTGGGGGCAGATGTTTGTGTGATGAATACGAGTATTTGTACTCCAGTCATGGATGGTATTTCTATATAAATAGGCTTATATATGTACTGTATATGTATTCTATCCGTTACCCTAGCATCCCATAGCACAAGCCTTACAGTGCTTACTTTGGGGCTAGGCTAATTGGTGTGAGTGTTGGAAATATTTATTTTATTTTTTTATTTATGTTACAGATTTTGTCCAACCCGGGGATACTTTACCATTATTATATTTTTTTAGCATTTAACTGCTAGATGTTTAAATCTAAAGAAAGTAGAACTTAAACCGAGTGGATTTTTTCCGGCGACATTTTCTTTAAATATAAACTTTACCATTTTAATCTTTATAAACAAAGTCGTCAATTACGATACAACATTATGGTTTGCTTACTGCTCGGGAAAGCAACTGGCGCTTTCCGTATTTTTTTTTGCTCCCAGGCAAACAAAAGTTTTTTTTTATTTATTCAAAGAAATATGCTAAAATAGTGTCAAATAAACTTGTATTGGTTTTCCAGTATGTATACTGTAAATCGCCATTAAATCTTGTACTTTTTTTTTATTGTTTTAAAGGAATTTTGGACCAAATTGTCCAAACCAGCCTCACCGTAACCTGACCATAAAATGTTCTTATAATCAATTTTTGATTACACAAAATTCTTGCTACCATATTGCCAAGCACACCAGACTCCTCCGACATCGGGTTGGCTAGGATGCCTTTCATCATCATCATCAGCCTATTAATGTCCCCACTGCTGGGGCACAGGCCTTCCCTATGGATGGATTAGGGAGATTGGGCCATGACCCACCACGCGGGCCCAGTGCGGGTTGGTGGGTGCTAACGACTGCAGATGCAGCCGGGACCAACGGCTTAACGTGCCTTCCGAAGCACGGAGGATCTCGAGATAGTAAATTTTTGGTCACCCATCCAATGACCGACCACTGCGAAAGTTGCTCAGCTTCAACGAACGCAGCCGAACGCGCTAACCACTGGCGCCATCGAGCTCCTGGCCTTTCAAGACTCGTAATTAATCAATAAACATAAATCGTTCTTATTATTTACAAATGATTTGAAAATTACAGAACTCCATAAATCGTAGGGCTAATATGTTAAGTGGCGAGCAGTTTGTATCTGACCCTGACTTCAGAAAGCAAGGATGACGTAAATCTAGTTACAAACTCGTTGGCTGACCGCTCTGTGATCTTAGCAGAATACTGAGAAGTTTATCAAAACATAACGTCATTTAGTTCTTGTGTATGAATACTATATTAGGTTGTGAACATAATACCTTAAGGTTAAAGTTTAGTTCTGCTCAACTCTCTAGGTGTTTCGGCGAAACGGGCATATATTTTTTTAGAATTATGTGTTACATGTGTCTAATTTTGAAAAGAGATAGGCTAGAGATAGTCTAGTATTACTGCACTCCAGACAAGTATATTATATTACGATTAATATGGTTATCGCCATTCATATAATTACATAAAAAAACTTTTGCCAAACAATCGAGGGTTAAAAAATCGACAAACTGAGTGAGTTACTATAAAAATGTATACCAAATAGGTGTATATGTGAGCGATATACTGGGGGTCATACGACTCTGCTACGATCACGTAGGGCACTCTTCGAGGGTGTATCGAGGAGTGTCCACAGCAGCCTCTCTTGGTACGACGAGATCGCCTCCCTCTGGATCCGATGCAGATATTGTCCCAAGCATCTGTGCCCGGACAGTACTTGCACCAGCCGAAAAGTACTCAAGGAACCTCAAGGAACATGCGAACATCTTCCAAAGTGCGTACCCCGTATGTAGAAGATTCGAGCATTTGCTGCCAGCTTCCCAACGAATCTTCCCCCGCCTGGCGGGCCACAGAGTCCTAAAAATATCGAATAAAAACCGGATAAGTGAGTCCCAATCCACGCGCTGTAGTGTTCCGTAGGTGCCTGTAGTTACAATATATTTGAGCAGGAGTCTTTATTTTCTATATCGGAAATTAGAAAAAACCAATAAATATCAATCTATGTATCTTAACTAAAATACCTACCTAAAACAAAGTCTAAATGCGTCTCAAACTCAATTCGATATGATAGACCACAGATCCTTGCGGCTGAGCAGCGATTCGTTCCTAGAATGATGCGCGAGGCTATTGAGATTAAAAAATATCCAAATTTTAATAGGGAAGATGGTTGGTGTGTACCACCACCTTGGAAATCATTATACAAGAGAAAAAATCCCAACCCCGAGCACACACTGCAAGACCAACAGATACTATTAGTTCTTTTTGTTTGCATAATTTAACATAAGAAGGAGATAGAAAGCCTCTCTAAGTTTGTTTCGCCGGGTCTTCTCAGAAAGGTCTCCCAATTTTGGAACCGGTGGTAGTTTACGGTAGTCAAATAAATAAACTCAACATTACAAAAAAGAATTTTAAATAAAGTACTTTATTAACTATATTAACTAATAAATTCATACATAGACAATAAAGTTCTAAAAATCTTCCAATGTAATATACGAACGCTGAATAAAAGCCTTTCGAAGGTAGCTCGACAAAGAAAATAAAAAATCATTATTCTGACGATGCAGACCTGAAAAGGCTGCAAAACGTCAATAAATAAATAAAGTTCGTGCAGTAACCCGTTAAAACTAGTTTTATTTAATGAGTGATTTGCGTGAAAACCTAAGAAACAAATATCAATTCGATATTATTTTTTTTTAAATACCGCCGTTTTTTTGTTTCTTCCCAGGCGGGAGCGGGTGTAAAATCAAGCGGGCAAGGTTTTGTCAGACTATTACTGACAAAAACAAACACTTAGTTCATGCTTAGGTATGGCCAGAAGGGCGCTACAAGCTTCATCTAAAGCGATCGTCCCTGAAGAAGGGGGATGATGCGGTATAATCACTGATCTTTTCAAGTGTAGGAAGGCCAAAGGGGATGATCTTCCTCCGAGCTGGGTGATGGTAGCTCGGCGGCCGCGGCCCGACTGATGTTGGTCGGGCATCGTATATATGAAGAGTTAGCCTCCGAATTTCATTTGCGCGATGTAGGCTTCCATACTAATATTGATCGCAGTGCAGGTAACGCCATCTCTTGAGGATGGTGAGTAATGATTTCCTACATCCGTTGTGTATCTGTGGGGCATATAGATGTCGCCGCCACACAAGTGCATATATACTCTTTATAAAAATTGAAGGATAGCGCGCCTTAGAAGCTGTTGCCGTTGGTACTCGCGGTAGCGTTGTGGAACTAATGATATTTTATTGCGGTTTTTAAATAGTTTTTTTAGGTTTCGTTGCAATTTAAGGCAATAAATAGCTACAAAAACTTCATCCATGTCACTATACATTTTTCTTCGAAGGTATTTTTAATAGGTAATAAATTTTCTCTAACCAAAGTTGAACGACTATTACTCTTAAACTAAAAAAGTATATCTTAACCGTTATAGTTTTTCTTAAAAGTTCACGATAAACACTATTATTTTTCCTGGGTTTTCAAGCCAATGGTTTAGCGTTTAGAGTAAATTAACACTTTAAAGTTCAATATTTCGCAAACGGATCCCTAAATCGAAAAATAGTCATAGGAACCCCTTAATAATTAAAAAAAAAACCTATTCAACGATATTCCACATGATGGGGTAGATGATGAAAAAAAAACATCCCCAGGTTACAGGTAGGAAAGCTAACCAAAAACATTTTTTTTTTCAATATTTTGTTCTACTATTTTTTCGGCGTGATTGATATATGTGTACATATCTCCATAAAATTACAGCTCTCTAGTGCTCATATCATCATCATCATATCAGCCGTATGACGCCCACTGCTGGACATAGGCCTCCCCCAAGGATCTCCACAATGATCGGTCCTGCGCTGCCCGCATCCAGCGTTTTCCCGCGACCTTCACCAGATCGTCGGTCCACCTTGTAGCGGGTCTTCCCACTGAGCATCGTCCGGCACGCGGTCGCCATTCGAGAACCTTTCCGCCCCAACGGCCATCGATTCTCCTCGCTATGTGTCCCGCCCACTGCCACTTCAGCTGGGCTATTCTTCGAGCTATGTCGGTGACTTTAGTTCTCCTACGGATCTCGTCATTTCTGACTCGATCACGCAGGGAAACACCAAGCATAGCTCTCTCCATTGCCCGCTGGGCGACCTTGAGCCGTCCTATGAGACCCATAGTAAACGACCCTTGTGCTAATAGTCTCTAAGAAAAACTGGGGACGGACAGACGGACATGACGTTGAAGCTAATTATAAGGGTTCCTTGTCAGGACTGACTACGGAACCCTAAAAATGACAACATCCAGACCTATGTACTTTGCGGCTGAGTAGTAAATAAAATTACGACTCCATCTAAAATTTCAGACATAGGTTTAGCGAAAATTCTGAAAAAACACTCAGCGAATCTGTAGGGGCCTGTTTCGCTAATGCACGAGGGAATGTGGAATCCAGTATTTGATCAATGAATAAAGCTAGTTAGGTTTTACTCTAAGGTCACACTACAAAGAGAATCGTTTATCATAAGTATACGGTTTATGGTTATTGCATCACTATAAGTCCGTATTCAGAAGGATTTGGAAAATAAGAATACACATTAAGGTTTAATGGCTCTATTGCGACTGCGACTATAGCTGCCGACACACACATGTATGTGCAATTTATTTGGTATAGTATAGGCATGATGTAGGGCACAGAATTACGTAAACTCAACAAAATATAATGTGTTCCTACAATCAGGGCTTTTTTTCCGGTTAATTTTCAAACCTACATCAGTATCAAGTACATTAGGAGTGTTTTATTTAGGTTTGGCTCTATCTTAACCTTAAAAAAACCGGTTTTCCTAAAAAGCGAAAACAAATAGGTTTTGAATCAATTTAGCGGTTTTTAAAGGGTTTCATTTCGGTCTTACTAACGGCATCGCCTTCGCCGTTTCAATTCAAAGTTATAATGATTTTATGTCAGTTTCTTTCCAACTACCGAGAGAGAGAGAGTAGTGTAGTAGTGTGTCAGTACACAACTACAATATGAATAACTTGACTCACTATACGCTAGCAACCGTGTCAATAAATGCATCAATCTCTGAGCATTAACAAGTTGTGATTTGATTAGTTCAAACAAAACAAACTTCAAGCGATGCCGACGCGTACACGTGTCGCTCTGGATTAAACCGGTTTAGTAAGGATTTAGGTACCGCTTTCATTTCGGACACGCTCCGAACGAAACCTTTACTAAAGACCGGTATTAACCTTTATTTACCGGTATTTTCGAAACCGGTTACAAGCCCTGCCTACAATAAGCAAGAAATTAAGCGAGTATGACTATAGCGAGTATATTTATACGAATAGGCGCCTGTAACATGGATTGATTTGTTATGTATTCTATAGTTTATGTAGTTTCCACAGAAGGGAAGTTTGGGATCAAAAAAATTGTAATGATGTGAGTTATCCCGAAATGAGTAAGTAATTTTTTTCCTTAACATGAGCTGAAGCAGCTGGTATCTCTCATGTCTCAATATATGATTGAATATTATGCTTCGTAGCAGTTCGGCGTAGCATTCTGCGGTAGCTTTTAAAATTTTACGAGATAATATAATGAGCGCGGTGGTAACGTATTTTATTATTATACTATACTAATACGAAAAGGGGTTCAGGGGTTTTTCTGTGTTCTGTGGGTGCAGTACTATTATATACTATAGATTGAGGCTGCAGTGAACAAACCAAATTGATCTCCGCAAAAAGTTGGAATATGATTTATTTTGACGTGACAACGTCTTAAATTAGGTTGCGGCTGGGAGTCACTTATGAAAAAGTGTAACGCTCGGTAACGTTACGATGAGTCTCTCGTGTTAAGTTTAAGTTTACATGTACAATGTTTTAGTAAACAAAATATATTTCTATAGTTAAAATTTGTGCAATTCTTATTTTCATTCAATTCCTTGTTCCTATTGTGCAATTTAATTATATTCATATCAATAAATATTCTACCGAGAAAAAGACGTTGTCACGTAAAATCTTCGCCCGTAAAACCGACTTTACAGGCAACCATTTTTTTTAATAAAAACAGAAAATTAAGCCAACAGAAAGAAATAGGTGAATAGAACAGACAACGTCAAAAGCCAAGAAGCAAAACAAACTACATCAGCTATCAAAATAGCAAAGAGGTCCGCAACAGAGGCCGTAGATTTACTAACCTATGGCGTAGCTTTCAACTTTAACATGTGCTTGTAAAAGCCTAAACTAATTAAATGAATACTGATTTTTTGAAGTTATACTTCTTTAGGCGCGTTATGAAAAAATGATGAGAGTGAAATTTTAAGATGCGCGCGCATCACTGTAACACAAAAAAATTAACAGCATGAAGTTGGTCGCTTTAGCGACCAACTGCATGCTTTTACTTTGTGTTTACCGCACATTAAGAAAATCTACCAACAAAATAGAAATAGAATCTCTATTTTGTGGGTGCTAACGACTGCATTGTGAAGGCCTATCAAAAGTATTTATTAATCTGGAACAACGGAACCAAAGGGCGATTCAGGAGACTACAGCGCCATCTCTTGACCATTGGTGTAGTAGAACCAAAAACCACATCTTTATTTTTTGTAATAAAGTAACAAAAAGTGTTTATTAATCTGGAACAACGGAACCAAAGCGCGATTCAGGAGACTACAGCGCCATCTCTTGACCATTGGTGTAGTAGAACCAAAAACCACATCTTTATTTTTTGTAATAAAGTAACAGTTATAGGTATTCATATTTATAATATTTATCCACATGTTTCTAGTTTGTATATTCGGAATAGGTGTTTGAGTTTCATACAAGTGCAAATCACATATGTTCTAATAAATTATATTCAGTAGCGATTTTTCAAATTAAAACTGAACTTTATTGACTGTGTCCTTTTCCAGACTTTTTATTAATTTATTGTAATTAATTATTTGCATGCAATTAAAAACTAATTTTAAACGATGCCAAAGAAGGATAACTTCTCACGCGCCTACATAAGTACACGCACCCATTTTTTGAATTGGTTCAGGACTGAGCAGCGAAATGCTTTTTCGGGAGCGAAGGGGCAAGGCAAATTTTATGATGGCCTTAGAGATACGTGTCTGAAATGAATAGGTTTTACATCTCCTAACACAAAGTTATTTCACCTGATTAGATATCCCTACCCGCCACTTCCATTTGTTCAAAAAGGTGTGTTATATTAGATTTCTCGCGGTGGTAACGTCTATACTGAGGGTGCTGGGAATACGTGTGTCTGCTAAGAAATTTCAAAGCATAGGCTACATTAGGGTGCTGTGAACCCAATGAGGGCTACCGTTTTCTGCCTCACCAGATGGCGCCACTGTTGAGTGAGGTCCTAAATTGTAACTTTTAAAGTTTATTAATACGCACATGAAATCAAAGGTTACATTTAGATCGTATTTTAACACAAAAGAACCATATCCTAAACATAATAGGCCATGCTACAGAGACGCGCAGTTCCGTTTTATTCGGAAAAAATGGGAACATAATCATTTTTCTAAGCTCAAATTTTTAATAACTGACATTCATTGCCACATAACTCATATTTGCCATAATTAAGCCGAATTGTTACCAATTATTCACAACATTATTTTAATTAGAAATAAACCCGCGTAGTCAACCATCAAGCAATAACATTTGACATTTCGGAGACCTCACGCTACACTAGCGCCTCTAGCGGCGGATTCATACGCGATAGCCCTCATTATGAAAAGATGCGAAATCATTTGAATTTTGTTAAAGATGCATAAAGGACATTGTTCTGCGTCCATACATAGTTAGCCTAAGGACCAACAATCATGAAATATTATTTTCTAGGTTCGAAACCGCAAGTAAAATGACTGTAAAAACAAAGATTATTGACGGACACTTCTGAGAACTTAATTTATTAGGAAAACTAAAATTTTTTTGAGTTATGTTTAATATTTAATGAAACATAGTGAGCCTATGAACTTAGTATGAAGTGAATTAATATAACAACTAATTCATTTTATTCGGTGCAATTTTAAAGAATAACTTTTAGGAAAAACTTGGTTAAGTAGGAATCGTGAATAAAATAAAAACTGTAGTTTTGCTTCTTATTTATTGACTATTTTGCACATAATTGTATCATATTGTATATTGTATTTATTTGTATATCACATGTATATTATGTAAATATGCAGCATGAATGTGTATCAGGTGTTCTTGAATAATTTGGCAGTATGATCCTCGCAGGATGTTGTGGCACAGGTTCACTAGCACTTGGTAATAAGGGCTCTGCTTTTTGCTAACATCGATGGCATATTAGATAGCCGAAATAGTTATATTAAAGGAAAAACAATCGCAAATAAACACACACAATAGATATTCTGAAACAAGAATGCAATCTGTTGTTGAAGGTGTTGTATCGGAAACCGAGTGATTTCGATATTTTATAATTTCATAGTATTATATATATTATTATTATTATATATATATCTAATATATAAAATTCTCGTGTCGCGGTGTTTGTGGTTAAACTCCTCCGAAACGGCTCGACCGATTTTCGTGAAGTTTTATATGCATATTCAGTAGGTCTGAGAATCGGATGTAATCTATTTTTCATCCCCCTAACTGTTAAGGGTAATCCACCCCTAAATTTTTTTTTTCAATTTTAGATATATATATTTTTTGTAATTTTTTTATGATACATCATACAAAAATACATATCTCCTTAAATTTTCAACTTTCTACCACCAACCCCTATTTTTTTATGGCGGTACGAAGTTCGCTGGGTCAGCTAGTATATATATATTATTTGCTTATTTTGTCAATCTTAGGTTCTGTTATTCCTTTTAGTTTAAGTGGAGCTCATCCGAAAATAAAAATTATCATTTCATGATAACTAATCACTCGGAACTCCTGTTATCCTCTTCCTCGGGTATTTTTATTTTACACTTAAATAAGGAAGTGTCTACGCGTATGTTGAGGACTCTAGATTGACTCTTGATATAAAGGTTGTTTGTGAGTGATATCACACACATTTTTCTATTGATCCCTTCTGATATTTATACATAACATCATACAAACTATATATTTATATTCAAATGGTGTAATGGAAGGTGACTTCAGACGTATTTCTGAAGTTATTTTTCAACTGGACGACTCTGTATATAACAATACAGGGAGAAAAAAACAGCCCTGGCTGAGTTTCTTGCCGGTTCTTCTCAGTAGCTTCTTGACCTCCACAAGTGCTTGTAACAGCCTAGACTGAATAAATGACTTTTCATTTTATTTCATTTCATTACATGATCATATAAAACCCTTAAGTTTGCATAAGATTAAATAAAACTATTTTTTACGAGTTAATGCACGAAACTTTATTTATTTATTGACGTTTCGTAGCCTTTACAGGCTACGTCGTCAGAATCTAAGTTTTATTTAATTTGTCGAGCTACCTTCGAAAGACTTTTATTGAGCGTTCGGTTATTACATTGTTCGATTTTTAAAATTTTATTGTCTATGTATGAATTCATTATTTAATTTACTTAATAAAGTATTTTATTTAAAATTATTTTTTATAATTTTGAGTTTATTTATTTGACCCTAACTACCGTAAACTACCACCGGTTCCAAAATTGGGAGACCTTTCTGAGAAGAACCGGCGAAACAAACTCAAGAGAGGCTTTCTATCTCCTTCTTATGTTAAATTATGCAAACAAAAAGAACTAATAGTATCTGATGGTCTTGCAGTGTGTGCTCGGGGTTGGGATTTTATCTCCTGTATAATAGGTTCCCAAGCTATATGGTATATACCAACCATCTTCCCTATTGAAATTTGGAAATTTTTTAATCTCAATAGCCTCGCGCATCACTCGAGGAACGAACCGCCGCTCAGCTGCAAGGATCTGTGGCTTAACAAATCTAATGTAATGGTTTGGTCCCCCTAATGCATGTTCACACACTGCAGACTTATTTTCGCGCCTATGTTTCATATCTGCGATATGTTCTTTTACTCGAGTCCGAGAAATAAAGTTTCGTGCATTAACCCGTAAAAACTAGTTTTATTTAATGAGTGATGTGCTTGAAAACCTAAGAAACAAAAAAAAATGTGTGCGTGTACTAGTGTACACACGTAAGAAGTGAAACTTCTTTATGGCCTTATTTTTCGAAAAATGATCTACATGCAACTTTCCAGAAATTGGTTAAATAAACTTAAATTAGATAAAGTTTAAACAAAAGGATTTTATTATCATAGACATGAATACAAATTACTGCCTATGAAACTGTTATGATTACACGGCTCAGTAATCTAAGGCACATGTTCCACCTCCGACGATGAACGATAAGCGAGTAGAAACTAGAAACGAATTGGCAGTCCTGAGTTAAAATGCACGCGCACGGCTTTTGACAGCCAAGCCAGCTTAACCGAGCGAGTATCGCTGAGCGAGTATCGCTGAGCGAGTACCGCTGAGCGAGTATCGCTGAGCGATTATCGCTGAGCTACAAACGAGTAGAGAGAGTTCTCGCCGGCGACAGTGTGATCATTCAGCTATCAACTATTAATATAAAAAAAGATGGCGCGTAACGGAAAAATGTGACGCGTAACGTCCGAAAAATGTGACGGTAAATTTTTTTCCAACGCCGATAAAGAAGTTTCACTTCAAAAATTTGCATAAGATGTATACTCACCTTTACAAGTGAGGGATCGTCCATATTCCACCTCAACAACTCGAGGTGTATTTCTTGCTAACTGATCGTAAACGCCATTCTGTGTAATACGTTTGCTTGTTGTGAAAGTACCTACCACACGGAGGATATTCTACAGAGGAGGTAAAAAGGAAAGTCGTTAACTTCTTTTACGTTGTGTTATATGCCTGCTTACGGTGAAGTTTTTCTGGAAACATAATAACTTCATTTTTTTTGAATTTTTTTCTGTGCGAGGATGGTAGGAGATGATGTGAGAGTTAATAATTATTTCTCAATTGAATTTGTTTGTTGCATTACCGCAAATATCATTGATAGTACAGTCAATCTGTAGGTTGAGTGGTGAAAAAAAAACCTAAAAGGTAAGTCTTGTTTTTCCTGTTGCCAAATGACGTCAGTAAGCCACCTTGGCGATGGGCATGTTCAACTCGTAGGCGTTATTTGGAAAACTCAAAAAACCCTCAAAAATTTTTTGAAACGCATTTCTCTTGTTTTGTATGCATTTTAGAAACTTTTTTTTCGACCATAATTGTAGAGGGCGTTGAGTACTACAATTTATGTCATTGTTGCAATCTCGTAAACAACAATTTAAAAAAATTGTTTATACAAAAGTTGTTGGTAATTATGTACGGAACAACTTTTCCATTTAAAGTTTTCCATTAAAATGATATTTTCAGGGTGAAAAAGTGAAAAAACACTTTTTGAGACTTTAGCGCCACCTACAATGCGCATTTTTTGTTGTACGAGATTGCAACAATGACATAAATTGTAGTACTCAAAGCCCTCTACAATTATGGTTAAAAAAAAAGTTTCTAAAATGCATACAAAACAAGAAAAATGCGTTTCAAAAATTTTTTGAGGGTTTTTTTGAGTTTTTCAAAAAACGCCTTCGAGTTGAACATGCCCATCGCCAAGGTGGCTTACTGACGTCATTTGGCAACAGAAAAAACAAAACTTACCCTTTTGGTTTTTTTTTTCACTGAAACGATTTTTTTTTTCGACTGTTTGACTGTACTTTGAGTGAGTAAAATCGTCGCTTTTAAAATAATTCTAAGGAGTCACTCAAAATGAAGCGGTGATTTGCTCCGACAACTGTCAATATGAAACCTAGTCCTGCTAATTAGATTAGCTTTAAACTAGTTTTTAACACAATTCCTCTAATTTTACATTTTTTTAGAGAGAATCGCACCTAAAATTCACTCTAAAAGACATGAATCAAAATAAACAGCAAATATACCTAACGATTTAATTAAGTTTAAATTAGTCTTGTAGAAGAAAAACTTTTATTAACTATCGCTGTTCACATACTAAAATGGTTGCCATATAATTAAGTTTGTTTTTGAAAAAAAAGGGCGGCCCGCCCTCGCTTCGCTTCGGTGTAGAGCTAAAGTGTAGACTACAGTTTTTGTTCTCAGGCTTGTATTATACACAATGACATTCATCTATGATACTTCTTATACCTGCAAAGTCTCAGCCCGATCGGTTAAAAATTGACAAAGTTTCATACAAACTTTCATTCCCTATTTTATCCCCTTGGGGGTAGAATTGATCAAAATCCTTTCTAAGCGGATGCCTACGTCATAACATCTACCTGCATGCCAAATTTCAGCCAGATCCGTCCAGTGGTTTGGGCTGTGCGTTGATAGATCACTATGTCAGTCAGTCAGTCACCTTTGAGTTTTATATATATGGATGACGTTTCGCTTTGCTATAATTGAAGGATGCGAAACGTCAATAACTAAATAAATCAGTGCATCTTGTTGACCACCATTGAAACTTGTTTTATTTAATGTGTGGTGTGCGTGAAAACCGAAGAAAACAAATATTTTATTAGTTTAAGAGAAGTGGAGCCTAAAGGGCTCGGGCTGGCACTCTCATGGGAGCGCCTTTTTTTTTTATTACGCAGGTAAAAAATGCTATTTACAGACGACGGCGCCTTTAAGAGGCACACCGCCGACACACCTGGCTTCCGCAAGTCTTACGGGCGCCCCAGTGGCTGTGCACCGAGGACCCCGCAACTCTTATGGGCGCTTTACGGCATAATATCCGCTAAAAAAGTCCTGCGAATACCCTCTAAGCTGCTAAGCGCGAAGCCGCGGGATCCCCGTTTAGGGATTCCTCCGCGTCTCCGCACCTAGCAGCCTCCCGGCCTAGCCGGGGCTCCACGGCAGGGGTCTCCCGGGGTATCACGGGGACCCCGCAGACGTGCGCGGGTGGGCCCGCGCGTGGGGGCTGAGTACGCGGCCTAATGCCCACCGTACCGCCCCCCGTCCGCTGCGGAGGGCTACTTGGGCGTGCCCGTGTAGCTCCCTCCGCCGCCCCTCTCTTTGCAGGACAGAACTACAAGGGGGGGCTGCCGTCACGAGGTCCGTCGGTGGCCGGCACAGCCAGCGCCATGCCGGTCAGCGAGGGACCCCCCGGGTAGGGTCATGGGACGGGCGTAGCCAGGGCGCGTCGCCGTCCTCTCCTACCCGTCCTCCTTCGGCGGGAGGGAGCGGCCAGAGGATCATCCTCCCGCTCCCTCTCGGCCTCCCATGCCCTGTCACTGCGGAGTATGGCCTCCACCATGCTCCGCAGCGAGAGGGCTCCGCATCCCAGCGCTGCAATCAGCTCACGGCGCTGGTGTCGCCAGGCCGGGCACTCCAATAAGGTGTGCTCGGCCGTGTCGTCCGGGGCGCCGCAATGATGACATTGCGGCGTCTCCTCCCGACGTGCGACACGGTGCAGATGGTGACCGAAGCATCCATGCCCGGTCAAGATTTGCACCATGCGGAACGTGAGGCCGCCGCGCCGGCGACCCAACCATTCCTCCAACACCGGACGAATGGCTCTCATGGGAGCGCCTACCTGAGAAGGGAACTCCGCCTTACAAAGATCACAGTGACATAACAATACCTTTCGATGGTGTTGTTTCTATTGGTGAGTATGATTCCAGGACTCCATGGGGTAGCGAATGGAATCAGAGTAGGCAACGGCTCATCCGAAATTTTGGTACCGCAATAAATAAAAATGGGTGCGTGTACTTATGTAGGCGCGTGAGAAGTTATCCTTCTTTGACATCGTTTAAAATTAGTTTTTAATTGCATGCAAATAATTAATTACAATAAATTAATAAAAAGTCTGGAAAAGGACACAGTCAATAAAGTTCAGTTTTAATTTGAAAAAATAAATAAATAATCAAAATATTCAATTAAAATCGCTACTGAATAAAATTTATTCGAACATATGTGATTTGCACTTGTATGAAACTGAAACACGTATTCCGAATATACAAACTAGAAACATGTGGATAAATATTATATTAATATGAATACCTATAACTGTTACTTTATTACAAAAAATAAAGATGTGGTTTTTGGTTCTACTACACCAATGGTCAAGAGATGGCGCTGTAGTCTCCTGAATCGCGCTTTGGTTCCGTTGTTCCAGATTAATAAATACTTTTGATATTATAAATATGAATACCTATAACTGTTACTTTATTACAAAACATAAAGATGTGGTTTTTGATTCTACTACACCAATGGTCAAGAGATGGCGCTGTAGTCTCCTGAATCGCGCTTTGGTTCCGTTGTTCCAGATTAATAAATACTTTTGATATTATAAATATGAATACCTATAACTGTTACTTTATTACAAAACATAAAGATGTGGTTTTTGATTCTACTACACCAATGGTCAAGAGATGGCGCTGTAGTCTCCTGAATCGTGCTTTGGTTCCGTTGTTCCAGATTAATAAATACTTTTGATAGGCCTTCACAATGCAGTCGTTAGCACCCACAAAATAGAGATTCTATTTCTATTTTGTTGGTAGATTTTCTTAATGTGCGGTAAACACAAAAGTACTTTTGTGTTACAGTGATGCGCGCGCATCTTAAAATTTCACTCTCATCATTTTTTCATAACGCGCCTAAAGAAGTATAACTTCAAAAATATTTATCTCAGACAACAGCAGCCCATATCACCCATTAAAAACCAAACAATCAATTAACATTTAATTAATTTACCATTAATCATCATCGACAATAAATAAATATAACAAGTCAATATTTACTATTAGTCAGTACATGAACCATGCAACAATGACGCATGTACTGACAGTCGATTCTGTTTGCAAACAAGCTTAGAATGCCGTTGGAGCTGGCCCTAACCCTATGTACCAATGATGCACATCGCTTCCGTATGATGGTGAAGAAACAGAAAAGAAACAGAAAAAGAAACATCCCTGATGCGCTGCAGAAACGAGGCTGCCCCATCAGCACTCTGAATGCGTTATTGTACTGAACACGCAGAGCGCTGTACTGTTTCTGTGTATGGCGTAACCACAGGCTGCTAGTGTAAAAGTTGGTGCAATATTTTCGAAACAGAGTACGTTTGACTTCCGGGGAGCTACGAGCAAACCTGCGAGCCACCATAATGGCCCTTACAGACAACGCCCTACGTTCTCTTTTAATATCTGCCTCGTCATTCAGGTCTGAGGTAACGATATGACCTAGGTATTTAAAGGACTTGGCTAAGAAACTGTCTTTAACGTGTATAAATATTTCGCACTAGCCCGTAACTTTACAATATTTTTGAAGTTATACTTCTTTAGGCGCGTTATGAAAATATGATGAGAGTGAAATTTTAAAATGCGCGCGCATCACTGTAACACAAAAGTAACAGCATATTAAGAAAATCTACCAACTTTACCGCACATTAAGAAAATCTACCAACAAAATAGAAATAGAATCTCTATTTAGTGGGTGCTAACGACTGCATTGTGAAGGCCTATCAAAAGTATTTATTAATCTGGAACAACGGAACCAAAGCGCGATTCAGGAGACTACAGCGCCATCTCTTGACCATTGGTGTAGTAGAACCAAAAACCACATCTTTATTTTTTGTAATAAAGTAACAGTTATAGGTATTCATATTTATAATATTTATCCACATGTTTCTAGTTTGTATATTCGGAATACGTGTTTGAGTTTCATACAAGTGCAAATCACATATGTTCTCATAAATTATATTCAGTAGCAATTTTAATTGAATATTTTGATTATTTATTTATATTTTCAAATTAAAACTGAACTTTATTGACTGTGTCCTTTTCCAGACTTTTTATTAATTTATTGTAATTAATTATTTGCATGCAATTAAAAACTAATTTTAAACGTTGCCAAAGAAGGATAACTTCTCACGCGCCTACATAAGTACACGCACCCATTTTTTTATTAATTATTACGTGTTTATTATACTCATACAACTTTTGTGAAATAATCAAATATTTAAAAGTATAAAAATTTACTTCATGTCTGTTTCAAAAGGAAAATGTTCCGTTTTACAAAATAAATGAACAATAAATGTACACAAAAACTATTTGAGTAAGTATATCGAAATAAACAATATTATTCCTAAATTCCTTCAAACTATAACATATTATTTGGCCCTAATTTTTATTGTAACAAATCACGGAAGGCCTAAAATAATAGATTTTATTATTCTGATCAGGCTTGAGACAAGGCTGTATGACAATTAATCCTTTAATTTTTGCAAATGGACAAAATAAAACTTCACAGATTTCCTGTCAGGCCGACGATAACATATTACTTGTATTTATTTTTGCTTTATAAAAACATTTTGTGAAGAGTTAATCAGAGAAATGGGAAGAAATATTCTAAGAAACTGTGAAATTTGACGACTGTAAATAACTAGTAACATAATTTTTATTATTTTTAAAGCATGTAACTGCTTGATGTTTAAATCTAAAGAAAATATAACTAGAAAAAATTCCACGCGGACCAGGCAGCAGACGGGACTCGAACCCGCACCCTTCGCAATCCGGGCGAATGCACTGACCAATTATGCTACCGCGGCCCTCACGGACCGCGTCGAAATTCTTTCTAGCTATTCTTAAGCTGCAAGGCAGCGCCATCTCTTCGCATTATAGGTAAACCCACAATGTCAAATGAATACTTTTACAAGTATTAAACATTTGAAAGAAGAAATAGCAATTATAGTTATAATTTTTATTATTTTTAAAGCATGTAACTGCTTGATGTTTAAATCTAAAGAAAATATAACTAGAAAAAATTCCACGCGGACCAGGCAGCAGACGGGACTCGAACCCGCACCCTTCGCAATCCGGGCGAATGCACTGACCAATTATGCTACCGCGGCCCTCACGGACCGCGTCGAAATTCTTTCTAGCTATTCTTAAGCTGCAAGGCAGCGCCATCTCTTCGCATTATCACTAGTGCGGGTTCGAGTCCCGTCTGCTGCCTGGTCCGCGTGGAATTTTTTCTAGTTATATTTTCTTTAGAACTAGTAACATTTTTTATCAGCTGTAATAAGGTAACTACATAATAGGAGTTCTCATAATTTTCAAGATTGTAACTTTATTAAAAGTTCCTGAGCCTTTTTTCATAGAAATTATAAATATTCATACATTTACCATTAAATATAACTAAGTACAGTATTTATACATTGTCAGGGCAGTTGCTCATACAAAACTTTACCATGTCCTTTATCCACAAGTTGAAGAGGGGTTCAATATAATTTTATAGAAGGGATGGTAATCTTTTCCCTCCGACCCGAAAGACCATGCATTCATCCTTTTTGACATTATAAATCAGGCAATTTAAAGGCTATGGCGGCCGTTTACCGTCAGGTGGGCGGGCTATAAGTTTTTTTTGTCATACTTTTTACATAAATAATTAAAAATACATCTATGTAGCACAACGATTTCGGTCGGACAGAAGGGAGCGATATATTATCTGCAGCGACAGTTTGACCCATTATAACACTTTTATATACAATAATATTGATAAACGGTGTGATGTGACACAGAAATGAAGAAATGCTGTTTTGGGTCATCGCGTATGGAAACCTTTTAATAACTAACTTATAATAAATGAGGTCAAATTGACAATGTTTGCCATTGTTGTTATTTCTTCTCAGTGCCATTTTCTCCTGATCCTTGATATTTATTGCGATACAAAACTCGTATAATACAGATTGCTATTGGAACTACTGGCACTATTGGACAAACTTTTTTCTTTAGATATAGTATTCTAGAATAGTATTGGCTATGTAGTCATAGTGCCAATAACACGATTATATTACTGGGCACGTACAAACTGTAAGTTCCTCTATTTGTGAGGAATAAGTGACAAAAAATAGACTTAAGGTCAGTAAGCAAGTAAAAATTATACATATAATAATGTAACATGGCATTATGACCTGCAATCTTATGTAAGGTCCTGCATACTTGGCTAGCTGCAGCCGGACGCTGTAATCCGACTGGAACATCAATGGTGCTTTTACCTCACTCAAACTCAAACTCAAAATCATTTATTCAGTCTAGGCTGTTACAAGCTCTTGTGAAAGTCAAACGCTACGCCAACGGTTCGTAAATCTACGGAGGGAGACCTTGTACTGAGAAGAACTGGCAAGAAACTCAGCAAGGGCTATTTTTTTCTCCCTGTTTTGTTTCATACAGAGTCGTCAATTGAAAGATGACATCAAAAATTGAAAACATGTGTTGATGACAACTTTCATCACATTAATATTATTAATTATTAAAAGTTAAGTATAGCTAGGTACTACTTTTAAATTAAGAAGTGGCGATTAAACAATTTGCAACCAAATAAGCAAAGTAAAACAACTTAGTCTATTATATTAAGCCTAAGGTGCCTTATCATTCATGAAATCTTTAACATTATAGTAACCTTTTTAAGGAGACATGTTTTTATACACACTTTAAACTTATTAAAAGGTAAATCAATTATTTCTTTTGGTATTTTATTATAGTATCATATTAAATTGAATTCGCATGCAAATGGTGCAAGGTTAAGGCTAAAATTTCAATAGAAATTAAAAAAGCACACACGCGCCATTTACGCTTACAGAATAAAGATAATTATACTTACCCAAAATTTTAAAAGCTGAAATTTTTTCTAACATTTTCAAAGATTTGTTTCCTCAAGCTCAAAGAACTTGATATATGTATAAGCATCAAATTTGTTTAGAGTACCTACTGAATATTGTCACGACACTTTATTGAATCATCATCAGCCTATTAATGTCCCCAATGCTGGGGCACAGGCCTTCCCTTTGGATGGAATAGGGAGATTGGGCCATAACCCACTACGCGGGCCCAATGCGGATTGGCGAGTGTTAACGACTGCAGATGCAGCCGAGACCAACGGCTTTACGTACCTTTGGAAGCACGGGGGAACTCGAGATAGAAGATTTTTGGTCACCCATCCAATCACCGCCCATTGCGAAAGTTGCTTAACTTCAACGATCGCAGCCGAACGCGCTAACCACCCGCGCCATCGAGCTCCTCAATTTTTTTTAATATTATGTTGAAATTATTAATTTTTCATTTACCAAGTAATAAATTTTGATTTTGATTGATTGATTTGATAACCAAAAGGAAGGGTTATTACAGGATTTGAGGAGTAATAATCTAGTTTTTTCCACTGTGTAGGCAAAGTGAATCACAAATTTGGAATAGGTTTAAATTATTTATTTATACTTCCCTCTTTGACAGCTGACTGCTTTCATATTTCGTCGTAGATAGATTGTCTTTTGGACAATTCCAAAGTGCCTTATCAAAATTTTAATTAGTTTGTGTCTGCTGAAGTATGATAATTAATTAACTATAATATCCACAATGTTAATGACTAACGAAACACAGTAAATGTATGCGAAAACTCCACTACAGCATAGATTAAATCCTGTACAGGTAATCTGAGAGCCAGAGTAACCTCTTCCGTATTCTGTCTACAATACTTGGCAACAACTTAGTATATTTCAACGTTCAAGTTCATTAAGGCATTCATGTTTTCATTTCCTATTTGTTTAGATAGATAGAGAAATCATTTATTGCACACACACAAATGAATACAAAAAAAGAAAATAATATCATAATGTGGACAAAGGCGGCCTTGTCGCTTTAGCGATCTCTTCAGTTTAGATGCCTAGTTTGTTATTTCATAAAAAGTAAATTCTTGAAACAAAAAAACCAGAGAGCGCACTCCCAAAATATGTATTTTATTTTTAAATACCGAACCGCCCTCGCTTCGCTTCGGTGTAGAGCTGAAGTGTGGTCTACAGTTTTTGTTCTCAAGCTTGTATTATACACAATGACATTCATCTATTATTCTTCTTATACCTGCATGCAAAGTCTCAGCCCGATCGGTTTAAAATTGACAAAGTTTCATACAAACTTTCATTCCCTATTTTATCCCCTTGGGGATAGAAGTGATCAAAATCCATTCTTAGCGGATGCCTACGTCATAACATACCTGCATGCCAAATTTCAGCCCGATCCGTCCAGTGGTTTGGGCTGTGCGTTGATAGATCACTATGTCAGTCAGTCACCTTTGACTTTTATATCTAATATATAAAATTCTCGTGTCGCGGTGTTTGTGGTTAAACTCCTCCGAAACGGGTCAACCGATTTTCGTGAAATTTTATATGCATATTCAGTAGGTCTGAGAATCGGATGTAATCTATTTTTCATCCCCCTAAATGTTAAGGGTAATCCAACCCTAAATTTTTTACTTTCAATTTTAGATAAATTTATTTTTTATTTTTTTTATGATACATTATACACAAATACATACAACCCTAAATTTTCACCCTTCTACCACCAACCCCTATTTTTTATGGCGGTACGAAGTTCGCTGGGTCAGCTAGTATATATATATACTAGCGGGCCCAGCGAACTTCGTACCGCCCTATAAAAATAGGGGTTGTCCAGCGGACAAAATTGTGAATCTAAACCATTCTCAGATCCCCTTGAACACACACAAAAAATTTCATCAAAATCGGTCCAGTCGTTTAAGAGAAGTTCAGTGACATACACACTCACAGAAGAATTATATATATAAAGATATATAGATGTAACATTAATTGATGTTTCATGAATTTTATGTGAAATATAGAATAGGGTACGATGAAAATCTTAATATGAAAACCCAACTAAAAGTACAGGACTGGTCGACATCACTCAAAATTCGAACCAGCATCTTTCGCTCTCCAGGCGAGGATTTGTGATTACCTGCAAGAAGAAGAACCCTTGAAGAGTTCTCGCTATCGTGCGGCCTAGGATTTACTAGTACTGTTTGGATATAATAAAGAATATTATAAAGGTAAAAACTATTTAACAAAAATTAAACCACCGATGGGTAAAAAATTTTTTTTTATATCTTTTGTCAAATTAATGTTTGGAGTCGGTGCCAGTGCCAGCCCAACCTAAGTAGTAAATAGAAACTTAGATCTATCAGACCTGCATGGCACCGACTCCAAATATTAATTTGACTAAAAATAAAAAGGTTTATTATTTTTTTATCTCTCGGCGGCTTAATTTTTCTTTTTTTTTTGGCTAAAATATTTGTAATATATGTACAAGTCGGCGTCAAAATTTGTGTGAGTGAACGAAAATCCCCTATGTTCCCACCCTTAAGGTAGTTTTTTTCCAAAATTATGTGATACCAACTTTGATGTACTTATCTCTTTTCCAAAAAAAAAAATAACTAAAAAGTTATCTGTGAAGTTACTACATTACAATTAGTGAGTGCACAATCAATCATCCCCTATTTTAATACACTTAGCGTTGTTTTTTTTTTCTCCCAATTAATATGGGACCAACTTCGGGGTATACCCTCCTCAATAAAAAAAATATATGTCGGCCAAGCGAAGGCCAATACCAACGTATAGACAGCATATTTGTCTTGCCGTGTCATCGTTCAGTGTCATTTGCCGACTAAGAGAAGCGCCAACGTGTATAGATATAATTTGGCGGCGCTTGTCGGCAACATTTGTCTAACGTCGTCCATAAAAACCGATAGCGCACAATCGTATGGGCAGCTCCACAAAGTTCGTCTTTAAAGGCTACTTGCATTAGTCTTCTTCAAATTTGTACAACGTCTAGGGGGCCGTTCAAGTAAGCACTATATGGTCTTTGCTTTGCTTATTTTTGATGACATTGGGGGGGGGGGGGGGGGGGGGGGGCTGAAGACAGTTAATTGGAAAAGGACATCGACGAAATCGGCCCTAGCATACCTAAAAGAATGTCCTTCACTATTATTTTTTTAACTTATTAGCAATTAATCATAGTAAACGGACAATCTGTTTAAAAAAATAAAAATTAAAAGTTCTGTTACTAGATACTATAGTCTGTTCATCCAACTTGTCCTATTTGGTAAACAATCTTGGCACTCCTTTTTATTGAAAATACAGCATTAAAAGTCAACTGATAACTGGACTCAATAGGTTTCAGTCTATAATAACGATTTATTTTAATAGTTTATTGGCTTCGTTAATATTTTATTACTAGCTGTTGTCCGCGGCTACGCTCGCGTGGTTTTCCTATTTGAGGCTATCATCCTCTTTTGACATACTGAGTAAAAAAGTAGCTTATTTCTATTAAAATTACGGCGCCTTTCTGCTTGAAGCCGTACATTTAAATCTCTGCGCGCCTGTGCTTGTTCAGGCTTTTTTGAGGTCATTCGAAACATCGAATGACCTCAAAAAGCTTGTCGTTGAGCTTGCTCATCAAGTCTTTGCTGAGTTTCAGCAGGTGTTTCTGCAGCTCTTAAAGCAGTTTGACCCCCCGCTTGTAGTCTTTGTTGAGACTGAACATCCGATTCAGCGGCTCTCAAATGAGCCTGCCGCTCTGTCTACTCCTGAAGTCTTCTCTGTGTCTGCGACAGTGATTCTAAGGCCCTCAAATTCGCTTGACGTTCAGACTGTTCAAGACGCCTTTCCTGTGTCTGCGATTGAGATTCTGAGGCCCTCAAAGCAGTTTGGCGATCTGCCTGTTCTTTCCTTCTCAGTTCAATTTCTTCAAGAGATTCTTGCGACCTAGTTAATCTCTTTGCTCGTGCTTGAGAGGATACTCTATAAAGGCTAGATTTGCGTTTACGCGTCATTATTACGGTGAAGGTAAGTATGTGATTTTTTTTTATTAAAAAAAAATACCTATTTTAATTAGGTACAAAAGTATAAAAATGTTTTGTAAGCACCTACTCAACTTGTTTATAGTAGGTAGTTATTTAAAATCCAAAAAAATTGCGAATAATTATCCATTCACCTATTTTCACAAAAACCCAAGATCAATGTGTTAAGTTAATCGTCAAACCGATTGCTTTTTAATATTCCTTTTTGATTTTGTTTTAATTTAATTATTTTTATTTAATTATTATTATTTTAATAACAGATACTTAACATATATTATGTAGGTATGTAGATAGGTAATTCGTATTTTATTAAAATCAAGGTATTTACCTATCTAGGTACCTGCCGAAATAGTATGCGCACTTAGTAGATAATGTAGGTAGGTACCAATCAAGGTAGGTAGGTTACCTATCTACAAAGGTATCTACCAAATAGGCAGCCCTTCTTTCAGAGTCACAAAACCAATCAAAAACTACAATTCCATATTATTACAAAAACCAATACCTACCTATGCGTTGTCTATCTTACTGGTAAAAATCGAGGTAGGTAGGTTATAATATAATAATCGTTATTTTTATCAGTGAGCCAAATTTATACATTCGATGAAACTATCAAAATACCTACCTAATTCATTTAATGCACAACAAAACCAAATCACAAAGGAAAACAAAAACAGATATGTAGGTAGGCAGGTACCTTGGTAAATCGTATTTCTTTAAAATCAATCAAGGTAGGAGGTAGGTACCTACTGCTTGCTGTTGCTTACCTGCTGAAATAGTAAGCACTTAACACCACCACGTTGATTCTTCTCTAATAGCACAGATAACAGAATACTATTAAAAACAATAAATATAAAAAAGTAATGTTCATGAATAGCGCCATCCGAAAAACCTCAGATTTTTAGTGCAAGTAAACTTGATTTTAATGACGGGTAGCGACATCTCTTCAGTTTCACACGCAACAGCTTGGTTTTCGAATTGTTATTCGAGTTGGTAGCGCCTACTTCTATTAACATCCAGGATCAATCTTCACTTGAAAATTATTGGATAATACTCGATTAAGGGACTAAAATAAATCATAACAGCTGTTTATTTAGTATCTGTCTACTGTAAACAGCTGATTATTTAATATCTATTTGATGTTATATTAGGACACTGAAGGAAGTCGGGTTTTTTTACTAATATTGTTTTAATTAAAATATCTACCTACATCACGTTAAAATTAACAATAAATATTAAAAAGTCATGTTCATAAATAGCGCGATCTGAAAAAACGCAATATCACAACTCAGATTTTTAAACAATTAAAAATACTCATTTTAAATAAGGGTGGTGCCATCTATTAAGTTACTCAAAAAATATTATTTCCAGAGAGACTACTCGGTTGAGTTGGTATTCGAGATGGTAGCGCCATCTCTTATTATTATAAGCAACATCCAGAATCTATAATCACTCGAAAATGATATTTTTATATTATAAATTTAGAGTAGTATTTGCTAGATTTAATTTTAAAAATGAGATTAGAAATAAATTGCGTAAAATTACCTCGATTTAATAAACGAAACACTAACACAAAATACTCGGTATTGAACACGAGTGGTGCCATCTCGTATTAAGATAGCAACTTCCACATTTCAAATTTAATCTGTCTTCGTGACAGTAGCGCCATCTCTATCGGGACCAACCATGAAAATGATTAATTTAGTTGAAAATTATGTAAATTCGAATACATAAATTAAAAAAAAGTAGCCTATAGCAGTCTCATAAGTTCAAGCTATACATTTACCAAATTTCAACCAAATCGGTTCAGCGGTTTAGGCGTGAAGAGAAGACAAACAAACAAACAAACAAACACACTTTCCCATTTATAATATTAGTATGGAATATTAGTATGGATTAAATGGGCGATTCTGTTAACAGGTTGTGCTAAGATTATTTACCTTAATAAATGCAATATTAGGCGACCATAGGTATTTATCAACATAAAAATAGAACTAGGTACCTTAGTTAATAATACGTATTACTAGTATTTATATTATATTTATAAAAAGATTATTTCTGAAATTATCTAAAGATAGTTTATACTCCCATCCCATGTAATATCTGTTTATTTTTATGAAAATCATAATGATAACCAGGTACATACCTAATTACCGATAGTAAAATATAGAAACAGGTAAATGGAAAGACTTTGAACATTTCATTTGAAAATAAATCTATTATTACTACAGATAGGTATAGGTATCATAGGTGCCAACTGCCAACACTCATAAATCAATATGAATATAACCATTTATTATTAATTGCATTTTATGTTCATTTAATGCATATTATTTAAGTGCTTATATAGAGATAAACACTAAATCTATTCAGAGTATATAAAGTGTACATCTTTTACGATTAAGTATAATAATTGCAACTTCAAAATCTAATACATTCTGTAGTAGGCCACGGTTCCTCAAGTTGTCCGTATCTCAACAATTGCTTAACTAGAGTTTATGAATGATTCCGAACACAACTAGCATTTTCTCATTGCTGGGCGTTCTAGGGCATTCAATGTATGGGGAACGAGCAATGTCCTTAGTTTTGTGCGTTATAGTAATTAATAAGATTATATTTGTACCTTACTCTATGTAGAATACTGTGTCAATAAAGTTAGTTTAAATAAATACTACGTGCGTTAAAGACCTCTATCTAAGCCTATTTAAGTACTGCTGCTCATGAAGCTCATGAAAGCTCATGAATCAATAAAAAAAACAGAATTCATTAAAGGGAAAATTCATATAGGTACCAATGTTTACGTAAGGATGGAAGGGAGGGTAAGAACTTTGCTTACTTTTGCTGACGAGGGGGAGGAGGGGGTAAATAATAGGCTAGTTGCCTAAATTTTAAAAAGTGGTTAATCATATACGTTGATGTTTATTTTACCCCAAAAAATATTATTGAAGTGAAACTTCTTTATCGGCGTTGGAAAAAAAATTACCGTCACATTTTTTTCGGTTACGCGTCACGTTTTTTGGTTACGCGCCATTTTTTTTTTAAAAGAGCACTATTTACCTCATCCGAACAATTGCTTCTTCAATAAGGTAAGGTAAGGTAAGGTAAGGTAAGGTAAGGTATTTTTTATTTTAGAAAGATAGCTAATAGATACTATTACTAATTTCAGTGCTAATTACTACACTGAAATTAATAAATACAAATATTATAATGATATGGTTTAAATATTTCAAATTGTTGAAGTGGTAGGTATTATTCTGAGTGAATTGGAATATATGAAATATATATATAAACATATTAATATGTATGGAAATTTAGGTGAACGCAGATTTAAAGAAAAGCCAGATTAGAGTCATGTTCTTCTAACCTAACCTTTTGTGTATATTATATTTGTTTGTTTACAGTTGTATATTCTTTAAAACACTTATTTTATATTTAATTGTATAATTATGTAAATATGTAGATTGTAAATTAAAAATAAATTGTAAAATAATAATTATAATAATATGTAAAATTAAACATGTATAAAATTGATTATGTATTGTTGAATTTTTTAAGGTCATTTATAATATAATTTAGATGTTTAAGAAATGCTGTTAGTGTTTCCTTTTTACTAGCAATATTCACGTAATCTCTTTTATCGAGGTTGTTTATTCTACATTTCATTTCAAATTCATATCTGATCGTGGTATATCTCGGACAATGGTGTATCAGATGGTCCATGGTTTGTATAGTGTCAGAATCGCATGGGCAATATGGTTCAGGTGTAATATGAAATCTATTAAGATATTCTTTGTGGTATCCATGACCAGATATAAATTGGGTTGTAGCAAAATTTGGTGATGCATTTTCAATAAACTTTTGTAGGGATGAATAGTTAGGTAAAAATTGTTTAGTATAAGTGCAGTTACCTGTTGCATTATATAGATCTTCTATTTCTTTTTGCAGATACTTTTTATTCAGTTGTTTGACAAACGATATTGGGAATTTCGCATAATCGACTGGAACTTGCGACCCAGCAGCAGCCTTGGCCGCAATATCAGCCAATTCATTTCCAGAAATATTGTTGTGAGCTTTTGCCCAAACAAATTTGATTGTTTGCCCTGATATTTCAATTTTGTGAATGTTATTAAAAGTTTCTATTGCATGCGGGTTAAACGTGTTTATATTGCATAAATCTTGAAGGGTAGATAGCGAATCAGTGATAAGAAAGGCACTGACTTTTTGTGTCTTTATCCATTCACAGGCGGTGGATATTGCTAACTGCTCAGCCTGGTAGACTGAGCACGAACTATGCAATTTAATGGATTTTTGGTCAATTGTATTATCAGGATTCTGTATTATGACAGCAGCACCGACGTTTTCATCGTATTTACTGCCGTCTGTATATAGGTGATAAGTAATTTCAGGGTGTTCGTGGGGTGTTCTAAGAATATGTTTTGCAAATCTTCTTCGGTATTAGCAGTATAATACATGATTGGTTTTCGTAAAGTCGGGTGCAATCTAAAGCGTGGGTGTGCAAGACTTTCAAGCATTATATCTTTTGGTAAGTATTTTGTGGTTTGGTCCAGTTTTGTTTTCTCATTGTCAGCTGTAGCTTTTATTTGTGCGGGGAGTGGAGGTAATTGTGATACTACTATTGAAAGTGGTGTGTTGATGGTTTTAAAACTACGAATAATTTGCATACTGTACATCCTTTGGTGAGATATGAGTTTTTTCTGAATGTATTTATTTTTGAGTGCTGGCTCCCAAACAGATGCCCCGTATGTAATAATGGGTATAATTACTTGATTGTATATCGTTTTGACGTTTTCAGGGTGTACGCCCCATGTGGGTCGAACAAACATCCTTAGCTTATTATATAATTTATTAGTTTTTTCTATAATATAACTTACATGATTTGTGAACGTTAATTTCGAATCAATGTTTATTCCTAAGTATTTTATATTGTTTACATATTTAAGCAAATTGGCATTCATTTTAATTTGTAGATTTTTGGCTTTATTGGTAAATGGTATAAATTTTTTTTTCAGGACTAAAAATTAATTTATTTCTTTCTCCCCAGTCCGTAACTTTTTGAATGGCTTCATTAATATTTTGTTCAAGTAGATTTAGTTTTTTGTTTGATGCAATTAACAAGACATCGTCTGCATATGCTTGGAGGTAGGTTCCATTGGGCATAGGAGTGGCCAACAAATCGTCCATAATTAGATTCCACATGATGGGGCCGCACACAGAGCCCTGTATGCAGCCGCGCGACATCTCCCTTGTGGATTCAACATCCGACAACCTGATGACCACTTCTCTGTCTGTTGTGTAACTAACTACAAGGTAAGGTAAGGTAAGGTAAGGTAAGGTAAGGTAAGGTAAGGTAAGGTAAGGTAAGGTAAGGTAAAAAAATAAAGCCATAAAGAAGTTTGACTTCTTACGTGTTGTTGTGTTCACTACCAGCCCAAGCCGAGGGGACCGCGCAGTGGAAGTAAAGATTGTATTGTCCCAACAAATACTTTAGCTGGGCTTGGAACACAATAGCTCCTGCGATGTCGCAGGGTTTACTTAACTAACTAAATGACTTACCAAGTTGTATGTAAGTAAAGTCGTCTGTCGCTTTGGTATCTGCCTAAGAAATGGATAGGAAGGGATAGGAAGGCAGATCAATTCCTCTGGACTCTTCTCATCCAACAACCGCGCTTATAGCGATCCAAAGTAGGTTAGCACTCACACAATCAATTTCACAAATCATGTACATTACACAAACAACACTAGGATTCTTATAATTTAAGTTATTACTACAATATTACAATGAGATATCCGGTACAAACAAATCAAAGCCACATATAATCGGCGATGCAATTCGAACATGAACCTCACGAGTTCTCAAGACGCCATTACAGTGACAAAAAAAACGTTTTTACCCGCGCACGAAAAATAATTCAAATTATGCGGACACCGCACGGCAGTGAAGTTAGGGATGTGCCGTTTTATTCGTAACATCCCCCCGCCCCGGACCGTTAAGGACGGTACGTCAATCCACGGGTAATCGGGAGAGCCCACTAACTGCTCTCTTCAAAACCGAATCTCTAACCAAAACCTCAGCAACACGAGGAACTCCGTCAGTTCCTGGGTAGAGTTTAAAAATGCGCCCCCTTCGCCAACACAAGGGCGGCAGGTTGGCATCCTTAATCAATACAAGGTCGCCAATCTGGGGTGGGGTTGTTTTATCTGTCCACTTCACGCGCTGTTGTAGGATATGCAAATACTCCATCGACCAACGTGCCCAGAAGTTTTGAGACATCTGTTTCAACAGTTGGTACCGCGACAAACGATGGGATCCTACATCCTGAATCGGATATTCAGGCAAAGCCAAAAGGGGCTGTCCGATCAAAAAATGGCCTGGGGTCAACGCTTCCAGGTCATTTGGGTCCGAAGACAACGGGCACAAGGGTCGCGAGTTGAGGACGGCTTCAATTTTACAACACACCGTATCAAGTTCCTCAAACGTTAGAATCGTTTCTCCTATCACGCGACGCAAATGAGTCTTGGCAGACTTTACACAAGCTTCAAAGATCCCTCCCCAGCTTGGACAAGCTGGTGGACTAAACTTCCAGATTATCCCACGCCGGGAGAGGGCGGTTCCAATGTCTATCTTATTATCAACTAGAAACTTAATTACATCCTTAAGATAATTACAAGCTCCCTTATAATTAGTTCCACAATCAGAACGTATCAATGTCGGCAGTCCTCTACGGGAAACAAATCTGCTTAGGGCAGCTATAAAAGCTTCAGTAGACAATTCCGATACAATTTCTAAGTGAACAGCCTTGGTGGATAGACACACAAATACACACAAATAAACCTTATACGTTTTAGCATTACGTAGCCTCGAAGCCTTTACAGGGAAAGGACCGGCGAAGTCGGTAGCGACTCCGGCAAAAGGTCTACATTCCGTGACGCGATCAGCAGGCAAATCTCCCATCTGGGGTTGCATAATTGCGGCTTTTAATCTATAACATGGTAAACAACGAAAAATGACTGTGCGAATAACTCGACGGGCGGACAGAATCCAGAATTCATGCTGTAAAATGGCCAACAAAGCATTACAGCCAGCGTGCTGCGCCTTCACGTGACGATCGGTTATTATCAAGCGCACCAAGTGTCCATCTTTAGGCATCAAAAGGGGGTGGCGAGCTCCATACGGCAGGTTGGCATTTCGGAGTCTTCCGCCGACTCGTACAAGACCATTCCCATCCAAGAAGGGATTCAGGCGCGACACCGCGCCCTTCAACTTGCGACGACCTGAACGCAAGATCTCAATCTCTGATTTAAAGCTATCAGACTGCACCATTCGGATCCAAAACAAAAGAGCTTCTTGACGCTCATCTGGACTGAGAACCGACGAATCACGCTTTGCGCGTGGGTTCTTACAATTGTGCAGAAAACGTTTGATCCAAGCGGTAACACCAAGCAGCTTATCCAAGGAACTGTACCGATTCAACAAAAAATCCTTGTCATCGGCGGGGGAGGTCTCCAGGACGCATGCCCGCATTTCGGGAATGGCAACGTCTGACAACGCTGGAGAAGGCGGCCACTCAGACTCAGACCGCGTCAACCACTGTGGGCCCCACCAGAGAGGATGGCTAACGAGAGTTGAGACTGCACAACCTCGAGACGCACAGTCGGCGGGATTCATGGTTCCCGGTACATGTCTCCAAATCAAGTCGACTTCCGAACTACAAATCTGTGACACTCGATTGGCAACAAAAACCTCCAATGTGTGCGCCGGAGCCTTCAACCAACAAAGGACGACCTGACTGTCGGTCCACGCAAAAACTCTCTGTATTTCTATCGACCTACCTAATGTGAGCCATACGTGGTTCAACAAACGCATCAAAAGGGCGGCTCCACACAATTCCAACCTCGGGATCGTATGACGAGTCCGAAGGGGAGCGACCTTGCTTTTTGCAATGACTAAATGCACAGAAACCAGTCCATCAACAGTGACGGTGCGTAGGTACACAGCTGCCGCAAATCCACGTTCGGAGGCATCACAGAAGCCGTGAAGGCTAGTTTTACACTTTTCAGAAGGAAGGAACATCCTCGGCAAACTCACTTCGTTAATCTCGGGGAGGGACGAAACAAAACCTGACCAATCTCGGAGTAGTTTGTCTGAGAGGGGTTCATCCCACGACGTACCCGAAGCCCATAACCGTTGCAGAAAACATTTGGCCATAAACAGCACAGGACAAATCCACCCATTGGGGTCAAAGGTACGCGCGACAGTAGACAACACCAAACGCTTGGTCCAGATTTTCGGTGGCTTCAAATCCACACAATACGTAAATGTGTCAGAGACCGGTCTATATTGTACGCCAAGGACGGTCACCATATGGGGGTTATCAACGTTTTCAAATAAATGAGGGTCCTGCTGGTGCTCTTCGGGTAAACCTTCAAGGACCTCCGGCGAGTTGGACAACCATTTCCTCAACTCGTATCCGCCGGACTTCAAAAGAGCAATCAATTCCTCTCGCAAGACCATCGCCTCTGAGACACAGGAGGCGCCAGTGCAAATGTCATCCACATACACATCACTGGTCAAAATGGCTGAGGCGCGAGGATATCTCAAGCGCTCCTTCTCCGCTAATTCCAACAAAGAACGTATCGCAATGAAAGGGCTCGAGGCCAAGCCGTACGTATTCGTGTTCAATTCATAAATCATCATGGGGCTACTAGGACTCTCTCGCCACAAAATCAGCTGATATCTTCTATCCTCGGGATGGATCACCGTCTGTCTAAACATCATCCGGATATCAGTCATAATCACAATTTTATGCCGCCGGAAGTTGGTCAAAATGTCTGAGATCTCCGTGTGCAACTTAGGACCTACATGCAGACACTGGTTCAAAGACGCTCCACTGGAGGAGGAAGCAGATCCGTCAAAGACCACCCGAATTTTTCCGGATTTCAAAACGGCGTGGTGCGGCAAAAAGAAGTGCTCAACTGAGCGATAATCCAAGTCGCTCACGGTCATGTGCCCTAACTCCTCATACTCCCGCATGAAGTCTATGTACTTCTGACGGAAGACCGGATCCTTGCTCATGCGGCGCTCCATGGACACTAGCCTACGTTCCGCTAGTATTCTGGATTCACCCAGAGGAGGTCGGCCGGCACGAAAGGGGAGACGGGTGATTAAACGACCAGAGCGGAGGCGACCAGTGTTATTCTGGTAAAACAACTCGCATTCTTGCGCTACTGGGTCAACCCGCGGGGCCGGTGGAGGTTCCTCAACCTCCCAAAACTTCTGTAGCACTTCAGAGAGAGACACGTTCAAAGCGACACCGCGATCCTCTTCTGAAGAAACCAAAACGCGGTGCGCAGGACCCATAACAACCGTACCGAGTGTCGTCTGCAGAGCTACCAAACCTCCTGGCTGCAAGACTCGCTTCCCCGTCAACAAAACTCGCCCCAGGACATCGGCTCCAAGGAGAGCATCAATCGGGCCCGGGCGGTAGAACTTAGGGTCGGCGAGAGCTGGGTCAGACACCAAAGACACCAGGGTCGATCCTAAGTCAACTGACGGGTGATGACCAACAACTGTATCCAAAACAATCGCCGAGGCGTCAATACTCTCTTTGGACCCATAACATGAGGTGAACGTGAAGTTAACATACCCTAACAACCCGGGAACTTTCACATCGCCAATACCTCTCACGCCATGCGGATGGGGGTGCACCTTGAGGCCCAACTGCCTAACCAACCAAGATGACACCACACACCCTTGAGCACCGGAATCCAATAAGGCGCGAACTCTCAACCAGTTTCCATTCGATCCCCTAACAAATACAGAGGCCGTGGGCAACAAAACGGTCTCTGGATGGGCGGACTGGGGAGACGATAATTGCTAATATGTGGGGTACCACGGAGCCCTCTCAGACGGAGAGGGTCGCTCAAAACGATTCAGCGGGTCCCATGCCCCCACATATTGCTTGCGTCCAAGTCTCCCAGTGCTTCGATACCGGGGTGCGCGACGCTCTAAACGCGGGTTTACCGCGAGCGGCGGTGTAAATCGGTGCTCGTCACCAGCCGCGTTCATCACCCCATAGTCGCGGGGACGCGGTGGTCTATTTTCCTGTGGAGGATCCTTTGGACCCCCGCCCGTGCAAGGTTCAATTCGCGGCGGAGAGCGTCTGGGGCTGTTGCCACTACCACCAGAACTGCTGCGGGAATCATTCATCGCGGGGGGACGTCCCCCGCCCGTACGCGAGGTCCCTACAGTCACTCGCTGAGGTGCTCCACCGGCCTCGCTCTGGTTCATGCAGAGGATGGGGTGGTGCTTGCCCCCACAAAAGCGGCATGAGCGCGCTTGGGTACAATCACGCTGCAGGTGCAGGCCCAAACATGTGTAGCACCAACCCCTCTCCCGCGCGATCTTTCGACGCCCTTGTACTCGCTGGTCGAGTAACTGCTTACAACGGGTCGTGCTGTGACCCGGTTCCCGACATTTCAAACAGCGGGCGGTCTCTTGGACTGCTGCGTATCGGCCAGGTGCGCGTGGTTCAAACCGGCCTGTACGTGGTGCTCGGGGGGACCTATTCTGTGGCACAGGTCGCTCCGACCTAACCGGATCGGACACAGATGAGTTATCTGCCAGCCGACATTCTCCTTCCAGAAACTTAACGAGATCTGAGAAGGGTGGCAGATAAGTTGCACTGTCCCCACCATACTGCTGCTCAAAGCGGACCTTAAGAGCGTCCGGCAGCTTCCTTAAAATAATATGAAGCAACAAAAATGACCATTGCTCCACGGGGAGCTTCAAATTTTTTAAAGCGTTAAACGCTACCAACAGCGGATTCAAAAGCTCAACCCTCAGGTGAGTCACGCTGGAAACTCGTGGTAAGTTCAAAATGGTGGCCACATGGGTGTCCGCCAGACGTCGTACGTTCTGGTACCGACGGGCAATTAACTCCCGAGCAATCGGGTAATTCTCGTCTGTGGGGGCCAGGTGCTGAATTTGTTCAAGGGCCTCCCCCTCCAAAACAGACAACAAATAGGCCAACTTCTGGCCCTGGGTCAAGTCCTCCCGGGCATGGACCAAACTATCGAAAATATTGATAAACCCCTCCCAATCCTCTAGGCGACCAGCAAAACGCCTTAAGTCTAAGGGGGCCAACCTAGCGAAGAGGGGTGCTAGTCCCTTAGTGGGGCTCGAGGACGTCATCGGACCATGTTCTCTTGCCATTTGCAAGGGTCGAGCAAACTCCGTGAGTGTGTCCGCCAAGTCATAACATTGTGCGACATCACTTTCAACCTCCTGTCGCAGCTGGACATCCTCATCGCGAGTCCTTTCCAAAAATAGAGCGTACTGCTCTTCTACTGTAGCCAAACGTACCGGCAGATCCATGTACCTATTCAACAAGGCCTCCCTCCGATCCAGTCTATCGATAAGGGTAACCGCAGTAGCCAACCATCTCAATTCAGAGCGAATTCTCGCTTTGTTGGTTGAGGCCGACATTGTTATGTTACTGGTGGTAAACCTTCCCACTACAAGCAGTAAAGGTAACAATAAAATAAAATATATTATAAATTTTCAACAAACAAACAAATCTCAAGTTATTTATACATACATAAACAAAGTTCAAAAAGGTTCAATTACAAATCAAAAGAATGAACTTTTAATATTCAAATGCTTAATTAATATTATCTGTGACGAACAGACACACTGATTTTTCTTGATATAGCAAAACTAAGATTAATTTTATCTTAATATAGCAAACCAAATAACCTACAAATCTTAAAAGCAAAACATCTATGGTTATCAATTATTCTCAATAACTCAACAAATTAATTACTAAGTTATGACTATCAAAAACTAAATATATCTAAGTTTTAACTTTTGAACATGAGACAATAAGTAAATTCTTATCTCAAATGTAAACAAGAACTATATAACTACACAACAATGACATAAGAGAAATTGCATAAATGTTTTATTCACCTAATGTCAACAAACAAAGAAGTAAAGAAACTTATCAATGTTTTTATGAAAACAATCTAAATTATACAATTTATGCAACCGGAATTAAGTTCTTTACCTCCTTGTCAACAACAACAATATTATACCAGAACCAAATTGCAAACAAAACCTATAAATATAGACAATTGGAACCTTGTACAAAGAGTATCCTTTTCATAAGCGACCAACAAATTCAAAACAAATGTTTTAACAATATTCACAAATTTAGCATGGAGCGTGGACCTTCAGGTCAACAAACCACGCTCTGCTACCAGAAACTGTTGTGTTCACTACCAGCCCAAGACGAGGGGACCGCGCAGTGGAAGTAAAGATTGTATTGTCCCAACAAATACTTCAGCTGGGCTTGGAACACAATAGCTCCTGCGATGTCGCAGGGTTTACTTAACTAACTAAATGACTTACCAAGTTGTATGTAAGTAAAGTCGTCTGTCGCTTTGGTATCTGCCTAAGAAATGGATAGGAAGGGATAGGAAGGCAGATCAATTCCTCTGGACTCTTCTCATCCAACAACCGCGCTTATAGCGATCCAAAGTAGGTTAGCACTCACACAATCAATTTCACAAATCATGTACATTACACAAACAACACTAGGATTCTTATAATTTAAGTTATTACTACAATATTACAATGAGATATCCGGTACAAACAAATCAAAGCCACATATAATCGGCGATGCAATTCGAACATGAACCTCACGAGTTCTCAAGACGCCATTACAGTGACAAAAAAAACGTTTTTACCCGCGCACGAAAAATAATTCAAATTATGCGGACACCGCACGGCAGTGAAGTTAGGGATGTGCCGTTTTATTCGTAACACGTGTGTACACTAGTACACGCACACATTTTTTTTAAATAAAATAATACATTAACAACATGTATTTTGAATTTTAACAAAAATATTTAATTTTCCCTCTAAAACGCTCATGTCTGTCATGGCGTCTTGAATGACGTCACGCCGTGCAAAACAAACAGTATGCTGTACGTTGACTAATAGAATTATTTCATTAAAAATGAATCCATCGTATTTCAAGTACTGTATAGTGCCCCAGTGTAAAAGTACAAGCATAAAACGCCAGACAAATTATTTATATACCTTTTAAACAACTTACAAAAGCAGTACAAATTGCTAGAACTTGCAAGGAGGGATGGTATTCATTGTTTATCAACAAATAAAGTAATGTATTTTTGTGAAGATCTTTTTGATGTAAGTATTTAGCATAGCATAATCTAGGTAATCTAAATGTTACACAAGCTGGATAAATTATATTGCATTAAATTGATAAAACAATGACAATGGGTTGAGGTTAGGTAAGTAAATTTAGTTTTATGGCATGATTGAAAGTCAATTTGAGAGTTAAGTATATTTATTCGTATTACTTGTAATAAACACATTTCATATTCTTGTTCTAGTTGCCTAATAATATGCTAATTATACCAATTATCATATTAAGGTTTGTTTTTTATTTTGGGTAAACTATTATTATTTGCTTTGGTAATTCCCGATGGCTATACATATTAGGCTTTCTTACAATAATTATCTAAGAACAAACTGATAAAGTGTATCAAAGTAACAATCACATGAATGACAAATCAATAAAATCTATGAAAACTTTAACCACAAGTAATGTTTTGCACGGAGTGACGTCAGTCTTTCTGATCGGTGTTTACTATCACGTGACCTTATGCCTATTATTACCGAATTTATTTCATAAAAATAATAATCTACTATATAAAAATAAGTCGGGTTTTCCTTCCTGACGCTATAACTCCAGAACGCACGAACCGATTTCCACGGTTTTGCATTCGTTGGAAAGGTCTCGGGCTCCGTGAGGTTTATAGCAAAGAAAATTCAGGAAAAATTAAAAAAAAAAACTTCTTTTAATCACCAAACGAAATGTTACAAAAACGAAGCCATCTGGTGGCGAAACGGAGTTCGCGGGGTTTGCTAGTAATCTTTAATTATTATGATAAATAGCTTTATTTTTCGTTATCTGTATATCGTAATTCATATTTAGAAACTGTTAGCCATCCGATTTATTGTTAGTGGACACAAGCCTATTAAATCTGCTTACTTAATACTTGAACGGCCCCTAGTCTAGACTGGACGGCAGCACGTACCTTGTATTAGTTTGTCTATGCTTGCTTAGGGTTAAGCTCGGCCAATACGTTTTCGCGGCATTTGACGGCATTACGGGCGGTCGATCGAATCGATCGTAACAGTACCTACTATATGTGATATTTATCATCATCTTTAAATCAATTTCACTCTACCAGCTAAGCTAATACTCAACATCACGTCATAAGTGTCTACTCACCTACCTTTTACCGTTATTTTTCGTCAACACAAATGATAGGTTACCGGCTCTAATCAAAATACAAATGTATGACTGTTTCAACTTGGCTACTAGCATGTTCTTTATTTCGTTCAGCATGAACCATGTAATTATTTTCTATTTATTTTCAACTTATTATTTGTCTATGAATTATTTACCATATTTCTACAATTTATGTGGTGATTAATGTTGAAGTACCTATGTTTTAGTTTTTTCTGTGCCGAACTGAAATGAGATCCTACATAGTGTGCTAGATTTAAGATTTGTAGTGCTGATATTAAATGCTTATCAAATTCGAAACTCAAAATTATTTATTCAGAAAAAAAACCACGCGGGCCGGGCAGCGGACGGGACTCGAACCCGCATCCTTCGCTTAGTATTCATTTGACATATTCGACGCGGCTAATAGGGCCGTGGTAGCATAATGGTCAGTGCATTCGCCCGGATAGCGAAGGATGCGGGTTCGAGTCCCGTCCGCTGCCTGGTCCGCGTGGATTTTTTTCTAGTAAACTTTTCTTTAGATTTAAACATCTAGCAGTTAAATGCTTAAAAAATAAATAAAATCATAATTATTTATTCAGTTTAGGCTAAGCTAGCCCCCCCCCCCCCTAGGATCCGCCCTTGGCACGATAAGACAAATATATTCACGATTTTCAAGTATTAAATACAAAAAACATTAAGTCATTACCGTTAACAATAATTGTTTATTATATTCTCTTTATTTTGAAATCTCATTACCATTAGCATTGATTAGATTTTAGTAAAGTAATGCTTATTCAACTGTTTTACTTGTGGATGGACTTCGTAGCGGAATTCTAGTTGTTTCTAGTTTGAAGTAGGTATGTGTGTTTTATTATTGTCTCGTTATTAAGTCAAAAGACTATCTGTCCCTAGTAAACGTTGGTAAACAAAAAAGCAAGGGTAGTGTATTAAATAATTCATGTTTTGTAATCAGCAATGGCAGAGGAGCTCGATGGCGCAAGTGGTTAGCGCGTTCCGCAGCGATCGTTGAGTTTAAGCAACTTTCGCAGTGGTCGGTCATTGGATGGGTGACCGAAAATTTACTATCTCTCGCTCCTCCGTGCTTCGGAAGGCACGTTAAGCCGTTGGTCCCGGCTGCATCTGCAGTCGTTAGCACCCACCAACCCGCACTGGGCCCGCGTGGTGGGTCATGGCCCAATCTCCCTATTCCATCCATAGGGAAGGCCTGTGCCCCAGCAGTGGGGACATTAATAGGCAGATGATGATGATGATGATGACAATAATGTCAGGATAAACTTCATGACTATTTTCTTTTAATTATTGAGTTGGGTTGGGACGATTAAATTTCATAAATACAGAAATAGATACCCTGTAACCCCAGGAGAACGATCGAAGTAAACACCCAAATAGCTTTAAATGCAAATAACATACCTATAATATGTCACAAACCACCGTGTGTACGTAATACCCGACGGAGTAACAATACCGACCCGACGACCACTACGCATTGGCATACGTTTAATATTCAGTAAAGGTAAATGCATATATATCCACTCGGAAATTGAGAGGCATCACTTGGGCATTGTCCTAATACAACGCGATAACGCGATCATCGCGCGATTAAACGATGCGACCATCGCGTGATCGCGAACTGGGTGTCCTAATAGAACGCGAATACGGAACGGGTTAGCCCTGCCCCTCTCCCCGCTTCCTATGGACGCGACGCGATCATCGCGCGATGTTCAGTTAGGACACCTATCTCTTATCTATTAGACAAGTCCGTCCGTCCGTCCGTGGTGCTGTTTCAGCGGCCAAACCGTAAGAGATAGATATAGAGAATGTTTAAGTTATAAGTTAAGAATAGTCTGATAAGACTACAAACCGGATGTGAGTAACTAGCAAATCACGTGATTTCTATTTCAAACGAAACCACACAAAATCTCCGAAGTTCTCAATTAATGAAATACATTTTTTTTTTGGTGAACATTTGGTTCACTGGTTTGCTAGTTCATTATTAATAGGTTTGATTGCGCGTTCGCGTGAACTAAGTTCGCGCGAATAGATTTTTAAACATTTTAGTCGCGCGAATGCATCGCGCGATCGCCTATTAGGACACCTATTCTAGATCAATATGTTTGATCGTCGAATCGTACGATGATCGCATCGCTCATTCGCGTTATCGCGTTGTATTAGGACAATGCCTTGGTCTCGTCACATCTCGCTGTCAACCAACATTGAATTTCCGAGAGGTGGAGATAATATTATAAAGCTGAAGAATTTGTTTGTTTGGTTGAACGCGCTAATCTCAGGAACTACTGGTTCAAATTGAAAAAATATTTTTGTGATAAATAACCCGTTTATCGGGGAAGGTTATAGGCTAAATAGTATCATGATCGAGGAGCTCGATGGCGCAAGTGGTTAGCGTGTTCGGATGCGATCGTTGAACTTAAGCAACTTTCGCAGTGGTCGGTCATTGGATGGGTGACCAAAAATTTACTATCTCGAGCTCCTCCGTGCTTCGGAAGGCACGTTAAGCCGTTAGTCCCGGCTGCATCTGCAGTCGTTAGCACCCACCAATCCGCACTGGGCCCGCGTGGTGGGTCATGGCTCAATCTCCCTATTCCATCCATGGGGAAGGCCTGTGCCCCAGCAGTGGGGACATTAATAGGTTGATGATGATGATGATGTGTATCATGATAAGATTAAAAGAAGCGGATCACCAATGAAAAATGTTGCGAATATGAGTTCAAAATATTCCTTTTCAGAGCTTCCTTTGCGTGCGCTGCGTAAGCGGTTAAATTACACAAAAATCATGTATGAAGAAATAGTGCACCTTTAAAAGTTAAAAAAAAGTCCGCAACAGCATACCTACGTCTGTCTTTTAAGGTTGACTCACTTACTCTTTTTTGGTGATCAAAATTGTTCTAAAATAATACATTATTTACGAAGGTGTTTTTGTAAACATGATAATTATACCTTATCAAAGTTAATAAATACATTTTTTCATCACAAGTAGTTAATTTTGTTCAAAATTATTCTTGACTTCGGTCGATTTCACTAAATATCATACTTTTAAAATATCTCCGCATCAAAATAATGATCAGTGAATGGGAGTGCACCAGCCGGCCGATGCCGTGCGGCTAATATTATATTTGAAAGTATGTGTGGTTTTTACTCAATCACGCAAAAACTACTGAACGGAATTAGATGAAATTTAGTGCACATCCAGTTTATGACCTGGATTGTGATATAGAATACTTTTTATCCCGGAAAAGTGGTTCCTAGGGGATTTTTAAAAAACTAAAATTAACTCGGACGAAGTCGAGGGTGACTGTTAGTGTATAATGATTCATAAAAGATTAGAGTGCTTGGCCGCAATTATTCCTGAATTTAAGCTAAATACTAGATGGATTAGCAAGATGTGATCTAAGCTTCAGCACACAAACTCAAATAATGCCTATTAACTCTTGCCTTGAAGGTCCCATATTAGTAATAATGTTCAAAAGTAATGGCAAAATTGGTTGTTATTTGCGTGCTCCAGCTTAGATACTCATGCTCTCATAATAGTCTCTTCGGGGGTGTCGTGTGAGGCGGGTCGTTACGTTCCCTAAAATATGGTTGAGCGAAGCGATGGCTGGTTCACGTCATGCTCGTGAACGGGTGCTGCCAGCGGAGATGAGTCTGCCCTAACTTCCTTAATATTGAAGTTAATGTTTAGTCACACTGAATATCAATAACACTATTTGTATTTATACTGTATGACACAGCAATCAAAATGCAGGTAAACAATTAATGTATATTTAATAATTATGTAATGAAAAGTGACTTCATGACTGTGAATTCACCTCTGAAGTCATTTTTCAATTTGACGACTCTGTAAATAATAAAACAGGGAGAAAACAAACAGCTCTTGCTGAGTTTCTTGCCGGTTCTTCTCAATACGAGGTCTCCCGCCGTAGATTTACGAACCGATGGCGTAGTTTCTAGACATTCATGAGTGCTTGTAACAGCCTAAACTGAATAAATGATTTTGATTATGATTATGATTAGATCACATCTTGCTAATGTATTAAGATTTAATTTGAAATTTAAAAAAAATTGAAGAAGTATCAATCACTGGGAGGCGGTTATTTGATTCTTGGTGATGAACCCTGTCTGCGGTAATGTGTGCGTTGACCTTTAGGATGAACATTGTGTGTCCTGACACTTGTGACAAATTATATGACGCCCATGTCAGCAAAGCATTATTTGTGTGTATTGTATGGTATTGAGCACAGAATAACATTTTAGCTCAAGTGTAACCGAATATACTTCTTTGACGCAACATTATGCTATGACTAATAAAAATAAAACTTTATGAAATACACACATCAAAAGTGTCTAGGGATCAACATATATTTTTGCAATAACTTTTCTCCTGATTGATATTAATTAAAATTTTCTTTAAGGATTCATCAAATAAAGTGTTTTCGTTTGTCACAGTAACGATAAACCAAGTCACCTTTGCATTAATAAAGAAATTTGCCATTTTCCTAATAAAGGGATTTTTGACATTTGAACCACTAACACAAAAGTTCGAAAAAAAGACTGAAATAACAGTTTTCTCTAAAATTTTATTGGGTAACTTAAACAATTAATAATCCGTATTTCTACCGCGAACACTAACAACACAAGAACATCGGTTTGGCATACTCAAAATGAGTTGATCCAAATCACGCTGTGGAATGGCCGCCCATGTTCGTTGCAACAACAAAAAAAGGTCTTCTTGCGACTGGATACCCTCCATATTCGGCAGAGCTCTTCTCTGTAGCATATCCCATGCATGCTCAATCGGGTTCAAGTCTGGCGACTGAGCAGGCCAGGGCAGGACATTGATGTTAGCTGCGGCGAGAGTCTGTCTTACAACTCTTGCGGTGTGCGGTCGTGCATTATCATGCATTAACTGAAATAAGGGACCGATTTGCACTTGTAGAGGAACGATGATATCTGATACAATCGTCTCAGCATAAATTTGAGCGTTGAGGTTGCCTCTGATCCAAATCAACTCAGTTCTTCCACCGATCCAAATACCCGCCCATACCATGATGGTTCCACCACTATAAGGATGGACTTCCTGGCAGGATTTTAATCGCTGTTGGCGTCCAGGGGTTCTCCAGTGTCGTATACGTCTTGTATCCGGTCTCATACCAAAACGGGACTCATCAGAAAAGCACACGAAACGCCATTGTTCTTCTGCCCAATTTCTGTGTTCAAGAGCCCATTGATATCGAATCCTACGATTGTGCATTGCTATAGGTGGTACCCGTAGCGGTCTTCGGGAATGAAGGTTCACTTCATGCAAGCGGTTTCTGACTTTTTGGTCGCTAATTAAGTTCCCTGAAGAGTGATGAAGCCTCACGGCTAATATCATGGCGGTTATTGTTGGAGCTCTTCGAGTTAAGATTTGAATGTATCGGTCTTGTCTCCGTGTGGTGCAGCGATACCGTCCTCCATGGCGCTCAGCCACGGTACCAGTGCTTCGGTATCGTGTCCAAAGTCGACTGATAACACTCTGACTTGTATTCAGAGCTAAAGCCACAGTACGTTGCCGGGAACCAGCTTCTATCATTCCCACGGCTCTGAGCATCTCTTCCCTGCTTAAATGACGTCGCCGCTCCATAATAACGTTGATTTTAATCAGTAGTAGGGAAACAGTAGCACTAATAATGTCTTCAATGCGTTGTATGTTTTTATAGGGAAAATATTGACAGCTGATTTTCATCTTTTACTCGAATTTGATTCACAGTTCCTGATTCAAATTATGAAATGCACCAAAAAGGATCCATATAAATTTATAAAATCATAAATTTATTACAAAGCCACATCTCAATCTCAAGAAATCCGCATAAAAATGCTTGATCCCTAGACACTTTTGATGTGTGTAGTATTAAATACAATACCATAGCTTTGCTTGATTTTAACTAAAAATAAAATAATGTTTTATGAAACAGTTAAAGCCTGTTAAAAGACCAACGACTTTATATATATATACTAGCTGTCCCAGCGAACTTCGTACCGCCCTAAAAAAATAGGGGTTGTCCAGCGGACAAAATTGTGAATCTAAATCATTCTCAGATCCCCTTGAACACACACAAAAAATTTCATCAAAATCGGTCCAGTCGTTTAAGAGAAGTTCAGTGACATACACACTCACAGAAGAATTATATATATAAAGATATACTAGCTGACCCAGCGAACTTCGTACCGCCATAAAAAAATAAGGGTTGGTGGTAGAAGGGTGAAAATTTAGGGTTGTATGTATTTGTGTATGATGTATCATAAAAAAATAAAAAAAAAATCAAAAATAGAAAAAAAAATTTAGTGGTGGATTACCCTTAACATTTAGGGGGATGAAAAATAGATGTTGTCCGATTCTCAGACCTACCCAATATGCACAAAAATTTCATGAGAATCGGGATAGCCGTTTCGGAGGAGTTTAACCACAAACACCGCGACACGAGAATTTTATATATTAGAAGATATATATATATATATATTATATATACAGATGGAACTAAAGAAGTTTCACTTCAGTCGTGTGGTTATAAGCACAATCGTTTCTTTCTATTCTGCGAATCAAGTCGCGGGCGGTTACTAGTTATTTATAACACGAGGAACGTTTATTTCAAGACGTAATATGATAAATTGCGACACAGATGCTCCACACATCTATTACCGATACTTATCAACGTTTAATTTCGGTTCAAATGTTAAACATTTGTTATCTTACGTTTTGCATAACACTACAAAGTTTATAAGTATATAGGATTTTTATTTATAATATAATAACTAAAATATATATTTATATATTTTCTTTAGATTTAAAATCAAGCAGTTACATGCTTTAAAAATTAAAAATTATAACTATGTTTGCCATTTCTTCTTTCAAATGTTTAATATTTGTAAAAGTATTCATTTGACATTGTGGGTTACCTATAATGCGAAGAGATGGCGCTGCCTTGCAGCTTAAGAATGACTAGAGGAATTTTGACGTGGTCCGTGAGGGCCGCGGTAGCATAATTGGTCGGTGCATTCGCCCGGATTGCGAAGGGTGCGGGTTCGAGTCCCGTCTGCTGCCTGGTCCGCGTGGAATTTATTCTAGTTATATTTTCTTTAGATTTAAACATCAAGTAGTTACATGCTTAAGAAAAATAAAAATTATAACTAAAATATGTTATTAAAAAGAGTCCCTTTAGACAAGGATCCGAAGATACTGGCAGCGTTCCCCCTTTGAATAGCTAGACTAATTCTTTGTCCGAGGTAGCTGCCAGCTCTTCGGTCTCCTGTGATGTCGACTAACCTTTTTGATATTTCTTTATAAAACCTTATAGCGTTAGGAGGCGTTATGAGTCTAGCTATTCAAAGGGGGAACGCTGCCAGTATCTTCGGAACCTTGCCTAAAGGGACTCCTTTTAATAATATATTTTAGTTATTATATTATATTTTTTAAGGTTTTTAGTTTAAGGTTCATTGTACCTGTTTTTATTTATTTTATCAAATATAGGGTAACTCCTCAACACTGTGTTGACACTTTTTACAAATAAAAAAACAAACAGAAATGTTTTTAAAAGTTTTTTAAAAATATAATTGTCATGTTAAAACCATTTATGAACAAAAGACAAAAATTTAAAAAAAATAAGAATTAAACTGAAATAAGCAAAAGAGCACTCATCAAAGCTTATTTTTTAGAAGATTATAAGTAAAAGTAAAACTCGTTTAAGACGATTTCACAGGGACTCAAACAAAAACGCGTCTTAAGCGGGAAAGCGTATTATGCGGGATAGGGTAAATAAAACGTACTACATTTTTCTAATTATTATATTCTATTCTATGTAGGTATTGAGGTATTAAATGTACAACTAGCAAACCAGTGAACCAAATGTACACCAAAACCTGATTTAAAAAAGAAAAAAAAAATGAGAACTTCGGAGATTTTGTGTGGTTTCGTTTGAAATTCGTGATTTCTCGAAAACCGGAAGTGCTGCGTTACTCAAATCCGGTTTGTAGTCTTATCAGACTATTCTTAACTTATAATTTAAATATTCTCCTTATCTATCTATTACGGTTTGGCCGCTGAAACAGCACCACAGACGGACGGACGGACTTGTTTAATAGATTGTTACTTGTTTATGAGATACTTAAAAATTTACTTTATGAAAAAATCACTTATTTTAGTTTGACAAAAACATTTTGAGGCATTAGCAATTACAAGATTTTCAACATAATTTAACTTTTGCAGTGTGTCTTTGCTTTAAAATCATTAATGCCTGGAAGTGTGACAAAATCGATGTTGACTCATCTTCTTCTTAAACTTAGGGCCTCTTTTTGTGTCTTATTAACATTCTCAATACGATCTTCATTTGATTGAATTTCGTATGGTGTCAGTCTCTCTTTATTTGCTTTGCTACCATGACAAGACCAAGAAATCGCTGGCCGCTGCTGTAATTAAAAATCGAATTTAAATCTTTACTTACTGCAGTCCCCGAGTGGCTATTAGACCAGCGGAGCTCGGAACTTGATTAATCTTATAGGTATTTGCCATTTCAGCATCGCCACTTAACAACCGCTCTCACACTCACCACGATATATTCACATAAATAAATAAAATAAAATAAATAAATATTTCCAACACTCACACCAATTAGCGTAGCCCCAAAGTAAGCACTATAAGGCTTGTGTTAGGGGTTGCTAGGGTAACGGATAGAATACATATACTGTACATATATAAGTATATTTTTATAGAAATACATATTAAACATCCACGACTGGAGTACAAATGCTCGTATTCATCATACAAACATCTGCCCCCACCGGGATTCGAACCCGGGACCTCTCGAGTCGGCGACACCATGAAACCCGGCGTATAAACAACTTGGCCACGAAGGTCGTCTAATATAAAATTACATTTGTGTCTTATCATTTTTGGACGTAGCCTAATTATGAATCCCGCGTTATCTACGGGTCGCATGAAGTCTCGCCTGCTTCATCTACTTAAACAAATATTCAGTCTTCTATCGTACATTGTAAGGAACGGTTGGTTCTACTTTGTTGATTTACGAAACAATCGAAAATGTATCCTAATCCGTTCAACAGAAGACATTCTTTAGTACGACAAATGCTGGACAGATTCCTGCGCAGAGACACGCGTTACAGGAAGACGAAGGAAGGACAGCGGAGGAGTTGAAGGAGTCCTGTCGCCGACGGAAATGAGACAGTCTTACAGTGAGTACAGTTGAGATTTCTTTGTTTTACTTTTTTTTTGTGCATAATAGGCAATGCGTTTGACCACAATCTCACCTGATGGAAAGCGATGATGAGGCCTAGGATGGTACACGCCTGCCTAGAAGATGCCTGTTCACTCTGGCCTTGAAGATGAAATATATACTTTTTTTTTTTTTAAAGTGTCTATTCTTTCAATTATCTTTGCTGATATCATTATAAAGGAGTCTATTTAGGAGTGTAATATATTAATATTTACATCCTTATCGTTTGCCAATGTCAAATATTTGAACATTAATATGATTATTTTATATATAGACTAGCTGACCCAGCGAACTTCGTACCGCCATAAAAATAGGGGCAGATGGTAGAAGAGAAAATTTAGGGATGTATGTAATTTTTAGTACCAATATATAAAAAAATAAATATTGTCCAAAAAATATTTAAGGGGTGTGTAACGTAGTGTTCTATCAATTTCCTGGGATAACATACCTCCTAACTCATGTGAGAACACTATGTTACAATACCCAATAGTTTGAATTTGGCGCGAAGGCGCATTGTAGGTTTCAGAACACTACGTTACAGGTGAACAACCATTATCACTTAAGGATATGAAAAATAGATAGTAGCCGATGCTCAGACCCACGGAATATGCATATAAAATTTCATAAAAACCGGTCAGGCCGTTTCGGAGGAGTATGGTAACTAACATTGTGACACGAGAATTTTATATATAAGATTTCAAGTCTCATTAGTAAAATCAAAAATTTCAGATTAAATTTTAATCGACTCAGGCTACTGTGAAATCATCTTTAGAAATTACCGCCGCCTGCCGTGGAGCCCCGGCTAGGCCGGGAGGCTGCTAGGTGCGGAGACGCGGAGGAATCCCTAAACGGGGATCCCGCGGCTTCGCGCTAAGCAGCTTAGAGGGTATTCGCAGGACTTTTTTAGCGGATATTATGCCGTAAAGCGCCCGTAAGAGTTGCGGGGTCCTCGGTGGACAGCCACTGGGGCGCCCGTAAGACTTGCGGAAGCCAGGTGTGACGTCCGTTCGGCGGTGTGCCTCTTAAAGGCGCCGTCGTCTGTAAATAGCATTTTTTACCTGCGTTACAAAAAAAAAGGGGAGGTATCATGGGGGTCATGATCCCCCCCCTGGGCTGAATCCATCTGTACCCACTTCACAATCTGTACCCACTGTGACTTGACCACAACTATATGACCCCCCCCTGGCGCCAAAGCTGTATCCGCCTTTGCTATCGCGATCGGAGGGATCTACTTACGTTTCCATTAACAGCAAACTTTCTGCAATGTTGCACGTGGATATTATGTCTTGTAGAAACGAGCGAAAACAAATCAAATCAGAAATCAATATATCTTTATTCAAATTGGATGTATAGTACAACACTTTTGAATCGTCCAAACATTTTTTTTCCCTACCACTCGTTATTGGACATATTTTTTAGCTGCGGAGAAAAACGAGCGAAAAGAACTCCACAACATTAAAAGCATAATGTAACAACATTTACAAATCATTATGTTGTTACAACGTCAATACAATCATGATTTATATAACATAGAAAACCTGTTGGAATGATTGGAACAGTTCAAACCCAAGCATTTTTGTATGTAATATAATCAGACACTTTGTAATAAGCTTTTTTAATAAGTGCTTTTTTTATACTATCTTTGAATTTATTTATGCTTAACTCTTGGATATTGCTTGGGATTTTATTGTATAAGTGAACACAAAGACCTTTAAATGAATTATTGATTTTGTAAAGCCTCGTAGCAGGTAAAATTAGTTTATTTTTGTTTCTTGTATTAAGTGTGTGAACATCACTGTTTTTAAGAAACAAATTAATATTTTTTCTTACAAGTAATAAATTTTCGTAAATGTATTGTGACGCGACCGTCATTATACCAAATTCTTTAAACCTGTCTCTTAAGGAATCCTTAAATTTAAGATTATAAATTGATCGAATAGCTCTCTTCTGCAGCACAAAGTATTACTTTGTTCCGCCGGGACGCTTGTGTTTATTTTCAAGTTACGAGATCGTGACCCTGACCGTGATCTGACATCGAGATTATTGAGCTTAACTACTTATTTCTTCCTGGTTACATTACGACGTAAATTATGTAATTCAGATATTCATATTGGAGTCGTAAGGGCGTCTTAAGACTACAAGATCAAATCGTTATATGGTATGAACGACCTAATAAACGGGACCGCGGTCCTCATAGTGCGTGTCGGGTGACGGTACAGGAGTATTGTCTGGTTTTTAGTGGCCCTGTTCAGGGCGTAGGTAGGGCCCTGTTTACATCAGCGAGCTCCAGCACACTCTGAAGGGGACAGGGAGGAGTCCCACATACCTTCTTCTCGCTCCCCGAGTGGTTGATGGATGCGTAAGGCATTTTTTCCCAGACACAAAAAATAATTTATTTAACATCGAAAAGATATGAGATTACAAGGAGCTCGATGGCGCAGGTGTTTAGCGCGTTCCGCTGCGATCGTCGAAGTAAAGCAACTTTCGCAGTGGTCGGACATTGGATGGATGACCAAAAATCTTCTATCTCGAGTTCCTTCGTGCTTCAGAAGGCATGTTAAGCCGTTGGTCCCGGCTGCGTCTGCATTCGTTTGCACCCGCCAATCCGCACTGGGCCCTCGTGGTGGGTCATGGCGTAATCTTCCTATTCCATTCATAGGGAAGGCCTGTGCCCCCCCCCCCCCAGTAGGGTCATTAATAGGCTGATGAAGATGATGATGAGAAAATGTTATCGGCAGATATAGGGTAGATTCGGCAGATGAAAACAATGCTTTTTTAGGGCTCCGTATGCCAACGTTGAGAAAATAGTACGGTACAATCTTCTTCCTTCTCTGCTGTATCTGAGGAACTGTAATAACTACCTAGTTCGGTAGATTCCTATAGTTCTGCTATGCAGAATATGCTATGCCCACAACACAAGCCTACAGTGCTTACTTTGGAGCTAGGCTAATTGGTGTGTGTTGGAAATTTATGAATTTTCATTTAAGGGGTCATTCAAATTTGAGATCAATTTCCTAGATCAAGATATAAGTTTCTAATCATACGGCAAAAAGGGAAAGCTTTGATAAACTACTCCAATAATCAAAGAGTAACAGCGGTTTCAGACTAGCGTTTTTTCTGCGCGTATACGTTCGATATCGGTTTCAAATAATCGGACTGGCATACATACACACGGGGTGACACTCTCTGTACGTGTGAGTTCCAGCGTCAGTGACCTAGAGCAGGAGCGTGTATGCGCTAGGGTTGAACTTGGAATTTAGACTTGTGCCAGTGAATATTTATGCATAGTAAGTTATTAAATGTAAACTGATTCAAGGATACTGGGGTAATTAATGAAGGATAGGTTTGATTTTATAATCAAATTTTAATCTTTTAATGTAGGTACTATAACAAATTGCTAACTTTTATATATTTTCTCCTTTTTCGATTCGTTTTATAATTCTTATTATTATCCAAATAATAATAAGATTGCGTAGCGTAGTCAGTCTTTGCGTGCAATGCAGTGCAACGCTATTATTTTACTATATCGCTACTGCCATGCCTTCGGTCGAGGCAGTCGGCGACTGCCCTCTCCACGCCCCGCATACCTCCAGACACCCACACATAGTCGCGGGCGCTTTTACGAGCACACATGCCTAAGTGTCGCTTCTTTTCGCGTAGTGTATGTATTCTGTGACATGGGCATATTTCGGCATGTTCGTTCGGACCGGTTTCTTGCGGCTCGAGCATAATACGAGCTCACAGGCGCGTCAACGCTCGTACCAGTGCGCGTATGGCAAAAGTTGCGCCTATAATACAGGTCGCGGCACCAATGTTACCAACCCTTACCAAAATTTTCCCCTAAGTATTTTTTAAATTCCCCTAAAATACCCTAAATTAGAATTTATATGTACCTACTTATTACCTTAGTTCGTTCGTTGCTCATAAATTAAAACGTTACATATTTAGTTACAGTAAATTATTTTATTGAATAAATACAGTTTCTGATGGGAAAATCAAACGAAAATGAGCTGACAGGCTGTTAAATCTTATTTAGCTGTTTTGATTGGTGGAATAAAACATGATTGTTATGTTGTTGTTTTATTATTTTATTCATTTGTGATAGGCAAAGAACTTTATATCCATACAGCCTCAGGAAACAACCCGCCACACAGTCAGTTCAGACGTTTCATATCGTGGTGCGTTCCATTCTACGCACAAAACTGAAAGAAAACACACGCTTTGTTTTTCTATTTAATTGCAAGTTTTGTTAAAAGCCCCTAAAAGAACCCCCAAAAATTCCAGCCACTAAAAAAGTCCGGTTTTACACTTCTAGCCCCTAAATCTGGGGGCAAAACCCCTAAGTTGGGAACCGTGCGCGGCACGTAACTCTAGCGCTGAACAAAACGCAGAGGGGATAACAGCTCATGGGTACGACTGGAGAGCCAATCAGCGCAACGCACACCCGCCCGCGCACCTCTGTTTCCCCCCAACACATCTTAATTTTTACTTCTGCTCATAAAGGCTTACGCAGACCGGGACGGCATGGCAAGGGATTTTGCCGTGAGTCAGCGCACACTGGCCGCTTAGATACCGCGGCATTCCAGCACTATGCCACGGCATGCCACGGCGTGCCGCGGCACGACAAAGCACGCTTCAGCGACTCCTGCTGCCCGATTCACTTTTAGTCTTCAGTTGCGTTTGATCGAGTGTTGGTGTGCCTCAGTTTTAAAATGGTAGATTGGGATTATTGCAGATGAAGAAGTAGGTTCATAGGCTAATAATAGGGATAGAAGAAGATTTTGGGTTGATAATCTATGGAAAGAAAGTGAATCTAAGGGCGAATTCCCCGCTTCTCTACCCCCGCCGCCGCACCCCGCAGTATATCACTACGAGCGCCGGAGTCCGTGGCATGCCGTTGCCTACCGCAGTATGCCATGGCATCCCGCCACGGGAGCCTGTGGCACGTCTTTTAATGCCGTGCGATAAAATCCCTTTCAATGCCACGGCATCATTTTAAAGCATAGCAATTTATGTCGTATTTCAGTAACAGTACGGTTGAATGTCCATTAGTAAAAATTTTAATCCCTTGCCATGCCGTCCCGGTCTGCGTAGGCCTTAAACGTCCTCGCCAGAGTTTCGTGTCGCGACTCATACGCGCTACATGCGCTTCCAAAAACGAGCTTATAAGCGCGTAAAAAACGCTAGTCTGTAACCGCTCTAAAACTGAATAACCTTAACTTTATTTAACTTATATTTTATTTTACAAAAACAGAAATTCCCTCATCAATATTGTCTTCGTCTTAATTGTATGCATTGACAACTCATGCTAATTAGGGATAATTATCGTTCGGGCATGCTCCAAAATCCCCCGAAGATATTTTAATTCAAAACATGACGGCTTTGTAAACACAGTCGTAATAAATTATTCCGTGCCGAAGGCGGAAATTTGAGAAATGTTACGAAATTATAAGCGGAATAATAAAATAACGTAATATGAGCTTTGGCAATACATTTCACTGTTCCTGAATTCATTTAATCGAAATTCCAATAATGCAATACAATCTGGGGTCCTTTAAGAGAGGCGTGAAGAAGCATTTTTGCAGGCCGGCAAGGTGGGGATGGTTGGTGTGGCCATTTATAACTGCTGTACTAGCTATCTTCGCGTTTGGACTTTATCACCACTTAACATCAGGTGGGGTGGGAGTCTCTTGCCTACCTCGCTATGAAAACAAAAAATATTGTGTGTGACACACTCCGACGCACGACCGGAGTTTACACTCTAAAAACGATTGTCTTTGAACAGACACAAAACAAAATCAAGTCCGAAGAAGTCGGTTACAAGTAGAAATACCTCAGGAATCGTCCCATGGTTTCGACTATCATAGGTTCCATGTCACACATTTTATCATCTAACATCGTCGATATTCATCATATATTTTATTATGTATTTCTGGAAACACACAATTTCAATAATATCACACACTAGTCATCATTTTGTAAATATGTATTATAATTCCATCTGTACTGAAAATTACTATTCCAGAGTGCTGGATACTTACCGGCATTTCTCTATATTCTGTTATTTATTTGTCTTCATTAATATTGCTCCGATTTTATCTATTTTTAGTTTATTTATTTTATTGACATTTGTGACAACTTAATGTTTTTTATCCGTAGCCATGGCTAAAAGTGAAAGGTGAGCAGATGAGGTTGCGCACAAAAACGTAACGAGGTCATTAATGTCATTCATCGATAGATTTTACTCCTCACATTTTTCTCATACCGGGCCCCTTATATATGCAAATCGATTTTTAAGGAGTAAACTCCAAAAAAAATGTATGATCTGCATTAGCTAAGCAACGTCCTTAGTACTAAAGTACACACCTCATTGGGGATGGAAAAGGAGAAATATGATCTCTTTCACCTCACCACGGGAACTGATAAGCGGTTGCTAACCAACGGCTCCTCATTATGATGATGAGGAGGAACTCAAGATAGTAATTTGTGGTCACCATTGCAAAAGTTGCTTAACTTCCACAGACGCAGAAACGATTCGATATGCATCTTTGTTGTCTTGATAAGTGACAATATCAAAATACAGTACCCTTAGTACGAGTTTTACAATTAGTTTTCGTGAGCTCACTCGTACTAAGGGTACTGATTTTATTGTTTTCGTTGCAATACAAATAAACAGTGTTTAAATTCTATCATTAAATCATTTGCGTCTTCTTAAATTTTAATTTAAGTAGGTATATTTGGATACTTTTCACCAAAATGGACATAGAAATATAATTTATAATCACGAAAACTATGATAGTTTTCGTGAGCTCAAACTCACTGTTATTATATCAAATTTGAGAACGCTCCCTGAATAATATTTTTTATATTATTTGCATTTGTAATGGAAAGTGACTTTATGAGTTACCTCATATTGAAGTCATTTTTCAATTTAACGACTCTGTATACAATACAGGGAGAAAAAAACAGCCCTTGCTGAGTTTCTTGCCGGTTCTTCTCAGTACAAGGTCACCCGCCGTAGATTTGCGAACCGATGGCGTAGCTTTTCGACATTCACAAGTGCTTGTAACAGCCTAGACTGAATAAACGATATTGAATTTCGATTTTTTTTTAATATACCTTGTATATGTGTGTATAAGGTGGGAAAAACGTTACGATAAACAACATACTGTCGGGACACTAATAGACTGATGATATAAAGATTTTGTTCACTTGTTGCAGATAAAGAGGAGGCGAGAAGATGGGCTAAATTAATAATGAAAAGACGAGGGCCGTAATGCAGGTCTCCGAATAACTCCATTTATGATAAATTAAGTCTGAATAAAAACCTACCATCAAGAAGGTTCTGCTATGATATTTACAGTACTTTTTTCGTTTGGCTTTGATGTTGACTTTTTATATTAATTATAATTAGATTTCTTTCCAATTATTCAGTAAATATAAATTTATTTTTATCATTTTTAATGTATTAAAGGAATTTGGTTTCGGCAAAGAATATATTATGTAGTTAATTTATTAAGCAAAAGGTGAGGCCATCAAACTCTACGACCGTAGGCGAGTGTCTCTCCCGGCCCATTTTTCATGATCGCTCTCGAAAATGTTAAAAATATCAATATAATTATATTGTGAATGACTTTCATGTTAAAAAATGTGATATTTAATTCATATATCCAACCGACTAACAAACTGTGTGTAACACATAACAAAGACAAAGGTTAAAAGGGTGATCATAGACCGTTTGTACGGGAACCGATGCCGGCTCCCCATCACTACACTTCCACCTGATAGATAATAGCCAATCGAACGACCCGACATCAAACAATCGAACCAACCAACGCTCACACCAGAAACCAATGACGTAATCAGAACCAAGTTTAGGTCAAGTTATGAGCATTTGCTCACACATAATTGTGACGCGTCTACCCCGCCCACAAGGCCACAAGGCCCTTCTAAGTAGTGTAGCACTACCCAGTTATTGTCACTTTATGGGTCCCAATAAAGTTTGTTGAGTACATTTTTGGATATTTGACGACTTCCGTGGCCGAGTGGTATGAACGAACGGGTTCAAGGCGTCGCCTACTCGTGAGGTCCCGGGTTCGAATCCCGGTGGGGGCAGATGTTTGTGTGATGAATACAAGCATTAGTAATCCAGCCATGGATGTTTAATATGTATTTCTATATATACAGGGTGCGACAAAAGTCCGAAATAAAACATTAGGGTTTGGTTGTGTTCCTTGTATAGAATTACCTACGAAAGTTTGACGCCTTTCAGACCACTTTTATTTTCTAATTAAATTAATAAAAATATCGTTTTACGCCTGCCTATGACAACCCTATAAATGCGTACGATTACTACTACCTAAACAGACCCCCCTCTCTCTCCCAGGCGCCCCTGCGCCCCGCTCAGATACCTACAAATTTTTATTTTGGAATACATACCTACAAATATTGTTTCGGAATTCTGTAACACCCTGTATATACTTAGGTATGTATCAGTTTATGTATTCTATCGGTTACGACTTGAAATCAATTATTTTTGAAGACATAAGAGTCAATATAGGACTGCGAATGAGAAATGTATCGAAATAAAGAAATGTTTAATTAAACGCCAATCAAAGTCAAATTGTTATATTGTGTTAACTTATATTTTGTGAATTTAGGGTTCCGTTATTACAATTAGAGGGTATCAAGAAACCCATAACTAAGCCTCCACTGTCAGCCTGTCAACCGGCTGAATCCCGTAAACCGTAAATAGCAAATAGTTGAAAGCAGAGTTTATGTACATATATATATATATAACTCAAAGGTGACTGACTGACATAGTGATCTATCAACGCACAGCCCAAACCACTGGTCGGATCGGGCTGAAATTTGGCATGCAGGTAGATGTTATGACGGAGGCATCCGCTAAGAAAGGATTTTGATCAATTCTACCCCCAAGGGGATAAAATAGGGAATGAAACTTTGTATGGAACTTTGTCAATTTTAAACCGATCGGGCTGAGACTTTGCATGCAGGTATAAGAAGAATCATAGATGAATATCATTGTGTATAATACAAGCCAGAGCACAAAAACTGTAGTCTGCACTTCAGCTCTACACCGAAGCGAAACGAGGGCGGGCCGCTAGTACCTTATATAACAACAAATAATATTAACAAAATAATACAAAGAGCTAAGGACCCCATGGAAAACGCGTTTTTGAGAATAGTTATTATCACAAATCTTGCTTTGAGGTCCATTAGCAGCAATTTTGCTAAATCTCAATTTAACTAAATCTAGTTATAACCCATAGAAAAATAACAAATTGACATTGACGCTTTGACAAGTTTCTATATTTATAATTTTTATTATTTTTTAAAGCAAGTAACTGCTTGATGTTTAAATCTAAAGAAAATATAACTAGAAAAAATTCCACGCGAACCAGGCAGCAAGCTTCGCAATCCGGGCGAATGCACTGACCAATTATGCTACCGCGGCCCTCACGGCCCGCGTCGGAATTCTCCTAGCCATTCTTAAGCAGCAAGGCAGCGCCATCTCTTAGCATTCTGCCGTCTGCTGCCTGGTCCGCGTGGATTTTTTTCTAGTTATTTTTTCTTAAATTTCTATAGGTTAAAACTAGTTTCAGTTGAATCAAGATTTAGCAAATGTGCTGCAAATTGCCCTTATGAGGGCGTACCAATCCATATATTTTAAATCAACATCTGATGTATCGATAATAGGGATGATGACTATTTTTTTTTCTTCGTTTATCGGGTAGATTATAAAAAAGTATTGGACACGTATTTTTTCTTTTTTCACAAAATATAAACATTACAGAGATATATTGATTTGAAAAGTCGCATGACGTCACGTTTGAGTACACTTTTAAGGGAAAATTCACTCAAAAGTGACGTCACGAGCCCCTACTCCCAAACTTTGACGCGCTATAACTTTGTTATTTTTTGGTTGATTGCCCAAAGAAAAAATACGTGTCCATTATTTTTTGATCATCTAACTGACGTACTAAATAGAATTTCGTTTACTGTACCCCGTTATCACCCCTATTTCGTTGTGCCGTGTGCACTACTTCATTAAATATTAGTGAGTAAGAAGAGGGTGGATTGGAAGTAGGGTCCTGGAACCCTTCATGTCAAGTTTGACCCCCACTTGGCCGGTTTTCATAATGAACATTACCAGGAAGATGACTCTGGACATGGCAAACCGATTTACAAGAACCGGTTCTCGTAGAAATTTATAAGTCTATAGTCGGTGAATAAGAAATGTACATACTTTCGTTTTAAGTATTGATAGGAAGTCGTAAAAATTTATACGATACGTTTGTTTATGTAAATTGTCTAGGAATTATTGGATTATAATTTCCTTTTTTTGAATAAAATTGGTACGAAAGATTTCCTGTTATTTTATTATGTTGTAAATTTGGATGATATCTGCAAGTTTAATAATAAATAAAATACGCATATACACACAAAAAAAATGGGTGCGTGTACTTATGTAGGCGCGTGAGAAGTTATCCTTTTTTTGGCATCGTTTAAAATTAGTTTTTAATTGCATGCAAATAATTAATTACAATAAATTAATAAGAAGTCTGGAAAAGGACACAGTCAATAAAGTTCAGTTTTAATTTGAAAAAATAAATAAATAAATAAAACTAGTTTTTACGGGTTAATGCACGAAACTTTATTTATTTATTGACGTTTCGCAGCCTTTTCAGGTCTGCATCGTCAGAATAATATATAATAAATAAATAAAGTTTCGTGCATTAACCCGTAAAAACTAGTTTTATTTAATGAGTGATGTGCGTGAAAACCTAAGAAACAAATAATAAATAAATAATCAAAATATTCAATTAAAATCGCTACTGAATATAATTTATTAGAACATATGTGATTTGCACTTGTATGAAACTCAAACACGTATTCCGAATATACAAACTAGAAACATGTGGATAAATATTATAAATATGAATACCTATAACTGTTACTTTATTACAAAAAATAAAGATGTGGTTTTTGGTTCTACTACACCAATGGTCAAGAGATGGCGCTGTAGTCTCCTGAATCGCGCTTTGGTTCCGTTGTTCCAGATTAATAAATACTTTTTGTTACTTTATTACAAAAAATAAAGATGTAGTTTTTGGCTCTACTACACCAATGGTCAAGAGATGGCGCTGTAGTCTCCTGAATCGCGCTTTGGTTCCGTTGTTCCAGATTAATAAATACTTTTGATAGGCCTTCATAATGCAGTCGTTAGCACCCACAAAATAGAGATTCTATTTCTATTTTGTTGGTAGATTTTCTTAATGTGCGGTAAACACAAAAGTAACAGCATGAAGTTGGTCGCTAAAGCGACCAACTTCATGCTGTTAAAATTTTGTGTTACAGTGATGCGCGCGCATCTTAAAATTTCACTCTCATCATTTTTTCATAACGCGCCTAAAGAAGTATAACTTCAAAAATAAACAAAACAATTGAAAGCTTAATAAAAGTTTCTGAAATATCTGTTTTTGTTTAACATATTTTTCTCATCATTAGCCCTTTGATGTTTTCACTGTGAGTGCACTGCTGGAATCATGGACTGGAATAGACTGAAAGAATAACGAGAATAAGTGTAGATTAAACATATGGGCCCGGTGGCGATTAGTGGGTGCTAACCTTAGATTAAAACAAAAGGGGAAGATACGGCATTCGCGGCTCAAAAGTGATCCGTTTAAATTGTGGTCCACGACCATAATTCGCTTTAGTTACAATTTGACATTCAAACACGCTGCATGTACATATAACAATATTGCGTATATTCTGTGTTAAGAATATATAACAATGGCTCCGGTGCTTTTATAAAGAACACAAATAGTTCAAAATCAAATGCCCCGGCAACACTTTTCATCCGTAAAAGTGTGAAAACATTTTTTTCTCAAAAATCACGGTTTGTCGTGAATATTAATTACGTGATCTCCATTTTGTAAGCAAGAAAAGGACAACAATACGCTGCGTTGAAGCGTATAGTTCTGTCTCGCTCGCTCGATTGATGTTTATATACAGACGTGTGCGTGGCGAGAGGTGCTTATGCAGTTGAGTCGGATCATATTTTATTTGATGCTAGTATGAGCGTAACGTATCTACCCTTTTTGTTTTAATCTAAGGTGCTAACTATGATGTGTTATATAATAGTGTAGGTACTTAGTCTTAGTCTTAGTAGTACGGCGGGCTGTTTCCGCAACTCGACACCCAGTGGCTAATTTGCGTGGGGATTGGCATCAGTCCTGCCATCCCAGCTCCTCCAGAAAGCTCAGCAGTCTCCGGATGTTGCTGCAGGCCTCTACTATTGTCTTCGGGCTTCCCATTAGAGAAGTCCTTTGTCTTGCAACGCCCCTGCACTCCAGTAGGACATGGGCGCTTGTCTCATCCGCCTCCAGGCAGGCTCTGCACAGAGGGCTGTCAGAAATACCTAAATTACAAAGGTGTTTGTTGAAGTAGCCGTGACCCGTGAGTATACCCACGATTTGTTTTAGGGCTTGTCTAGTCTAATTAACTTACGTGTTAGCTGCAGGTTTACCTTAGGAACGGCTTCCCTAGCTGGCCTGCAGTCCGTGAGTTTTGACCAGTATTCGTCGTGTTGTCGTTGAGAGCGCTCCCTTATCCAGGTTCGCAGCTGCCGATAGGGTATGGGTATAATTGGCTCCGGACCAATGGCCGTCCTGCTGGACCCCTGCCTGGCTAAGCAGTCCGCCGCATCGTTACCCTTTGAGCAGCTGTGTCCTTTAGTGTAGGTACTAGTGATATAACGAATATTCACATTCGCATTCACATTCACATTCGCAAAATCTCTGCGAATGTTTTGCGAATATGTATATTAGAAAAAAACAATTGGAAGAAATTGTAGTTCTGCCTTTCCTTGAATATTCATTGTTACACAGTTTGCATTTAGCTCGTTCAGCATCGCAAAGTGTGAAATAAGTCCATGTTTCACTAGAATTCGATTTACTCATGTTAATAAATCACTATTACCACTCCCAATCACTAACCTCAAAATTCACTTGTTTTGTTTACGGAAAGACCGGCGCGAGCGGAATGACACTTCAGTCGGATGAGTTCATATCAACTCGGCAATTCGAACGAGACTGCCACCATGCCATAGACAATTGGCGCCAATTTAAAAAAAAAACTAAATATTCGCATCCGCATTCGCAGTCGCGAATGTTCAAAAAATGACATTCGTTACATCACTAGTAGGTACGTCATACTCGCTTCTAATTTGCAATACGAAAGTCAGGTAATTCCCCGTCTTGCATTCAGTCGGGCACGCTGTCTCGCCGCAGCTACACTTCTTTACAACGTGTAAATATTTGACGTTTATCCAGACAAAAAGCCCATGTGTGATTTTAGATAGTTCACAAATTACACGGGAAATATTGGAGACAAAGAAAAACGTGTCATTTCGTTCGTAAGTACAGTTTTCAAGAAATTAATGTAAAAAACGACGGGTTGCACTCCGGGAGTGCCGGCAAAAGTGAAAACTTGAATATTAACGTTGTGCATTTTTGATATTTTGGAATGGTTAGGGAATAATTTTGCACGAATTGCTTTAATTATCAGTATAAAAGTACTATCATGTATGTGGTAGAATACAATATTTATTTATTGCGCTATCGTACACAAACATGACAATTTATATTAAATTAAAAAAGTTTATCTCCCAGAAAATCAACTTACATGAATCACGTTTAAGCGCACTTAGCGACATCTATTGTAAAGAAATCAACTTACATGAATCACATTTAACTGCACCTAGCGACATCTATTGTAAAAAAAATGCATTTTCTTCGCAATAAAGCTGCCACCTGGACGTCCTAGATAGAGACTTATATTATAATAATGCGATAAAATAAAATATTACTATGTTTCGTCCAATATACTGAAAGTCAACAACCTTCCCAATTTTATTGTGTCATGATGCGATCAGCGGACGTGTTTAACATTTTTTACCCATACAAAAAAAGTGTACAACGCCGCTAAAGAAGTTTTCACTTCAAAATATTTAGTGATTGCAGGTGACTACTTATTTTGATAGTTGCTGACGCCCTCGACACGTGGAGGTTAAAGAACGCAATGTTATCTGCTTTGTAAAGGTCGCTTCCCACGGTCCGCGATTCTACAGATCATCACGCACAGCCGACGACCACGGACGGCAACGCACGCAGACCAGGGCTTTTCCCACGGTGCGTGTCGGTCTGTGTAGATCTTTTGATAGCTTCATTTCAAAATGCAAAGTGAATGAGAACGTATCTTCGCTGCAGCTGCGGCTGTAGTCTTTATTAACAATTACCAAATTATGCGATCTAGTAAAAGTAAAAAGAAACCACGTCGCTGGTGGATATCAGCATACAACAAAAGTCGTTTACGGTAAGTGTACTTATATATCTAATTTTATTTCCCTTTTTGTCACCCATTAGTAACAGTGGAATCACGGTAGAAAATTAACGAATGACATAAAATATTCCCTGTCCTGTTATCCTACCGCGACGTACCGCACCGCAGCCACGGTAACAGTATCATACAGTATTCTATCTTCATACAAACGGTCGGAAAGCGAGTCATACAAACGGTCGGACTCGAGTTCGATGTGCTCTCGGCGGGCATACAGTCGCGAATGCGCGGCCGCGCCGCAACGACGACCGAACGGTCTGAATTTTTTTTATGCAGTTAGCCGTGCTTAAACGTGCGTTTTGTATTGTAAATATTTGATTTAATTAAGTAGATACCTACATAATTTAGTATGGAAAAGAACAAACGACGATCAATAACGTACAACAGGACAATTGCTGTTTTTGGTTGCTTGAACTCTTCAATAACACACCCAGAGATATCATTTTTTAAATTACCTGAAATATTGGAAAGGTGTCTTACCTTTATAGAATATTTTTTATATACCTATCTACTAGTACGTTATTTGTTTCTAATATTTAGGTATTTCGGTTTTTCCATCGGCCAAAATATCTGGAATAATATATAAATAAGTGGTTAGGATAAAAAAAGAGATAAACGAGTAATCTACCTACACTCGCGTTAAAAACAAAACTACATAAAATACTGTAGGCTGGCGGCCCTACCGCGTGCCAACGCAGCGCTCGGTGTAGGCATTTATTTTCAAGGACAGGGCGGAGTCACAATACTGTATAGATAATATTACCGTGCCGCAGCGCTCCTTCGAAGTTACCGCCTCGCGACGGATACCGGCGCACCGCCACAGACGTCCTGTGTTACCACGGACGAGACCCTTCCCACGGTGTGTCGTGCGAGCTGGTCCGCGTCCGTCCGCGACAACGCGCACCGTGGGAAGCCAGCTTAACATGAGAGTGACAGAGACTACTTTAGAGAGCTTTATTGGCGGCTGTTGCCAAGGAAACTTGGAGCGGGGTCTTCTTGTGCCATTTTAAAATGCATTATTGTTGGCGTATATATACCTAGTCAGGTCATAAATTTTGTCACATGTTTAATATAAAATAATTGAAACAAGTTTATTCATTATGTAACCATTTATATACCAAAATGAAATTAACAAAACATAGATTTTTATGACAATAAAGTTTATTCAAAATGACCTCCGTGATTTTGAATACAGGCCTTCAATCTGCGCGGCCAGTCGTCTATCGCAGCACGAACGAGGTCCATGTCAATATCGGCGGCTGCCTTAATCAAGGATGTCTTGAGTGACTCCAAATTGGGATGAGGCTTTGAGCACGCCTTTTCCTCCAAGTGTTGCCATAAGTCTGCTATCTGTCTATATATGTCATTGCCTATATCAGAAAAGGCTTATATAATGAAAAATATTTTTTTTAGTAATAAAAAGAGAATTGATGTATTGATTAGTTGCGTAGAAAAAATGGATGCGTGTAACTTATGTACGCGCGTGAGAAGTTATACTTCTTTAGCATCATTAAAAATATTTTTTAATTGCATGCAAATAATTAATAATTACAATAAAATAATAAAAGGACTGGAAAAGGATAGTTAACACAGTCAATTAAGTTCAGTTTTAATTTGAAAAATTAAATAAATATTCAAAATATTCAATTAAAATCACTACTGAATTCAAGTTATTAGTCCATATGTAATTAGCACTTGTAAGTAACTAAAACACGTTGTGTCTATATAGAAACTAGAAACATGTGGATAAATATTATAAATATGAAAACAGTGATCAGAGGCGACGAGCGTGCCAACATTGTTTTTGACAACGCGATCATCTTATGGAGCTCCGTGGATCGTTCAAAGTACCTTTCGAACAGATGTCTAATAATGGTGGATTATTAACCACTAAGTGGTTATTAACACCTAACATTCATAACGCGCCCGCGGCCAACTTCATGGTGTTACTATTGTGTTACAGTGATGCGCGCGCATCTTAAAATTTCACTCTCATCATTTTTTCATAACGCGGCTAAAGAAGTATAACTTCAATAATACCAATTTATGAACATAATATTATAATATGGACATGTTTTGTTTCGCAATAATAGTAGGTAACAAGCATGTGACTACAAAACAGAGATAACGAAGATTCTCTAATAGGATTAGGTACGTTGCTACGTCGGTGTATTTCGATTTTAATATATGAGGTATTATTTGAAAGCAATGCCATTGAGACAATGATGTGTACCACAAATGAGACATTATTGTTATTACCGAAACTTATTGTGGGACTAACATAAAGATTAGGTTTTCAACAAAAGTTTATTCAGCTCTCCCGCCCGCCGTAGATTTGCGAACCGATGGCGTAGGATGGCGTAGCTTTCCGACATTCACAAGCGATTGTAACAGCCTAGACTGAATAAACGATATAGAATTATTATTATTTTTTATACAAAGACTCTGGTACCTACAATATCTAACAATGTCACTTATTGAACAAAAGCTCGTTAATCATTTATTTTATTGTAAACTATTACAATTTATTTGGAATTACAGAACTGTCAATGTAGTAACTTGGTAATGTATCATTGCGGTTAGATACTTCCACAAGGCAACTATATGACGACCTCCGTGGTCGAGTGGTTTGTACGCCGGGTTTCATGGTGTCGCCGACTCGAGAGGTTCTGGGTTCGAATCCCGGTGGGGGGCAGATGTTTGTGTGATGAATAATATGAACATTTAATTTTGTACTCCAGTCATGGATGTTTTAATATCTATTTCTATATAATTATACTTTCTATATATATGTACAATATATGTATTCTATCCGTTACCCTAGCATCCCATAACACAAGCCTTATAGTGCTTACTTTGGGGCTAGGCTATTTTTTTTATTTTGTAAAAAAGAAAAAGAAGAAAGAACTAATCTATGCTGGATAAACCATTAACTTCTTTATTAATAAACTAGTGGCCCGCCCTCGCTTCGCTTCGGTGTAGAGCTGTAGTGTAAACTATAGTTTTTGTTCTCAGGCTTGTGCTATAAAGAATGACTTTATTTATATAAATACACGTGTTATTGTGAGTCAACCATAAAAGATAGACATATGCTGTTGCGTGATATTTTTTAGACAATTTTATGTAGAATATTTCCGTCATACATGATTTCTATGTAACTTTAACCATTAAGGCTGCACCCGCGACGGAAGCTTAAAAAATGGAGTAACTTCCCCCGTTTTCCCAACATTTCCCTTCACTACTCTGCTGCTATTGATTGTAGCGTAATGAAAAGTATACTATAACCTGCCCAGGAGTATGAAGAATAATTGTACCAAGTTTCGTTAAAATCCGTTGAGTAGTTTTTGTTTCTATAAGGAACATACACACAGACAGACAAAAATTTTACTGATTGCATTTTTGGCATCAGTATCGATCACTAATCAACCCCTGATAGTTATTTTAAAAATATATTTGATGTACAGAATTGACATCTCTACAGATTTATTATAAGTATAGACAAGGAATAGGCTTGTTTATACCTACGCCGTCTTTGCTTCATGTCACTCAAATGCAATTTGTCATTCAATAGACAGAGATAAAGCATGGATTAACTAATCCAAGAGTAGTCTTTGTTTATCAATAAGTGTCGCCGCACACGGGCCACACGCCACAGCCACAAACGCCGTCACGAGAAGCTAGAAGCGGCTATTAAAGTGGCTGAAGCGCGCGACAGCGGCCGACTAAGGTAAGGGAGAGAGGGGTGGGGAATCGCGCGAGTGACGTGTGGCGGCGTTTTGTATCGGCGCATTAAATGGTCGATGCGGGCCACAAGAAGCGAGCAACGACGATTTGTAGCGTGTGGTGGCCACCGGCGTACCGTGTGTGGCGTCCGTATAAAATGTATGAAAACTACAAGAAATATGCCGGTGGCGGCGTTTTGTGGTTGTGGTCGGTGGCCCGTGTGCGGCGACACTAAGGGGGTATAGGATTTAGGCATGGAATATAAATAATTTAATAGTATAGATGGAAATTGAAGAAAGAACTTGACTACATTGGACTGAGAATCTGTGTATGCTTTCAGCAAAGAAATAACTAATGGATTTTAGCTGGCAAACGTTTCCTCATCCCGCTCGTTGTGTAGTCGGGGACATCAAAAGGTCGGCACAAGACAGCGGAATAAATATAATATAACATCAGCAAAAACCGAAAAAGGGAACGATTTCAATCATGCCTAAAAATGCCAATGGCCAATAAAAGTGGAAAAGTTGGGTTGACTGAGCATCCTTGTACAATAGCTACTCAATCTCAAATATATGTAGTTAAGGCTTTTACAGGCACACGCATGAATGACGTAAATACTACGCAATCGGTTGGTAAATCTACAGCGCGAGATCTTATACTGAGAAGAAGCGGCAAGGGCTCGCAACAAAGGCTGTTTTTTTAACTCTATTTTATTAAAAAGAAAAGTTTTACTAGAAAAAAATCCACGCGGACCAGGCAGCGGACGGGACTAGAACCCTTCGCAATCCGGGCGAATGCACTGACCAATTATGCAATTAAGGCTATGAAAATGTCAACGCGGCCATCAGGGCCGTGGTAGCATAATTGGTCAGTGCATTCGCCCGGATTGCGAAGGGTGCGGGTTCGAGTCCCGTCCGCTGCCTGGTCCGCGTGGATTTTTTTTCTAGTAAAACTTTTCTTTAGATTTAAACATCTAGCAGTTAAATGCTTAAAAGAATAAAAACATATCTATTACATTTCTTACAGTCTGAAAGATGACATCAGACTTTAATTTATTAAGATCAATTTCCACTTAAATATAGAAATCGACTAAATTAATTAATGAGAAACTTAGCTTAAATAAACACAAAAAAATATTGCTCTCAGTAATTAATTACCCGCTATGTGATTAAGCAGGAATTGATAATATATCTATTTATACTTTTATTATACAGAGGAAAGATTTGAATGTTTATTTGTGTATTTGTTTGTATTAAATAGACTCCGAAAGTACTGGACCGATTTGTAAAATTCTTTCACATTTTACAATCCTGCATTATGCCTTGTTTGTTATATAGTTACCGTAATTTTCCCGTTATTTAATAGTTTCTCATTTATATTTTTGAAGTTATACTTCTTTAGGCGCGTTATGAAAAAATGATGAGAGTGAAATTTTAAGATGCGCGCGCATCACTGTAACACAAAATTTTAACGTTACTTTTGTGTTTACCGCACATTAAGAAAATCTACCAACAAAATAGAAATAGAATCTCTATTTAGTGGGTGCTAACGACTACATTGTGAAGGCCTATCAAAAGTATTTATTAATCTGGAACAACGGAACCAAAGCGCGATTCAGGAGACTACAGCGCCATCTCTTGACCATTGGTGTAGTAGGACCAAAAACCACATCTTTATTTTTTGTAATAAAGTAACAGTTATTGGTATTCATATTTATAATATTTATCCACATGTTTCTAGTTTGTATATTCGGAATACGTGTTTGAGTTTCATACAAGTGCAAATCACATATGTTCTAATAAATTATATTCAGTAGCGATTTTAATTAAATATTTTGATTATTTATTTATTTTTTCAAATTAAAACTGAACTTTATTGACTGTGTCCTTTTCCAGACTTTTTATTAATTTATTGTAATTAATTATTTGCATGCAATTAAAAACTAATTTTAAACGATGCCAAAGAAGGATAACTTCTCACGCGCCTACATAAGTACACGCACCCATTTTTTTGTTTTAAGCATTTAATAATAATAATAATAATAATAATAATAAATATATCTTTATTCAAATAAGGTCATACATTGCATAATAATAATACTAATAACAATATAAAGTAAAAAATAATAGATGCCTGAACTAGGTTACAGTTAAAATTGTACCTGTATTTCAGGCTTTTATGATCTAAATAATACATTGAATGATTAATAAATTAACAAATTAATTAAAACAGAACTTAAAGTAATCATTGTATAAATGTTGGTAAATGTAAATTATGGAGTTACGTTCATTTATTTACAAATAAGAAGTAATTCTTCGGTCTGCTCGTATGTCAGGCTGTGCAAATAATTAAATACTACAGTTCTACAGTTAAAATAGTTTAATGTATAAATACCTAACACTCTATTTAACTTATTTTATAAGAAAGGACTTAGGAAAGTAGAGAATCTATGTGAAAAGATGTATTTTGAATCATGTGTAGAGATACAGACTATATCTTTCCGTCTTTTGTTAGTGATATCAGAGCAAAAAGGTGAAATGGTGTGTTGTTTTAATATGGTGTGCATAATGAAAAGCTGGCGAACAGTTAACACATTACAGTATTTGTAAAGTTGATGCGTAGGATATAAGAAGGGAAGTGAATTGGCTACTTTTAAAATGGCTCTCTGAGCTCGCTCGAGAGGGATTAAAATAGTTTTGAGAGCTCCACCCCATGAAGTTATACAATATTGAATTACTGATTGGCATAAGGCCTGATATACCTGTTTAATTAGTTTTGGACCTGCAATGGTACGTAATTTTTTAAAAATATACATTAATTTACGGATCCTGACTACTAGATTTGCAATATGCTGTCTAAAAGATAATGTGTCGTTAATTAAGATACCAAGATATTTTATATGGGATGTGTTCTGTATTAAAGGGCAATCGCATTTATTGACTGAAGGATATTGGCATTGGTGTGCGTATAAGTTAGGATTTGTAAACCCATGACAAGGCTGGCGCATAGAAAAGTGAATATAATTGGTTTTGTCAGTATTCAGTGTTAGTAAATTGCAGCGAAGCCAGTTATTTACACCATTAAGACCAAGTTGAGCTACTTCATATAATTCTGACCTACTATTGGCGCTAAAAATCAAGGCCGTATCATCGGCGTAAGATATAATTTTACCACATTTTAAATTAAGGTTACATAAATCATTGATGTAAACGAGAAAAAGGGTAGGGCCGATTATACTTCCCTGGGGAATACCATAGCAGGTCATTTTCTGGTAATCACTTTTAATATTTCCTATTTTAACGCATTGAGATCGATTGTCTAAATAATCTGCAAATAGTTTTAACTGCGTTCCTCTAATACCCAATGCTTCCAACTTTTTTAGAAGCTTCGGAATTGAAACGGTATCTAACGCTTTTGCTAAATCAAGAAAAACAGCTAGAGTATGCTTTCCTTTGCCTAGTTCCTGAGTAATATAGTTAGTCAGGTTATGCACCGTATCTGATGTTGACAACTTTGCCCGAAAACCAAATTGCGTAGGTGACAAATAGTTATTTTTTTCCAGGTAGTCAATAAGCCTTTAACTTCACTAATTAGCAATTTAACTTCTAGATGTTTAAATCTAAAGAAAATTCTCCGCCTGGATTGCGGCAAATGCGGGTTCGTTTTCCGACTGAAACCTTGCTGAGTGGAGTTTCTTTCCGCCTTATTACAAAACGTTGACTAAGTTAAACCTGGTTTAAAACTGATGCTGTCACTTCTGTTTGCTAAAAAGAAGACAGAGATAGCATAAGGTTTAAACCGTGACTAAAGGAGACCCGGCACTTTTCATAGAAAAAATGCTATACTTGTATACAGTTGAATTTGGTCTCAAAATAAAGCCAAAATTATTTGCTACATAAAACTACTTTTGCCTTATTTTTAGTGAATCGTGGAAAGAAGTTATATAAGGATTAATATTTTTTGATATGGAAACCCTAAATCTTCAAGGGACAGAATTTTGCTTCAAAATATTACTCAAGTGACTGTACAAAACATGATTCCTTTGCTTTTTCTAAATAAAAAAACCAAATGTCAATTTGACAATCCTAAAATACAAACAAAAATTCATTCCCATTTCGCATCCGCTCCCGCGAACTGTGATTGTGAATGTTCTCTGCTGTGATTGCTTTTTTATCCGTTATTATTTCTCTTGACGACCCGGCTACATATAGAGGTTATATTGACAAACCTACGTATTTGACATTGACAGCTAGCTGCTGATGACAAATATTGCCAGACTACGTTACCCAATTATGAAACACAGATAAAAAATTAAAAAAGTATACAACTTTGGCACAAAATGCCGGGTGTCCTTTAGTCCGCGTTTTGGAATAAGTCAGATTATGTTCAGTAATAAGACCACACAGCGCAGATTGTAACTTACATGACTTATCAAAGTATTATTTAAGTATATATATAAATATTAGACAAGTATTTTAATATAGCCGTGGGTGTAAGATGGAGGATTGCCTACTTTTCTATTCAAGAGTAGAAAACAATAACCCATGTTGTTAAATAAAAGTTTATTTTATTTTTTGTCAGGGTAAATATTTCATTGCTTTAAACTGATGTGTACTGTGTATTCTCAGGCACGCAGTTAGCTTTTTAACCATATTAAAAATTAATTATTAGAGGATTCTAATAATAAATACTTAACACAATATCCCATAGAGGATTCATAGAAAAATCTTATTTTAATGGTTTGCTAAAAGATAAATGAATCCGGCAAGTAGTGACTTTGGGGATAAAACCATTTTTAAAATGAGAAATTGAGTACGGGAAGGTAAGGGATAAATATTTTCGCTTCGGTTCTGCAGTCAAGCCAATATTGAAAGAATAATTAAATCCAAACAACAAAATTTTAACTATGAAACCTTACTTACATACTTTATTTGAGAGCTATCTAACGCTCCAGGGCAGAGAACCACTGAGATGCGGTGAAAACTTTTAATTAACTACATCAGAGATAATTTTTCCGCGTGCTTTTCAGACATAATTTTATGGATTTTCGTATAATTAAGTATATTCAAGGCTATCACAACTTACAAAGGCAAATGAAAGAATAATAATGTCCTCGTGTCGTAGCATGATTTCTAGCTTGGAAACGAACTATTTCATTTATTACAGTGATATCAGTTGGCTTCGATATTATATGATACCCAGCCAACATCAGTCGGGCCGCGGCCTCTGAACTAACATCACCCAGCTCGGAGGAAGATCTTCCCCTTTGGCCTTTCTACAATATAATGTGGTGATGGGGTGTGGCTGATTCATGGATATAATCAAAAATGCATCCGTCGGCAGTATAGAGTCGGTGCCCGCCCTTCTGCCTCGCCGGATAAGTCACGTGCATGCACGTCTACACCGCAACGTGCTTACGCAGCTGCTGCCGCCAGCCGGCCCGTCGATATTCAAGCAAAAGAGAAGAGTAGCAATCCCTGTGTCAAACGTGTTACTCCGGCTGCATCACTAAATCAGATTTGTGACGAAGAGGGCTTCATCAAGGTGGACAGGAAGAAGAAGAGGCCCGCTCGCTGCAATTTGTGTGGTGTTGCCCCGACTGGACCGAATCACCTGCTGCGTCCTGCAATACCGACGACGCCGCTGTACGTGTCCCGACTGCATTACTCTACGAAGGAAGAGGAGATCGTGGAGTACCTGCGGATTAAGATCAAGTTCTCCCTGAGAGTCGTACGGTTCGAGTCCCGTCACGATGTGAATTTTAATTTTATTTGTGGCGAGGGTGCCGACTGAACATCTGGCGACTTTCATGAAGGAGGATCTTTGGCCGAAAGGTGTAGTGTTCCGGCGCTTCCGAGGTCGGTTACCTGACACCACTTCGCGTCACACGTCGCCGTCTATACGTGTTAGTTAGGTGTTTACTAACATACTTAATAATTTTATTTACTAACAACAATGTTTTATATCTGTATATATGTTAGACTATAAGGTATTTATCTATGGGCCTATGTAGTCTGATTATAAACAAATAAATAAAAAAAAATCTAGTGTTAGCCTCCCAATTTCTCTTGCGCGATGTAGGCTTCCATACATTGTAAGCGCAGCGCCATCTCACGAGGAGGCGAGGGATTATTTCCTCCATGCTAGTTATATGTGGGGCATATGGGGGTACATCTATAATGTCGCTGCCACAATATCACGTTTTTTATCGCATCTAGCTGTCAAACTGCATAGTAATTTTACAATTAACCATGATAAAAATGAGCTTTATATCATATCTCGGTGATAATGCTAGTGCCGCCGACTCTATGTAGGAGTCATCCGCAGCATGGCGTTACACGGGGCTATTGTGTGGGTGAATGCTCTGAGCGAGCACAATAAGAACGCAAAAAGCAATGCAGCTCAGAAGACCGCAGCGTGTGGTAGCAACTAGAGCGGTACGGGCTCGGCATCGTCTCTTGGGCGGCAGCATGCACCATGGCTGGAATGCCGCCTTGGGAAATGAACGCCCAGGGTTTTGCGGAGGTACATCAGGAGAGGACGGCTGCTATGGCACCAGGGGGCCATTCGCCTAACGGAAATGCTTAGGAAAACGCTAACGCTTTCAATTTTATTTTGTTATTTCTGACCGCCGAAGGTTTTCAAATACCTCACGCTCATTTTTTTTAATATTGTTGTTACCAATGCAAAAGAAAGAAAAAGAGCGCGAGGCATTTAAAAACTTTAGGCGGCTAGAAATAGCCAAATGAAATCGTAAGCGTTAGCGTTTTCCAAAGCATTTCCGTTAGGCGAATGGCCCCCTGGTGAGCGCCCTGCTCCGGAGGAAAAGTGTTTGTGTTTTGTAGTTTGGCATCAGAGACCTTGTTATATATCGATATTCCATACATATATTATCAATGAGAAAGTCTATCTGTCTCTCTGTCTGTCAGTGTGTTACCTCTTCACGCTTATACCGCTGAACCGATTTGGATGAAAGTTGGTAAAGAGATAGTTCGTGTTGAGTACCTATAGACTCATAGTTATACGTTCCTACATTTAATCATGTGATGCGGCTTCCGTATGGACAGTTGCTACCTCATATCCGCTACCGCCATACACAAGTAGCGCCCTCTATGAAAAACTAACAAGAAACGTCCTGTTTCGCCTGTGACCCGGGTCGCGAAGCAGCATAATAACGCCGTACGTTAAGAACATTTGAAGAAACAACAGTTTACTGTGTCTAACACCGTGTGTGGAATATTTATACTGTCAGTGAAGTGCCCCATAACTAGATTTCAGCCCTACCATACAGCTACAGAAGTTAAACCGCACTCCCTTGGTTTCTTGTTGGAACAATAACTTGGGTCACTTCACTCGTTTATCCTTTCTTTTCTATTTAAACGATAGCTAGATGCTACAGTTCGAGTCCCGAGAAAAGACAGGATAATTTTTAACCTGGAAATCGGTTTCGGGTGGTAGTTTTTATAATCAAATAATAAAAATAATAAATTGAGCCACGCACACGAAGTTGCTTCCACTCACTAGTAGATAATAAAATTTAATGCTAGTTTTTTATGTTTCTCGTAGAATTTAACGTGAAATCCTAAAATGTATTTGAATGAATATGGAACAGGGTCATCCCTTAGGAACTGAATATATTTTAACAAAAGGTACTCAGAACTAGGTACATAGGTATAGGTAATGTTCATCTTTGTACATTACGCATACTGAATTTGATATTTGGTAAAATCAACGGCACATTAAATTCTATAAAAAATGGATATATGTTAACATTCACAAAGAGTATTTAGTTATTCTCAATTAATCTAATTATAATCTTTAAAAAACAGTATTTCTAGAAAAAAATCCACGCGGACCAGGCAGCAGACGGGACTCGAACCCGCACCCTTCGCAATCCGGGCGAATGTCGAAATTCTTCTAGCAATTCTTAAGCTGCAAGGCAGCGCCATCTCTTCGCATTATAGGTAACCCACAATGTCAAATGAATACTTTTACAAGTATTAAACATTTGAAAGAAGAAATAGCATTTATAGTTATAATTTTTATTATTTTAAAATATGTAACTGCTTGATGTTTAAATCTAAAGAAAATATAACTAGAAAAAATTCCACGCGGACCAGGCAGCAGTCCCGTCTGCTGCTAATGCGAAGAGATGACGCTGCCTTGCAGCTTAAGAATGGCTAGAAGAATTTCGACGCGGTCCGTGAGGGCCGCGGTAGCATAATCGGCCAGTGCATTCGCCCGGATTGCGAAGGGTGCGGGTTCAAGTCCAGTCTGCTGCCTGGTCCACGTGGATTTTTTTCTAGTTATATTTTCTTTAGATTTAAACATCAAGCAGTTACATGCTTTAAACAATAAAAATTATAAACAGTATTTCGTCAGTTTCTGGGAGGTATTGGAGCACCCGCATGTGGAAGTAAACTTCACCTTACAAAACACTTCACTAAAATATGTGTAGTAATATTTTTGGCAGTGTCTTTGCTGGTGAGGAACTTTACGGAGTTCCTGTGGATTCACTGCCGGATTTAGGGGAGGGCAACCGGGGCGAAAGCCCCGGGACCTCCACAAACGGGGGGCCCCCACAATAGAGACTTCGGAAAAAAAAAATCTTTCAAATTCCAACTAGTAAACATCTTTTCCTTTGATATTTTTTTTGCTATTTTACCTTTACCCAGGGCCGAATTTAAGGTAGGGCAGGTGGGGCTGTGGCCCAGGGGCCTCCACAACAGCTTAAGAAATAACAACATTTCGATGGGTCAATAAGCATACCAATCTTAAGTGGCCCGGGGCCTCCACAATCCTAAATCCGGCCCTGTGTGGATTGGATTCGAGTCAACAGGATGACTGGAGCGGCACATTTCACATTTCGCCGCATCAGCTGTCTTGAACTCCGCTTAAATTAAACACGATATGGCCTGAGGTGTTTGGCTTGCATAAACTTTGTCATATTATAACTTACCTATTAAGCCGAATTATACAGAATCGTAGCTAGTTTACAGGTTATTCAACAACTAAATTATCAACTTGTTGAAGTTATACTTCTTTAGGCGCGTTATGAAAAAATGATGAGAGTGAAATTTTAAGATGCGCGCGAATCACTGTAACACAAAAAATTAACAGCATGAAGTTGGTCTTACTTTTGTGTTTACCCCACATTAAGAAAATCTACCAACAAAATAGAAATAGAATCTCCATTTAGTGGGTGCTAACGACTGCATTGTGAAGGCCTATCAAAAGTATTTATTAATCTGGAACAACGGAACCAAAGCGCGATTCAGGAGACTACAGCGCCATCTCTTGACCATTGGTGCAGTAGAACCAAAAACCACATCTTTATTTTTTGTAATAAAGTAACAGTTATAGGTATTCATATTTATAATATTTATCCACATGTTTCTAGTTTGTATATTCGGAATACGTGTTTGAATTTCATACAAGTGCAAATGACATATGTTCTAATAAATTATATTCAGTAGCGATTTTAATTGAATATTTTGATTATTTATTTATTTTTTCAAATTAAAACTGAACTTTATTGACTGTGTCCTTTTCCAGACTTTTTATTAATTTATTGTAATTAATTATTTGCATGCAATTAAAAACTAATTTTAAACGATGCCAAAGAAGGATAACTTCTCACGCGCCTACATAAGTACACGCACCCATTTTTTAAGTATTTGCCGTCATTAATCAGGTAGGCGTAAGTAAACTTGGGAATCTTAAATTAAAACAAAATGGTTAGATATATACGCTCAAACTAGCATCAAATAAAATATGATCCGACTCAACTACATAGGCAACTCTCACACACGCACACATCTGTATGTAAAAATTCAATCGAGCGAGCGAGACAGAACTGTACGCTTCACCGCAGCGTGACTGAATCGGCGAGTCCGCTTCCGAGTCCGTACGGCTGAGCTGTATTGTTGTCCTTTTCTTGATAACAAAATGGCGATGACGTAAATGACATTCACGACAAACCGTGATTTTTGAGAAAAATATTGTTCTTACTTAAAAAAGTGTTGTCGAGGCATTTGTTATTTGATTTTGAACTATTTGTTTTTTTTAAGCATCGAAGGCATTGTTTTATCTTTATAACACAGAATATACGCAATATTGTTATATTGAGTGCAGCGTGTTTGAATGTCCAATTGTGACTAAAGCAAATTGTGATCATGCACCACAATTTAAGCGGATCACTTTTGAGCCACGAGTGCCGTATCTTCCCTTTTTACCCGACTGCGCAATGCAAGAGCGCGAAGCTTTGTTCCTTACTTAACAGAATTATACACAACTGGACTTGTTTTTTTATTCTGGTTTTTATTTGAAGTTATACCTTAGCAGTCTGGTTTTTTAATTTTTTAAATCTATCATTTTTGTTTTAATCTAAGTTGGGAATAGTATAATTCAAAAAGTAATTTACAGGTACTTGATATGACTATATCAGGTACCTGATTCAGGTACCTGTAAATTACTTTTTTTAAAAGACTAAAAACGACTTTTTATTTGTTTTTCAGATTTATTTAGATAAGGATTAATACCCTAGTATGAAAAATGTGGTAGTCCTAGTTTGAACCGGCATTACTATTGCATAGTTTAACACGAAGTAATAGTTTTTGGGCTCTCGCTATGTGCGAAGTACATGGTGGGGGTATAGTGAAGCGATCGCAGCGCTTATCGTGGCAGAAATACGCAACAATTCGGGAAAGTAAAGTCAATTTGCACGGAGTTCGTAATAAACAAAATTTTTTTAAAATGCCTATTAATAGATGTTGTTGTGTTGTGAATTGCAAAAATAAGGGCACAAATAGTCTGTGTATATATTTCCTACATTGGACTGGAAATTAAATCAAAGAAATAAATGGATAGATGCCATAAAAAGAAATAAGTAAGCGAAATAACCTTAAATTATGATCAATTTTATTTGCGCTATATATTTTATGTGATATTCATTATTGTCTTTATTATTTTAGTGTTGATGGGTCGCCATGGTATCCCAAACCTGACGACACAATTTGTAGTGAACATTTTATGGGAAACAAAAAATCAGACGAGGAAGAAAATCCGAGTTATGCTCCTACGATATTCCCTGAAATATATCGAAAGAGGAAGGTTAATGATTCACAGGTCCTAGCTAGATATACACGCTTGACAAAACGAAGAACCACAAAAGTCTCAGATACCACATCAAGTCAAATAATAATTGAAGAAGGGAGTGAATTAAATCAAACTCAACCTTTTATGATCGATCAAGGATGTCAAGTCAATATGTTTTCTGAATCGAAATTAAGAGATACAACTTTTATTTGTATTAGATTAATTTACAGTGATCACTGTGATCCAACATCAAGAATTTTAATGACAAATAATTCAAGAAAGAAAGATAAAAGCTGTGGCACTGACAAAAAATCGTATGAGGATCAATCTACCGAAACAAAAAGTCAAGAATTTGTTGGTATTTCATCAATAACAAATGATCAAGAACTCCTAGATCCTTCTGGTGTGTCATTTAGCAATTTTGAGTTTTTATTAACAAGATTAACTATGAGAAAATGTACAGTTTCCACTAAAGACCGACTTCTGATTTTTTTGATAAAAATGAAAACTGGCTTGACATTTTCAGCATTGAGTGTGTTATTTGGTGTACAAAAAAACCACAATCTCACGTATATTTCATTCGATCTTACAAAATCTAGCTTGTTCAACTGCTAATTTAATCTTTTGGCCGAATAGAGCCACCGTACAAGCACCAATGCCCAAGTGTTTCAGTCCAGATTATATCAATACAAGAGTTATTATTGACTGTACTGAATTCCGAATTGAAATCCGACATTATTTAAATTATTATACAATATATAATAATTTTTATTTATCTTTACCTTACTATATTTACTAGAAATCAATAAAATACAAACTGATGTGATTATTTGGCATAATCCCGGAAAGTTGCGCATTGTAGGTGGCGCTACTGTCGTGCACATAGCGAATTAAACTTTACTACATCGTTTTGCTCTACTGTCAATAACTACCGCAGCGTAAGTGATAGGTATAAGGTTATTTTTTGGATTTCTATTTCACACGGATTGTTACTTTATCGAAATTTTATACGGAACCCAAACTTTTTTGAAAATATTCTATAGCCTATGTTCATCAGGGTTAATGTAGATCTAAATATGAAAGAGATTTTCAAATCGGCCCAGTAGTTTCGGAGCCTATTCAATATAATCTAAACAAACAATGAATCAAATCTTTCCTCTTTATAATATAAGTATTACTCATACCTAGATAAAAATCATGTCAGTTGTATGTTTCAAAAATTTCAACATTCGCTCTATGTTTTATGATTATGTTGTAAAAGGTCATGGTATTTGTACAAAAAAAGGCCAACACGTAAACATCTCTGAATTCCTTGAAATCAACTCCGCAACAAAGGATATTGTTCTGTGTCCATACATACTTAGCCTAAGAACCAACAATCATGAAATATTATTTTTTAGGTTCGAAATTGCAAGTAAATGCCTGTAAAAACAAAGATTATTGACGGACACTTCTGAGAACTTAAATTATTAGGAAAAGTAAAATTTTTTTGAGGTTATATTTAATATTCAATGAAACATAGGTCAACCTATGAATTTAGTATGAACTCGGTATGAAGTGAATTAATATTACAACCAATTCGTTTTATTCGGAAAAACTTGGTTAGATAGGAATTATGAATAAAATAAAAACAATAGTTTTGCTTCGTATTATTTATTGACTATTTTTCATATAATTGTATCATGTTGTATTTATTTGTTTAACACATGTATATTGTGTAAATATGCATCGTGAATGTGTATCAGGTGCTCTTGAATAATTTGGCAGTATGATCCTCTCAGGATGGTGTGGCACAGGTTCACTAGCACTTGGTAATAAGGTCTCTGCTCTTTGGTAACATCGATGGCATATTAGATGCCCAAATTGTAATGAGTAGTTAAATTAAAGGAAAAACAATCGCAAATAAAACAACAACGAGAATTTTCCGTATAAGAAAAGTACTCTTTGACGAGAATGCACGAATGTCACATAATGGTTACTACAAATGCAAACTGCCTGAACCACAACCACAGAGTTTCGAGTTTATGCCAGCCCTTCACTTGACAACAGTTTGTCCTTGTCATGCTTAGCGAGGAATGAAAAGGACACACTGATGTCATGTTTTTAAATAGCTAATACGAATAGCCAAGTGAAGTGCCCGCATTAGGGAGAAAGTGTTTTTTGTTTGCAGTGCTGTCATAGATTATATATATAAAATGGTATTTATTGTCGCAGATTATTTATTAACTTTTTAATTTAGCTTACTTAACTGGAAGTGTCCGTCACAATCTAAATACTGATAATTATCGCAAAAAATTAACTAAGAATTATCATAAATGCCAAATTGGTGTTGGTTCTTAGGCCAATTTTAACATTGTCCTTTCGCTCCTTACTAAGATGTTGCTCCAAATTTATTGACGCCAAGTTATTATTTAATTATTCAAAAACACGGTTTCTGTGTTTACACTTAGTTAAAGAACCTCTGTCGTCGGCGACAACTTGGGATAATCTACAAGAAGCTTCAATAATTGAACTCGTTGAAATGAGCGCGGTTGAGGTCAAGGCTAATCTTTGCTACTGGAGAGACGAGATTTAATACCAAATTTTATTAAAAACGCTCCAGGTGTTCAGACGTGAAGAAGTAACAGACATACACAATCACACACTCACGAACTTTCGCCTTTATAATATTAGTGTAATAGGGATGATGACTATTTTTTTTTCTTAGTTTATCAGGTAGATTATCAGAAAGTATTGGACACGTATTTTTTCTTTTTTCACATAATATAACCATTGCAGAGATATATTGATTTGAAAAGTCGCGTGACGTCACGTTTGAGTACACTTATAAGTGAAAATTCTCTCAAAAGTGACGTCACGAGCCCCTACTCCCAAACTTTGACGCGCTATAACTTTGTCATTTTTTGGTTGATTGCCCAAAGAAAAAATACGTGTCCATTATTTTTAGATCATCTAACTGACGGACTTAATAGAATTTCGTTTACTGTACCCCGCCATCACCCCTATTATTTTTTTATAATGTGGTATTAAAAAATACATACAACCCTAAATTTTCTCTTCTACCACCTGCCCCTATTTTTTGGCGGTATGAAGTTCGCTGGGTCGGCTAGTGATATATATTATGAATCATGTGTTGACTATACTATAGATAAATTTGAAAGCTGTGTATATACACACATCAAAATTGTCTAGGGATCAACATATATTTTTGCAATAACTTTTCTCCTGATTGATATTAATTAAAATTTTCTTTAAGGATTCATCAAATAAAGTGTTTTCGTTTGTCACAGTAACGATAAACCAAGTCACCTTTGCATTAATAAAGAAATTTGCCATTTTCCTAATAAAGGGATTTTTGACATTTGAACCACTAACACAAAAGTTCGAAAAAAAGACTGAAATAACAGTTTTCTCTAAAATTTTATTGGGTAACTTAAACAATTAATAATCCGTATTTCTACCGCGAACACTAACAACACAAGAACATCGGTTTGGCATACTCAAAATGAGTTCATCCAAATCACGCTGTGGAATGGCCGCCCATGTTCGTTGCAACAACAAAAAAAGGTCTTCTTGCGACTGGATACCCTCCATATTCGGCAGAGCTCTTCTCTGTAGCATATCCCATGCATGCTCAATCGGGTTCAAGTCTGGCGACTGAGCAGGCCAGGGCAGGACATTGATGTTAGCTGCGGCGAGAGTCTGTCTTACAACTCTTGCGGTGTGCGGTCGTGCATTATCATGCATTAACTGAAATAAGGGACCGATTTGCACTTGTAGAGGAACGATGACGTCTGATACAATCGTCTCAGCATAAATTTGAGCGTTGAGGTTGCCTCTGATCCAAATCAACTCAGTTCTTCCGCCGATCCAAATACCCGCCCATACCATGATGGTTCCACCACTATAAGGATGGACTTCCTGGCAGGATTTTAATCGCTGTTGGCGTCCAGGGGTTCTCCAGTGTCGTATACGTCTTGTATCCGGTCTCATACCAAAACGAGACTCATCAGAAAAGCACACGAAACGCCATTGTTCTTCTGCCCAATTTCTGTGTTCAAGAGCCCATTGATATCGAATCCTACGATTGTGCATTGCTATAGGTGGTACCCGTAGCGGTCTTCGGGAATGAAGGTTCACTTCATGCAAGCGGTTTCTGACTGTTTGGTCGCTAATTAAGTTCCCTGAAGAGTGATGAAGCCTCACGGCTAACATCATGGCGGTTATTGTTGGAGCTCTTCGAGTTAAGATTTGAATGTATCGGTCTTGTCTCCGTGTGGTGCAGCGATACCGTCCTCCATGGCGCTCAGCCACGGTACCAGTGCTTCGGTATCGTGTCCAAAGTCGACTGATAACACTCTGACTTGTATTCAGAGCTAAAGCCACAGTACGTTGCCGGGAACCAGCTTCTATCATTCCCACGGCTCTGAGCATTTCTTCCCTGCTTAAATGACGTCGCCGCTCCATAATAACGTTGGTTTTAATCAGTAGTAGGGAAACAGTAGCACTAATAATGTCTTCAATGCGTTGTATGTTTTTATAGGGAAAATATTGACAGCTGATTTTCATCTTTTACTCGAATTTGATTCACAGTTCCTGATTCAAATTATGAAATGCACCAAAAAGGATCCATATAAATTTATAAAATCATAAATTTATTACAAAGCCACATCTCAATCTCAAGAAATCCGCATAAAAATGCTTGATCCCTAGACACTTTTGATGTGTGTAGTTATACCAAACTTCATGGTCATAGTGACCTGCCGCCATCTTGATCGAAAAACGAGCGCTCCGTGTGACAGTTACTAACCAACTGATTGAGAAATTGCCCCGATCGCGCTACACACGCAGCAACGTGCAGGGCGGCAGGGACAATCTAGGAACCAAGGGAAGTCTCGGGCCCCTGGCGCCCTGCCTCAGGGACAATTTAGAAAATAGCCCCTGCATGCCTACACACAGCACAACTAAGAAGGCAATTAGGAGCATTTCCACTCTTACACTCTAGATTGCCCCTGCGGCAGGGGTGTCAGTAGCCCGCTTTAAATTAGCGTTCGAAATTTGAATTTAGTTCTATCGTAATGAATTATCGAGCTTGTGTCTATAGACGCTAGATTAGACGATAGATTGACTGCTGATTTTTTCATAACAAAGCTTCGTATCGCAGGTGTGAGAGCAGCATCAACATTTAACTGCCCGTTTATTTACAGTTGGACAGGAAACGCTTGCTTCTATTTTCTAAGTATGTCTATGGTGAGAAGCACAGAAAGAGGTTAGAAGGGCAAGCGCGCCACAGGTATGTGTGAGCAAATGCTCATAACTTGACCAAAACTTGGTTTTGATTGCGTCGTTGCTCTCTTGTGTGACCGCTGATTGGTTCCATTGTTTGATGTTGCGTCGTTTGATTGGCTATTATTTGTATTAAGTGGAAGTGTATTGGTTCCCGTACAAACGGTATATGAAATCATCCTTGTAACCTGTTTCTGTGTTCTGTGGTGTAGAGCCAACGATATTTTTAGCTTAGAGCTCATTCCCACTTGTCGGTTGTCGGATCCTTAGCTTAAAACATAAAGGGTAGATACGGTTCGCTCATACTTGCATCAAACAAAAACTGATCCCACGGCAGCGCGAACGGGACGGCGAGATCCGCGTCACTGCATTACCGACCCGAACGAAACAGCACGTTAAGTTTCAACGGCAGCGCGAACGAGACGGCGAGATCCGCGTCACTGCACTACCGACCAATCACGCGACCAGTACTCGACGTCACTACCGAATAAGATTCAAAACAAACAGCCTTATTTATGAAAATATATCTTTCATAGTATTTACGAATGAAAAGTGATGTCGTGAGTTTTATTTTTAGTTCTTGAGCAATTTGAGCACTTTTTAAAAACACACTTAGTAATATCATATAAACACAAAATATTAGCAATATTTCTTTTTGGCGTTCACATGTACGTCGTTTGCATGTCAAGTTGTGACTAAAGCGATTAGGGTCGTGGACCACAATTCATGCGGATCACTTTTGTGAGGCTAGTGCCGTATCTACCCTTTTTGTTTTAATCTAAGGTCGGATCCGTACATTAATCGGAGGTTCCAGTGGCAGAGCATTATATATGACTAGCAAACCAGTGAACCAAATGTTCACCAAAACCTGCTTTAAAAAAAATATTTTTAATTAATTGAGAACAACGGAGATTTTGTGTGGTTTCGTTTGAAATTCGTGATTTCTCGAAAACCGAAAGTGCTACGTTACTCAAATCCGGTTTGTAGTGTTATCAGACTATTCTTAACTTGTAACTTAAATATTCTCTTTATCTATCTCTTACGGTTTGGCCGCTGAAACAGCACCACTGACGGACGGACTTGTCTAATAGATAAGAGATGCTATTCACACTTATCGGAAACCGATTTTGTTTCGGCTCCGACAAGAAGTGTCGGGTGTTTTGCCAGCCCTCTACGTCCGGAAAAAAATCGTGTCGGATTTCGCTCGCCTATGATTAAGAATAGCGCAGTCCCTATTTGTCGGGTGTCGGAGCTGACTATCCTCCCCCGCTACCCCTTGTTCCGTCCGTAACTCAACCCTTTTTCAGTACAAATGCATTCTCTAAGTCTTGTATTTTGGTTGTTTATGTTCACTAATATTTGAGTCAGTAGATCGTTGGATGTTGATATTGACATCCTAAAATAATTGAAATACTTAATTTCGTCACTTCTCAATTCTGTTATTAAGTTCTGAAATTTATCCAAAATCAAATCTTTCCCTAAGGGATATGTGCACCCAATATTTACTTTCCATAGCCACGATTTGTAGAGGGACCGACTAAGGACCAACCAAACTTTTTGATGCCGAGTTTATTTTATTAAACGTTACTCACTCACTCATTCATTTGTTCCCACGAATTTGATTGAATTAAAGCCTTCTCCTCATAAGCGCGTTATTAACATTCGAAAATAACGGATGCGGTGTTGCAATAACTATTTTTAGTACATTATGTATTAGAACGGCTATGAAGTTACACTGTACTGCAATATTAACCACGCAATAGAACGAATTGTCGCAATAACGCATTCAATATTATCGACCGATATTCTCACCTTACATTACAGATCCTTGCTCTAGTTAACTATATTTTACTAGCCAACGTAAAGCTGTATAGTCAAAGTTTAACCTTCAAGAGCTCATATCTTTAATAGCTTTCATCTTGCGCACCAATTATTCAGTGCCTAGTTAGGCAGAGCTTACACTTGACAGAATAATGGATGAACGAGCCCCCGGTCGGTACACAAACATTTTCCGTTACGCTCCAAGCGACTTGTCGCCAATTTATTTTACGAACTGTTACTAAGCTGAAGTTATACTACAAAAGAAGTTTCTATGCACGCCAAATAGAAATTTTATGCATAAAACTAGTTTTTACGGGTTAATGCACGAAACTTTATTTATTTATTGACGTTTCGCAGCCTTTTCAGGTCTGCATCGTCAGAATAATGATTTTTTATTTAAAATTGTCGAGCTACCTTCGAAAGACTTATATTGAGCGTTCGGTTATTTCATTGGAAGATTTTTAAAATTTTATTGTCTATGTATGAATTTATTATTTAATTTACTTAATTAAAACTTAATGCATTAAATCCGCTTCAATTACAAATCTGAAGAAAATGTAATTAGGTACAATAAATCTATTCAGACCAGGGGGCCATTCGCCTAACGGAAATGCTGTGGAAAACGCTAACCCTTTCAAATTTAATTTCATTAGGTAAGAAATTTTCTTTAACCAAAGTTAAACGTCTATTACTCTTAAACTAAGAAATCTATCTTCACAGTTATAGTTTTCCTTAAAAGTTTATGAAAAGTGTTATTATCATGAATTTTTCCAGGTTTTTCAAGCCGGATCCTCAAATTGAAAAATAGTCTAAGGAACCCCTAATTCATTTGACCTATTTAACGATGACCATATCGCACACGATGGGGTAAAAAAAGACAATTCACGATTCAATATTAAATTGAAACAACCACTGAATAGTAGCAATTATTATTTTTGTTGTTCGATTTTTCATTTTTAGGGTTCCGTACCTCAAAAGGAAAAAAGGAACCCTTATAGGATCACTTTGTTGTCCGTCCGTCCGTCCGTCTGTCAAGACCGTTTTTCTCAGGAACGCGTGGAGGGATCAAACTGAAATTAATATCTAATACTTAGGTCTACTGTCTCTTGGAGCTGTGAAAAAATCAAACTTGTAAGCCAAAGCAATCAAAAGATACAGCCGTTTATGCCGCAAATTTTCGAAACTCGCACGGGAATCATACCTACAGGGTACTTCCCGTGAACTAAGAGTCTTGAAATTTGGTACGAAGTAACGTCTTATACGTTATAGTACAGGTACAGATAAAGGAAAAATTGCGAAAACCGTAAATTTTTAGTAGCATGATATAATCTCTTATCTATTAGACAAGTCCGTCCGTCCGTCCGTGGTGCTGTTTCAGCGGCCAAACCGTAGGAGATAGATATAGAGAATGTTTAAGTTATAAGTTAAGAATAGTCTGATAGGACTACAAACCGGATGTGAAACGTAGCACTTCCGGTTTTCGAGAAATCACGTGATTTCTATTTCAAACGAAACCACACAAAATCTCCGAAGTTCTCAATTAATTAAATACATTTTTTTTTGGTGAACATTTGAACATTTGGTTCACTGGTTTGCTAGTTAAAAATATTTTTTAATAATTATTAAAATACTAGCGGCCCGCCCTCGCTTCGCTTCGGTGTAGAGCTGAAGTGTAGACTACAAAGTTTTTATTCTCAGGCTTGTATTATACACAACTAGCAAACCAGTGAACCAAATGTACACAAAAAAAATGTATTTAATTAATTGAGAACTTCGGAGATTTTGTGTGGTTTCGTTTGAAATAGAAATCACGTGATTTCTCGAAAACCGGAAGTGCTACGTTACTCACATCCGGTTTGTAGTCTTATCAGACTACTAGCTGTGCCCCGCGGTGTTACCCGCGGCTTATTAGGGAAAATATATTGTGTATTAACAGTAAAAACAATGACTATTCACATTTTTTGAAGCAAAATAATTTAAACTTAATCATCGGAAAGATCAATTTACAAAATTTGATAACTGACAGAACGGGAGAGATGATTATGCTGTCTTATGTAATTGTTTTTTGTCTCGGATCGTAGAGCGAGACCTAGAAATCACTTTACTGCAGCACATCCCGGTAAACCACAATGCAGGACTTATTGTTTTCTGCGTAAATAAAATGTGTTTCTTGCTCTCGACACACGGGATGTGGTCCCATACGATCAATTTGCACCATTGCAATAGAGCACCACGACTACTACTTTTACTGATGTTGCAAATGGGCGTTTCTTCACTTGCAAGTTTCAGCGGGAGCTTGAATACTGAGTGTCCGGTTCTGCCACCACTCAGCCAGGTTGCGGCTATTCTGGAGGACGCAACAGCCAGCGCAACCACTTTGTCTTTGCACAACTGTGCCAGCAGCGAGTTCATTAAAAAAGTCTTGCCGGTGCCCCCTGGTGCCTCCAAGAAATAAGACTTTCAGCGCTTCTTTAAAAATTATGTCTAGTGTTATCCCTTGTCGAGGAGCTCGATGGCGCAAGTGGCTAGCGCGTTCAGCTGCGATCGTCGAAGTTAAGCAACTTTCGCAGTGGTCGGTCATTGATGGGTGACCAAAAATTTACTATCTCGAGCTCCTCCGTGCTTCGGAAGGTACGTTAAGCCGTTGGTCCCGGCTGCATCTGCAGTCGTTAGCACCCATCAATCTGTACTCGCTCGCGCGGTGGGTCATGGCCCAATCTCCCCATTCCATCCATAGGGAAGGCCTGTGCCCCAGCAGTGGTGACATTAATAGGCTGATGATGATGATGATCCCTTGGTATCGGCGAGCAATGTCCTCTGACAAAGCGCTTTTTATACTTGCACCACAATTGCCGGGGGTTGGAGAGTCCGCAGGTGCTTATCATAATCGCAAAGAGCTGTCTCAACGTAGTCGCTGACCGGCACAACATTGCGCACTCCATCGTTGCGTCCCAGTGGCCGTCGTCTTCAAGCAGCTTCATCGCCTCACATGCTTCTTGAAAAGTGGCCTTTTCCTGCCCATCGACGATTTTGTGCGCTTGAAAACTGGTAGGACCCCGGATTCTAGTAATAGCAACAGCAACCGTACACAATAGCACTCAAAGTGTACGGTATAAATTCTACCGTGGCCATCTAAGGCTTTCACACCAGGCCAACCGTCGACGGGTGCGCCCTGCACGCAACGTTCCATTGTTTTCGTGACGCATTCCACGTGCGAGCAAACTCGTCTTCCTGGCACAGTTGCTCGCTCCATACCTTGAATGATTTGACAGCGTTTGTCAGTTTCCGCATCGTCGTCTCCCATAAAATACACCTGTAAAAATTGTGGCTGTTCATTAGGTGATCATCACCCATTTTGTGATGTAGTTGTTAAAAAGGACAATGGCGAAATATTTGTTGAAGTAAATCTATAGCGTCTATAGATGTCATTGAAATGTTAATAAAATAATCTCAAAAGATTTATTAAACAATTGAGGAGGGTTGTCTTAGTCTGGAATTAAAAACTTAAAAAAGGGAAACACAATTGACTATTTATTTTTGACGTGACAACGTCTTAAATTAGGTTGCGGCTGGGAGTCACTTATGAAAAAGTGTAACGCTCGGTAACGTTACGATGAGTTTAAGTTTACATGTACAATGTTTTAGTAAACAAAATATATTTCTATAGTTAAAATTTGTGCAATTCTTATTTTCATTCAATTCCTTGTTCCTATTGTGCAATTTAATTATATTCATATCAATAAATATTCTACCGAGAAAAAGACGTTGTCACGTAAAATCTTCGCCCGTAAAACCGACTTTACAGGCAACCATTTTTTTATTTTTATTATGGCTTGGCCATGATGGCTTTTGAGCCATTCATTTTAAGTGATTTTAGTGATGAAATCAACTTTAAATATGTTGTTCGTATGTTTTGCATCGCTTTACGCTTGAACTGTATTTAATTATATAACAAAAATATCGGGAAATATTATTTTTCAATATTATACTGAAACCATATTAAATAATCTCCACAATACAAAAAGAGTATGGCGACAATTCTAACGAAAAAAAACTATTATTGTCACTGTGATGCTTGTCATCGAATTGTTGTTGTTATTGTTATCATTATATAACATTGTTTGTGCTTAGGTGCATGCATATTGCAAAGATTTCAATCGGCGTATTGTGTTTTTCTGAGATTTGTTTTTTTATGTGACTTGGACTGTATTTGGACTTTCGAAATCTTTCTCTGCGACTGTGGAGTAGTGCTTGCCTAAGACTTCCGAATCTGATATTTTGCTGTGGATTTTGGACACGATTCTGTCCATTACTGTGGATTTTATTTCATTGTATCTACTATCTACGATATTGTGATCAACGATGTGGAATAAAAAATATATAAAAAGTGTTGCATATTTAATTAATATCCCATTAGTACATTATTAGAAATCCTTTTTTATACTTTATTATTGCAGTGGGCATTTTCAAATTGTTAAGCACTTCTTACAGCACAGACATTGTATTTGAACTCAATAACTCTTGTCTGATAATAAGTATTTTGACGTTGGTCAGTACCTACGCCGAAGAAAGAAAGCCAACTGATCATACATTGTAAAAATCATTGTTTTTCGTGACTAATCTTCAGGACCTACTTCTATAGTTCCGTTCCACGTATTTTTTATTTTGATATAAAATACTCTGGAAACAAACTTTTATAATTCGTTTTTGCATTACTTGGTAGGACATAACCTCCAAAACTTCAAAGTAGAATATCTATAAAACCGGACTTCCTATAATATAAGAAATTAGATGAATCAAATCAAGAATGTAAACTCTATAATTTAACATGCAATTCATTTATAGACGCAAGAAAATTTTTCAACAAAAAATTGTATGGGAGTTCGCCATTGTCCTTTGTCCGCCCCGAACGACGACATGTAAAAGCATGGGTTGTACGCAGTTTTAGAACCGTCAAGATTCATCAATTTCACCTGTAAATAATGTATTTAAGGGTTCCACAGGCTCTTCTAAATCAGGAATGGCTACTTTGCCCCCAGAGCTACACATTCCCGCTCTTTCCTCATTCCATTTTAATGCCCCACAATGGTGACACACATTTTCCATACGGCAAATTTTCATGAGCCTGTGGCTATTGTAATCCAATGTCAAGTCATATTCAAAACCACATTTTTCAAATAACCCCCAAGCATTTCTGGTAAATGTTTGCCGGCACTCTGCTTGATGCTGAGCGACTGCGAGTCGTCTAGAATTTGTCTCATCTACTATCTCGGAAGCACGCGGATTAGACATTAGCTGGGATTGATTTAGCCGTCGAGAAGTTTCTTCATCAGGTGTTTCAATGGCACGCTGAGTGGACATACGCTATGCGTTTTCTTGATGCCAAGTAGCTGCTACTTCAGGTGTCTCTAATGCACGCTGATTAGCCATAAGCTGGGCATGCTCTCGCCGTCGAGAAGTTCCTTCATCAGGTGTTTCAATGGCACGCTGAATGGAACACGTTGTGCATTTTCTTGACGCCGAGTAGCTGCTTCTTCATGTGTCTCTAATGCACGCTGATTATCCATAAACTGGGCATGCTCTCGCCGTCGAGAAGTTGCTGAGAAGCTATGCGGATAGGATTTTCCAGACGCCGAGCATCAGCTTGCGCAGAAGTTTCTCCAGTTCTGACTTCTGCCTGACGTGTTGCTTGGTCACGTCTGCGCTGTTCAGTATCATAAGTAGATTCTTGCTGTCTTGCAATTTTCATAGATGAAGCTCTTTGTGAGCTCTGTGAACGATTTGGTTTACAATTGTGAGTCATAATTAGATACACAAAAAAATTATAACAATATCGTTGTCCTAGAAATATGTATGAAATATTAATCTATCAAAATAGCTTTGACATGAATGTTCAAAATAGCTTTGACATGAATGTCAAAAAATATGTACCTACTTAAACAAAATTCATTTGCATTGATTTTTCCATCGAAATAAGATATTTTCCCGCAGTAAAATGTAGCTTATGTGTTAATCCAGGGTATCAGCTAACTCCACACCAAATTTTATTAAAATCGTTCCAGCCGTTTAGACGTGAAGAAGTAACAAACATACACACTCACATACTCACAAACTTTCGCCTTTATAATATTAGTGTGATTCTCAACTTATAACTTAAGCATTCTCTTTATCTATCTCTTACGGTTTGGCCGCTGAAACAGCACCACGGACGGACGGACGGACTTGTCTAATAGATAAGAGATGACATTCATCTATGATTCTTCTTATACCTCCATGCAAAGTCTCAGCCCGATCGGTTTAAAATTGACAAAGTTTCATACCCTATTTTATCCCCTTGGGGGTAGAATTGATCAAAATCCTTTCTTAGCGGATGCCTACGTCATAACATCTACCTGCATGTCAAATTTCAGCTCGATCCGTCCAGTGGTTTGGGCTGTGCGTTGATAGATCACTATGTCAGTCAGTCAGTCAACCTTTGAGTTTTATATCTATAGAAGAAGAAGATACCTACAGGTTTGTACGGAACCCTCGGTACACGAGTCCGATTCGCACTTGGCCGGTTTTTCTCTTAGATTAAAACAAAAAAGAAAAAGATAGGGGCTCTGAAAAGGGCTGAAAAACTGAAAATCACACAAGTGCCACATCTGCAATTTTATGTAGCGACTGACGACTTGCAGCAAGAAATTTCATGATGCAGAGAAATATAATTTCAGTAGAACTTTATCGTTTCATTATATTAGAAAAGAATAGAGCACTGATTTGATTCATCAATTGACATTCAAATACGTGGTTCTGGGGAAAACTTGATTCGTCAGTATTTGCCGAAGGTAGTCACACATAAAGAGAAACGAGAAAATTTTAGTTCTTGCTATGAAAAACTACTAAAAAGTAGGTACAAATAGTGCTGACAAACTCTGCTTCATAATATGTAATACAATGTTGCCACTACGCCAAACTCCGTTTTAGAGAATATCATGGAATGAGAACGGAAAAGTGCCAGTAAAAATATAAACCAGGTAGTTATATTTTTTTTAAGCAAGTAACTGCTTGATGTTTAAATCTAAAGAAAATATAACTAGAAAAAAATGACATTGTGGGTTAGCTACAATGCGAAGAAATGGCGCAGGCAAAACCTCTATTTACAGACGTTGGCGCCCTTAAGGGGCACACCAACGAACGGACCTCACACCTAGCCTCTCGCTAGTCTCACGGGAGCGAAACGGAGAAGCCGTTAAGCAGTCCGCGCGGCTTACGAGCGCTTGCGGCATACTATCCGCTAAAAAAACCTCTACGCTGTTAAGTGCGGACTTCGCCGCGTCTCCGCACCCAACAGCCTACCGGATCGGATCTTCTGCGCTACGAGATCACGGCCCATCAGTGAGGTAAAGGGCCTCGTCAGGTTTTAAGTGCGAAGGGCCCGCTACTCTTGAGCAGCCTCTGGGCCAGTAATCGGACCGGTTGACTCCCAAGGCGTTGAGGTGGGGGACGCATCAGTTCCAGATGATACAAAAAGGACTTATGAGTGTTATTTCAGAATATTACCTGGTGCTTCGTGCCTGGTGTTCTCCCCAACAGCCCGACGGAGAAGCGGGCGGCTTTGGTAATTTGAATAAGTTCTGTCGTCCTAATGAATTACTGAGTTGTCTTTGTGTTTTATGTGTATTCAGGCATCGTAGGTCCATAGAAATATATACCTTAAAGTCTAACATAGATATGAAATATAAAATAATAACAAATTCTAAATAAGACATTTAGTCGGCCACGTGTGGCACGGAGTGGTGTCAGGTAGCCTGCCTTTGAAACGCCGGAACACCACACCTTTTGGCCAAAGCTCCTCTTTCAAAAAGGTCGGCAGATGTTCAGTCGGCACTCTCACCACAAATAAATTAAAATTCACGTCGTGGCGAGACTCCAAGCGCGCGACCCTCAGGGAGAAATTGGTCTTCGTACGGAAGTATTCTGCGATCCCCTCCGCCTTCGTGGTGTAATGCAAGCGGGATGCATACGGATAGACGCTAGACTATATCTTGACTGGCGATAATTCGACACTCCAAAAGAGGTTGTGGAAAACGATAAATTTATGTGTGCAACTTGATTCAAAGTTCGAAAACCAATTTTAGCGCATATTAGTATCAAAGTTACCCAAGGCTTCGTGCGTATATAGTAAAGGTACAAGTCCGAACTGAACCGCAGACCACAGGCCGCAGCTGCAGACTACAGGCGACACTACTAGTTTCTATGAATCTCTATGAAATTGATTCCGAGCCCGGCGACATGCCGCGGCTGCACAATGCATATTGTCACAAACGCTCTCGAAACGTAACCGCGAAAGTGCTAGAGATCGAATTTGCTAGAGGTCGAGTAATACGGCTCATTCTAAAATGAGCCTTATGCAGTGCGGCGTAAGGGTGAAAGTGCAACGATATCTGCACTTATATATGTATAAGTAAGTATGTATAAGTATAGCCGTGATGCTAGGTAATTCTCAATTTAACAGGTACTTTCTAGAATGCGTCGATCGGCGTATATAAGCGCGATTGGCGCCGCGCAGAAACAGTTGAGTTTCAACAGCGATTTCGGAGCGAATCCAAAGGCGATCAAAGTTTAACAAAAGTGTTCAAGTGAGATTGTTTAGAGACTTGTATAGTGAAATACAGTGTTTAGTGAGTGTTTTGTAATTAGCATGGTGTGTTCCACTACTAAGACCCACTACAACGTTGTTATGGGGGACTTCAACGCTAAAGTGGGAGTACAGAATTGCAGCGAATCGGTAGTAGGATCCCATGGATTTGGAAGCAGAAATCATAGAGGGCAAATGCTCGTCAACTTCCTGGAGCGGGAGGGGCTCTTCTTGATGAACTCTTTCTTCAAGAAACAGCCCCAAAGGAAGTGGACGTGGCGAAGCCCCGACACTATGACTAAAAATGAGATCGATTTCATCATGACGGACAAGAGATACATATTCAGAGACGTCTCAGTGATCAACAGGTTCAATACCGGTAGTGATCACCAACTCGTCCAGGGCTCTTTGAATATCAACTTTAAGGCCGAGCGCGTCCGTTTGATGAAATCCAGGCTCCAACCTACTCTGCTCCAATCTATAACAGGGTCTGAAACGTTCCAGTCAAATCTGGAGAACCGATTTGCTGCCGTGGAAACCACAACAGACGTAAACCAAAACCTCGAAAATGTGGTTCGGATCCTCAGGGAAGAGGGTACGAGATTATGTGCAAAGCAGCGTAAGGGCAGGAATTCAAAGCTTTCGGAAGAGACTTTAGGGCTAATGAAGGAACGACGTGAAAATCCACCCGTCACTTCGTCGGCAAAGCGGACTCTAAACCAAGAGATCAGTAAGCACGTACGACACGACCTCCGGTGCTCCAATACTCTCTCGATCGAGAGAGCGATCGAGCAGAATCGAGGATCCAAAGTGTTCGTACAATCTCTTGGAAGAAGCCATCTGACGAAGTTGACCACAGCAAGTGGGGAAGTTGTTGCTTCAAAGCCGGCAGTCCTTTCGGAAGTGGAAGACTTCTACAGCCAGTTGTACGCATCACATGCATCTCGACCCGATCCCGGAAATGAGGATTCTAGAGCCACATTAACACGCCACTTCACCGAAGACCTGCCAGAAGTCAGTATTGGCGAAATTGCTCTTCGACAGTTTAAAAATGGAAAAGCCCCTGGAGAGGATGGTGTTTCAACAGAACTCTTAAAGGCTGGAGGTAAACCCGTACTGAGGGAGCTCCAAAAGCTTTTCAACACTGTCCTGTTCGAAGGGAGAACTCCGGAGGCGTGGAGTAGGAGTGTGGTTGTCTTGTTCTTTAAAAAGGGGGACAAGACCCAACTTAAGAACTATCGACCCATATCCCTTCTAAGCCACGTCTATAAGCTGTTCTCAAGAGTGATCGCGAACCGTCTTGCGCGAAGACTTGATGACTTCCAACCACCGGAACAGGCTGGGTTTCGGAGCGGATACGGCACCATAGACCACATCCACACAGTGCGGCAGATTATACAAAAGACTGAAGAATACAATCAGCCCCTGTGCCTAGCATTTGTGGACTATGAGAAGGCTTTTGACTCGATTGAAATCTGGTCTGTTCTGGAGTCCCTGCAGCGTTGCCAAGTCGACTGGCGATACATCCAAGTTATTAGATGTCTGTACGAAGCCGCCACCATGTCTGTCCAAGTACAGAATCAGCAAACAAGTCCCATACCATTGCATCGTGGAGTGAGACAAGGGGACGTTATTTCCCCGAAATTGTTCACTAATGCAATGGAGGATATGTTCAAGACGCTGAACTGGAAAGGACGTGGCATCAACATAAATGGCGAACGCATCTCTCACTTGCGATTTGCAGACGACATCGTCATCATGGCAGAAACCCTGCAGGACCTACAACAGATGCTGAATGACCTGGCTGACTCTTCTATACGCATCGGCCTACGGATGAACTTGGATAAAACCAAGGTCATGTTCAATGAACATGTTCTACCGGAACCGATTGCAATACACGGTGCCGTTCTCGAAGTTGTTCAAAAATATGTGTACCTCGGGCAGACATTGCAGTTAGGTAGAAACAACTTTGAGGACGAGGTGAATAGAAGAATTCAGCTAGGTTGGGCAGCGTTTAGGAAGTTACGTCAAGTCCTGACATCGTCGATCCCACAGTGTCTAAAGACGAAAGTCTTCAATCAGTGCGTCCTACCTGTGATGACATACGGAGCCGAGACGTGGACACTGACGGTACGGCTGGTCCACAGGTTCAAAGTCGCTCAACGCGCTATGGAAAGGGCTATGCTCGGCGTTTCTCTGAAGGATCGCATCAGAAATGAGGTAATCCGGCAGAGAACCAGAGTTATCGACATAGCCCACCGGATTAGCAAGTTGAAGTGGCAGTGGGCTGGCCATATTTGTCGAAGAACCGATAACCGTTGGGGCAGACGAGTTCTGGAGTGGAGACCGCGTCTAGGCAAACGTAGTGTAGGACGTCCTCAGGCGCGATGGAGTGACGATTTGCGCAAGGTGGCTGGCAGGAGCTGGATGCGAGTAGCCCAAGATCGATCTAAGTGGCGTGCATTTGGAGAGGCCTATGTCCAGCAGTGGACTAAGATAGGCTGTTGATGATGATGATGATGGTGTGTTAATTGTGTGAACTGTGTGGTGAATAAAGAACTGTCAAGCGTGAACTGGCATATAATTTCGAACCTCATCCCGACACGTAACAATATAATTCACGGTCAGCCGCAGGCGCTAGCCGCAGTGTCGCCTGCGGTTGTCGCCTGCAGCCCATTGCGGAATTGTACCTTTATTTTATTAATACAGATTTCTTTTGAAATAACTTATAACCATTTTTCTTTGTATCCAGGGCTTGCCTATAGAAACAGTCAAAACTTTCTTGTTACTTTTCTCTTTGAAAACTTTTCTTTTGTGTTAGGACTTGGACCAGTGCTCGATGTAATAAATTAAATCAACTTTTACGAGTAGTAATCAACGAGTATATTATTTCTGCGCCTGCGTAAGGAAGGAAGTACTCACGGCGCTATTAACTCCCGCTGCCGCAGCGGCAGTTTTGTGCTGCCGAGGCGAGCGCGGAAAAATCTTCAAGGCAAGAATTCTTGGAATTGTTTTGAAATAATGACCAAATCTCAGAAACATGGAAGCGCTTAAAAGCTTATTTTAGTCAAGGTTTGATGACTAAACAGGGATATTACCAACATTGAATTAAATGGCGTCCATATATATCGTTTCAGTAAAAAGGATAAAGGCAGTTCTTTGAAAAACGATTTACAAGTTTTTATTTACGTTCACCTGTCAGTGGTGTGGGTTTCTTGTATTCGCCATATAGTTAATTCGGTATGAATGTGTGTAATGAAATCTTGCAAGTTAAAGGACATTGGGCAAAAATGTATGGACGCTGCACCCACGTCCGCCACGGCTTAAACTACATTTGTTTGAAAGGTATTATAGTCATGATCATCTGTGCCAAAGCGCATCAAATTCCATTACGGGGGTCTTTAGTTATTTTAAGTTAAATAGGTACAAGTACTATAACGAACGAACATTAATGAAACAAGGGAATTAATTTAGTTAGTTCGACCCTACATAGGAGGCTCAGGTATTATCGGAGTACTTCACAAGGTGCAAGGGTGCCCTCTTGTTATTCTGCCGCGCTAGAGTAAATCCAAAAATCCCCGCTTGGGTTGGAGTTTTTTCAAACATTCTGTTCGTTATAGTAAATTGTCTTCTATGTAAAACGGAGCGACCACAAATCACACAAAGTCGTCCACGCTTCGGAGAAAACATGATTCCAGTTCATCCATACTAATTGACAAAACCGATAATTGTGTTCCAATCTTCAAAGCGTGTTACATAAAAATCAATCAAGTGACAGGGAGCGCACAATCACTTTTTACTATTTTTTTACGGTTTTCTTAGAAAAAAGGCTAGTTTTTCATAGATCTATCGATTCATAATGATGACATTGTTGGCGGAGCTGGGTGTGTTTTGCCCATTGTCCTTTGACACACTTTCCGGTTTCCGATTGAGTTGTAATTGTGCAGGCTTACGTATATCGAGTGACAATGCAATATTATGATGACATGGAGTTGGTCTGATGACGGAGCTGAGAGCAATTCGAAATAAAACGGACAAATCCTATCGAATCTGGCCTCGTTTGGTTGGTCTTGACGAGCACAAAAAATCAAAAATCAATATCGTTTATTCAGTCTAGGCTGTTACAAGCAATTGTGAATGTCGAAAAGCTACGCCATCTGTTCGTAAATCTACGGCGGGAGACCTTGTACTGAGAAGAACCGGCAAGAAACTCAGCAAGGGCTGTTTTTTCTCCCTGTATTATATACAGAGTCGTCAAATTGAAAAATTACTTCAATATGAGATAACTCATGAATTCACTTGCCATTACAAATGTAAATGATATAACAATTATGACTAAAAAATAAAAAATATAAAAAACTGATTTAAAAAAAGTTTAAGAATGCCGTGTCCTACTGTTTAGGCATAAAAACAAATGTACGATTAAAGTAAAATACAACGATTAATAGTACCCAATGTAGCAAGAGCAGAGTCATCTCTGCTGACAGCACCCGTTCACGAGCATGACGCATGAACCAGCCATCGCTTCGCTGAACCATTTTTTAGGAAACATAAGACCCGCCTCACACGACACCGCCGAAGAGATTTTTAAGAGAGCATGACTACTCATAACCACACGGATACTATGTTACAAAATAGGGAAAAAATAAGTACCTGTTTAAATTATTATAAAAAACTATAACACACAACTGTAGGACACATGCATGTGATTACCTAAACACAGTGTCCACTGTGGCACTACTCTCCAAACCCAAAACCTAACTCAACATCAGTGCCCCCCTTTCACTCTGTATAGAGAATGACAAGGATACACCGCTCCAAAACCAAAGTTCAGGTCTAGAGAACCATGCCAGAATTCACACCACCATTAAATCTTTATCATCAAATAGAAATTGTGCAATTTAAATTAAATAATCGATTGTCATTATAATAATAAAGTAGTATAGAGCAGACTTATCTCCGCTGGCAGCACCCGTTCACGAGCATGACGCATGAACTAGCCATCGCTTCGCTCAACCATATTTTAGGGAACGCAACGACCCGCCTCACACGACACCGTCAAAGAGATTTTTAAGAGAGCATGACTACCCATAACTACTCAAACCAAACTGCAAAATATTTACTTAGAATGAAGGTAATTTATCTGTACGACACTGCAAACAAATACAAATCAAATTTACAGTTACAGCCATGCAGTTTTGTCATTCAAATATTCTTTAATAGTATAATAGCCTTTCTTAAGTAAACAACTTTTAATGTGACATTTGATCTCATTTATGGGTAACTCAAGAATAGCATCAGGAATTTTATTATAAAAATGTATACCTTGACCCATAAAAGATCGGTAAACCTTCTGTAACCTGTAGGGTGGCAATGCAAGCTTGTTTCTATTCCTTGTGTTAAAATTATACACGTTTCTGTGTTTGGTATACAAATTGATATTATTTTTACACTTGCACTTAGGTCCTCTAGGACTTATGACTTATGTTCTCTAGAACATCCATATACAACCCTATTAGATTTAGGATAGTAAGTTCGTCCCGTTTGTTATGAATCTATATATATAAAACTCAAAGGTGACCGACTGACATAGTGATCTATCAACGCACAGCCCAAACCACTGGACGGATCGGGCTGAAATTTGGCATGCAGGTAGATGTTATGGAAAGGATTTTGATCAATTCTACCCCCAAGGGGATAAAATAGGGAATGAGAGTTTGTATGAATCTTTGTCAATTTTAAACCGATCGGGATGAGACTTTGCATGCAGGTATAAGAAGAATCATAGATGAATGTCATCTACTACATAAAAATAAGTCGGGTTTTCCTTCCTAACGCTATAACTCCAGAACGCACGAACCGATTTCCACGGTTTTGCATTCGTTGGAAAGGTCTCGGGCTCCGTGAGGTTTATAGCAAAGAAAATTCAGGAAAAATTAAAAAAAAAAACTTCTTTTAATCACCAAACGAAATGTTACATAAAACGAAGCCATCTGGTGGCGAAACGGAGTTCGCCGGGTTTGCTAGTCTATATATATAAAACTCAAAGGTGACTGACTGACATAGTGATCTATCAACGCACAGCCCAAACCACTGGACGGATCGGGCTGAAATTTGGCATGCAGGTAGATGTTATGGAAAGGATTTTGATCAATTCTACCCCCAAGGGGATAAAATAGGGAATGAGAGTTTGTATGAATCTTTGTCAATTTTAAACCGATCGGAATGAGACTTTGCATGCAGGTATAAGAAGAATCATAGATGAATGTCATTGTGTATAAATACAAGTCTGAGAACAAAAACAGTAGTCTACACTTCAGCTCTACACCGAAGCGAAGCGAGGGCGGGCCGCTAGTATAAAATAGATTTGATTGGATGAATGACCCAATGCCAGGTGAGGACGTACCGAGGGTAGAATGGTATGAAAGTGTATAAACAAGTTAGTATACTTACTAAAAAGCTAACAATAAAGATTAACATAAAATCATTTTTTCAAACAAAGCGTGTTTTTATTACTTGTTAATGGAAAGAACTAAAAATTTACAAACAATTTACCATTTTAAATATTTAATAGGTAGCAAGTAAAATAATACGAGTACTTAAATCTCGCGGCAAGCTTTTATAACATAAATTGTGTCAAATGTGTTAAATTTGAAATGACGTTATAAGTTTACAGTAAAAGTTTTAGTATAAAAGTTTTTTTTTTCTTTTTAGCGCATTTAAATAAAAGCTTGCTTTTAAAAAGGTTTTATTTAATGAAAGCAACGCGCTTTTATTAAAAAAATGGGATATCATTTAAACTAAAATTATAAAGAGGAAAAATTTGATTGTTTGTTTGTATTGAATAGGCTCCGAAACTACTGGACCGATTTGAAAAAATCTTTCACGTTTAGAATCCTACATTATCCCTGAAGAACATAGGCTGTAGAGTTTTTTCAAAAAAACAAAATAAGGTTAAAAATAGGCTGTGAAAAATTACCTAAAAATAACCTTATATCGCTTACTCTGCGGAAGTCTTTGACAGTAGAGCAAAGTAATGTACTAAAGTTTTATAATGCACATCAATATCTACAAAAAAGTCCCGGATACTATAAGTCTAACTATTATAGTTATATCACAACTGAAGGTTGCCTGCGGTTTCTCCCGCGTTAATTTGAGGAAAAAGGTTATAGTGAGTGAAACTTAAAAGAAAGCGGAGTTTTTTATGGATCTTTTATAGGGGAACAATTCCGCCATACTTGTTTTTTATGTAACTTTAATCATTTACGCAGCGCATGCAACGGAATATCACAAATGGAATATTTTTACCCGTTTTTGCAATATTTTACATCGATGATCCGCTCCTAGTGGTCGCAGCGTGATGTCATATAGCCTAAAGCCTTCCTCAATAAATGCAGTATGTAACACAAATAGATTTTTTCAAATCGAACTATTAGTTTCTGAGATTTGTGCGTTCAACCAAAAAATGTTGCATTCGGTACACCGGGTCCTAAAGTACGCAACAAAATTTTCACTAACAGTTAAATAAATTTTCATGGAAGGTTTATAATTATATCATCATCGGCCTATTAATGTCCCCACTGCTGGGACACAGGCCTTGCCTATGGATAGAATAGGGAGACTGGGCCATGACCCACCACGCGGGCCCAGTGCGGGTTGGCGGGTGCTAACGACTGCAGATGCAGCCGGGACAAACGGCTTAACGTGCCTTCCGAATCACGGAGGAATTCGAGATAGATGTTTTTGGTCACCCATCCAATGACCGAACAATGCGAAAGTTGCTTAACTTCAACCATTGCAGCCGAACCGCTAACCACCTGCGCCATCGAGCTCCTCATACAATCATCCTAACTCACTTTATAATTATATAAAGAAATGCATTGTGTATAATACAAGCCTGAGAACAAAAACTATTGTCTATCTACAATACAGCGTGGGCGCCTATAAAGTAGTCTTTTATTTCAAATATTAAAGTTATTTGTAACTATTTAGTTTTTCTTATTGACAAGTAATAAAAGCTTGTATTAAAAAAAAGGTTTTATGTTAAGTTTCAAAATTTTACTTCAAAATGAGTTGATCAATACAGATAAAATTAATCAATAACTTCATTAAAAGATGGCGGAAGAATTTTTTACGGGGAAAACAGTTTATAACTGTTCGCTTTGTCGCAAAATAATTGTATTTAAAACGAAGCTTTTATTAGCTTTAGCCCTGTCAAATATTCTGTGATCAAGGTTTGATTACAGTCCACATAAATTTTATTAACATCAACAACATACATCAACTGTGGATGACGTAAGGCTAAACATATCATCCATCACTTTGTTTATTCAAAGTATGCGTGGTCATACGAGTCAAAACTAAAATGAAACGATAAACTATATATTTACATATATTTATGCTGTAGTTATCTAGTTGGAAACGGGGAATTCTTGTCCATATCAGACATTAATTTGCAATTTTGCTTGCGTCTCTTACACGCATTGTAATGAATGAGTAGGACGGAATGAGCACAAAGAGTTTAAGGTTATTTCCCTGAGTCGGAATGAGCATTATTTTTGAACCAGCCGTTCTGAGACGTACAAGTCTCTTTTGTAACAAGATGTGTTCAAAACAGATCATAATTGCTGTTGCTGTTCTCGCGTGTTTATTCAACTGCACAAACGGAGGTAAGTGGTTAATTCAGTTTTTGGTATAATGCTTCTATTAAATACTGTTTTTAGTATTATTGAAAAGTTCATAATTAATTAAAACAATAGGGATGATGACTAATTTTTTGACACGTATTTTTTCTTTTTTCACATAATATAAACATTGCAGAGATATATTGATTTGAAAAGTCGCATGACGTCACGTTTTGGTACAATTTTTATTTAAAAGTGAAGGTCACGAGCCCCTACTCCAAAACTTTGACGCGCTATAACTTTGTCATTTTTTGGTTGATTGCCCAAAGAAAAAATACGTGTCCATTATTCTTTGATCATCTAACTGACGGACTATATAGAATTTCGTTTACTGTACCCCGTCATCACGCCTATTGTTTCAACGGTGTAGATGCACTGATTGATGTAGAAACTTGTTTTATTTTTGTATGAGTGGTGTGTATAAAAACCTAAGAAACAAATAGTAAATAATTATTATTTATAAACTATGTAATATACTGGGTTTAGTATAATTGAATGTATATTATTTTATGTAGTACTTTTTGGTTAACTCAGTTTTTGATGAACTAAATTAAGTAAGTTGTTTATTGACTCGACTCTTACTAAAAAGTACGATAGTTGATAGGATGGGTGAGTTACTATTAATTATGTACTGGAAATTTATAATTATGTTGAAAATAAAGCTTATATTTATTATAAATGCGAATGTCTGTCTATATCACCGTTTTATTTATTACTATTTTATTTAACTTTATAACCACTAGATCGATTTTAGGTTCAGTGAGTGAGACCGATTTTCTTCTTAAAAATAATAGCTAAAAAGTTAATATGAGGTATACAAATTAAGTATGATAGAAAAATTGTGACGATAAAGATGCGAACATCAAAATTATTTCGACATAAATTAGGTGTACCTTTAAATTTTGCTTCATATTAGAGTTCCGTAATCAAAAGAAAGGATTGATGAGCTCGATGGCGCAGGCGGTTAGCGCGTTCGGCTGCGATCGTTGAAGTTAAGCAACCTTCGCAGTGGTCGGTCATTGGATGGGTGACCAAAAATCTTCTATCTCGAGTTCCTCCGTGCTTCGGAAGGCACGTTAAGTCGTTGGTCCCGGCTGCATCTGCAGTCGTTAACACCCGCCAATCCGCACTGGGTCCGCGTGGTGGGCCATGGCCCAATCTCCCTATTCCATCCATAGGGAAGGCCTGTGCCCCAGCAGTGGGGACATTAATAGGCTGATGATGATGATGAATCAAAAGAAAAATATTTTTTAAGGGTAGCTCCCCGACATGCAATCTTGAAATGATTAATGATATTTAACTTTATAAACGAGTTCCCATAATAATAATTACAAAATTAAACTAGTACCGTAAATAAGATCAATTGAGTGAGTTATAAAATTAATGAAATCAGATGACATTTATGCATGCTTTGAGAGAAAAAGTTGTTTAATAAAAATTAGGTTCTTCATATATTGATAATTGTTTATTTGTTAAATTCTCTTTTGTATTTTTTATCTATATTGCGATACCCTGACAGGGTTCATGTTAGGTACTTTATGCATTTTGTAACTTGTAACCATCTATATAACCACATGAGTGCAATAAATTGAATTGAATTGAATTGCATTGCTCTTTTTTTTTTCATCAACTACCCCATCGTGTGGGATATCGTTGAATAGATCCTTAATAAATACTCAGGGGTTCTTAAGACCATTTCTCGATTTAGGGATCCGTTTGCGAAATATTGAACTTTAATAATGCTAATTTTTGTTCGTGTATGCCCCCTTCCTTCTCTAAAAGCTATTTGCTTGAAAAACGTTGGGAGTAACTCACAGACTCCATCACGGAGTAATTCCGTGATCATGGCGCTTGCAACAGTGCCGAAATATCGGAGACTCATAAAAAACAAGGTACATGGTAACAATCCCGTTAAAAGCTGTAATAATATTAATAATAAACTTTATTGCATATCACAAGGTATATTTGAGGTACAAAAGGTATTTGAGGTACAAAACATGTGACGCCCCGCAAGGGCATAGCAATTTTATGGTAGCATGCAATGTAAAAATTATTTTTAATTGTATATTAATGATTAGATTAATTCAAACAAAACAACAATTCACATGTCAAATATTAAATTAAAATTTCATTTCATTAAAATATATCTCGTAAATAACAAGTCAATACATACAATATAAAAGTAAATTTAAAATGTCGATCATTATTAGACTAAAATTTAATTTCATTAAAAAAAAAGTACATAATAAAAATAATATTAACATGAAAATTAAATGTCTTTTATATATTATATTAAAAATCTAAATATATTTATCTTTAAAGTATTCGTCTAGACTGTAAAAACATTTTTCACTTAGAAACTTCTTTAAACATCCATTAAATCGTTTAGTTTCCTGTATCTGCCTTATTCTATTGGGTATATGGTTATATATCTTGATTGTCATTGAATGGGGACTTGTCTCACCAATTTTCAAGTTATACAGATCAAAATGTTTTTTAAAAGCGGTTTTCCTTTTTAGATATTACAGGTGAGAATAAATATTCATATTTCCTTAGAAACTTGCATGATTCAAGGATGTAAATTGATGTTGATGTCAGTATTGAATATTTTTTTAAAATGAGGCCTACAGGTACTACAGGAGGAAATTTTAAGTTGAGTGTCAATAAGGACGATGTAAGCATACTAAGTTTTTTGTTACCTAACATTGGGCTTGTACAAACACCAGTGCCTAACTGTGAATGTTAAAAAAGTCTTTGTTATAATAATGAGGAAAATTTTGCACATTCATAGATCAATCGGTTTGAACTGCCAAGAACTCGTTTGTTTTTTTTTATTTGACTTTGCGTGTACCTATTATACTCTTTATTGCACACAAAAATTGTAAGATACAAAATATAAATATGTGAGCAAAGGAGGGCTTATCTCTAAGAGAGATAGTATACCTATAGTATAGTTATAAATTTTATATGCTATTTCTTCTTTACTGTTTGTGTTTTTTTACTTTTTTTTCCGCAATGGCTTTGCACGGCTTGTTCATTTAGCCAATGTCAAGTGTAAAAAATGTTTACAAATTCTATAGCACTCGTGGTCAAAGTATTATATCAAGTCAAAGTAAGTGGCAGTCAAGTCAATCCCCCTTTCCCTGTGTTTCAGTAAATGTGTGGGGATTTACTGGAACCTCCCCGTGGACTTCTTGAGGGAGCGTCGAAAGACATTTTCCACTATTTGTTTCACTTGCCAACACTTGTGCATGTTCTCGAACACTTAGTGGTTAATAATCCACCATTATTAGACATTAACATCCGCCACAACACAATGTTTAACAAGAAAAACAAAACTGCTAAACTGACGCTTTCCGATCCCGCCAAAAAGTCCTTTCAAATGTTTAATACTTGTAAAGGTATTTATTCATTTGACATTGTGGGTTACCTACAATGTTAAGAGGTGGCGCTGTCTTGCAGCTTAAGAAAGGCTAGAAAGAATTCGACACGGCCATCAGGGCCGCGGTAGCATAATGGCCTTTTAATACAATCTGTTTTCTTTCGATGGATTTCATCTACGTTTGGCTCATTTGATGATATAAAAGCAATCAACAAATAAATCACTAACCTCTAAAAGTATGATAAAAATGCGGTGAAATGTCCGTATTTTTTAAATATTACATTATTAGATCGCAAAGCACATAAAATAAAAATTTCATGGCTGTTGACATATTTAATTGCAAAAGTAAAGCATCTTTTAAAAACACTTTTAGGGCTGTCGGTTGATTGGTAATATACAAACAAAAATGAAACACACATGCATACATATACACACACACACACACACACACGCACACAAGCACCCACCCACACACACACACACACACACACACACACACATAGAATGCGCGCGCGCATTGCACACATCTCGCCCTTGTTTGGTAGAGGGTTTTCTAAACTATTATGCTATAACTAAAAAATGAAAATCCGTAATTGGCATTAAGATAAACTATATTGTAAAACCTGTATTATATTAAGAAAATGCTGTGGATTTTGGTCTAGAATTAAATAAATAAATAAATAAAATAAATTACTTTTAAATAGTGTCACCTCTTTTACTATCAAATTTTGATATAATGTAGTTTTAATAATCTATGCCGAAGGCAAAATGGAAATTGTCTCGTCACTTTATAATCTAGCCACAACATTTGGTAGACAATTGAAATTTCTAAACTATAGCGTACTTATTGGTGATATGTGATTCCAGCGTCCTTGTTATTTATTGTTGTATTATTTCACTAAGTAAAACTGGCATTTTACTTCGATGAACACCAAAGATAAAACATTCGGTACGTACACCTCATACACAACTGTCAGTGAGACTGGTTCGGTGAAGGCTCGTGTAACGTCGACTTTGGTGTAGTAATTATTGCCGCATTTGACAAAGAGTACAAGAGACAACCGTCGGGTGACCAATCATTAATATATTGCCTAAATATAGAACTTTAATGTTTTAAATATTTATATATATATCATGGAGCAAATTACGAATTACCTTCTAGGGTCATCTGATAGTAAAATACCTCTTAAGAAAATATAACTAGAAAAAATTCCACGCGGACCAGGCAGCAGACGGGACTCGAACCCGCACCCTTCGCAATCCGGGCGAATGCACTGACCAATTATGCTACCGCGGCCCTCACGGACCGCGTCGAAATTCTTCTAGCCATTCTTATGCTGCAAGGCAGCGCTTTTTTTTCTAGTTATATTTTCTTTACATTTAAACATCCAGCAGTTACATGCTTTAAAAATAAATAAAAAAATATAACTATAATTGCTATTTCTTCTTCGTTCGTAAAAGTATTCATTTCACATTGTGGCTTACCTATAATGCGGTAGCATAATTGGTCAGTGCATTCGCCCGGATTGCGAAGGGTGCGGGTTCGAGTCCCGTCCCGTATATTTTCTTTAGATTTAAACATCAAGCAGTTACATGCTTTAAAAAATATATATATAAAATACCTCTTGTTCGCGCGCTTTGTTTCATTCATTGAAGATTTTGATTTGCCTATTTGGTAGTACTGGTCACCCATAACCGCCGCTCGCCTCTGAGATGCTAGCTCCTTGCATCTCTCTTTAAAGGTATTGGCTGCCAACCTTTATAAAAAAGTATCTCTCAATTAATGTTTTAGAATGCGACGTGGTGAGTAAGAAGGAGTGGGATGGGCTGGACGCCGTGAAAGTCAACTACCTGCCAAGGCCTGTGGACCTGGTAATTATACAGCATACGGTGACCCAGCCCTGCACCACGGATGCGCGCTGTGCACAGATCGTCCAGAACATACAGACCTACCACATGGAACAGCTGAACTTATGGGACATTGGCAGCAAGTAAGTCCTAATCTATATATATAAAACTAGCAAACCAGTGAACCAAATGTTCACCAAAACCTGATTTCTCGAAAACCGGAAGTGCTACGTTACTCAAATCCGGTTTGTAGTCTTATCAGACTATTCTTAATTTATAACTTAAATATTCTCTTTATCTATCTCTTACGGTTTGGTCGCTGAAACAGCACCACAGACAGACGGACAGACTTGTCTAATAGATAAGAGATTCAAAGGTGACTGACTGACATAGTGATCTATCAACGCACAGCCCAAACCACTGGTCGGATCGGGCTGAAATTTGGCATGCAGGTAGATGTTATGACGTAGACATCCGCTAAGAAAGGATTTTGATCAATTCTACCCCCAAGGAGATAAAATAGGGAATGAAAGTTTGTATGAAACTTTTTCAATTTTAAACCGATCGGGCTGAGACTTTGCATGCAGGTATAAGAAGAATCATAGATGAATGTCATTGTGTATAATACAAGCCTGAGAACAAAAACTGTAGTCTACACTTCAGCTCTACACCGAAGCGAAGCGAGGGCGGGCCGCTAATATTCTATGTAAGAGGTCATCATCATATCAGCCGTATGCCACTTACGGCTGAGCAATAGACTTTGTCCGAACATCTTTACACCAATCGGTCCTGTACTATCCACATCCAGCGGGTTCTTGCGATTTTCACTAGATCTTCGCTCCACCTGGTGGAGGTCCACTGGGCGTCGTCCGGTGCGCGATCGACATTCGAGAGCCTTCTGCCATCGGTTCTCTTCGCTACGTATCCCGCCCACTAAACACTTCAGCAAATCAATACTTCGAGTAATATTTATTACTTTATTTATTTATACTTTATTGCACAAATGAGTGCACAAGTGGCGGTCTTAATGCCATTAAGCATTCAAAATACATATCTATAAACATACATAAATAAAAATGGGTGCGTGTACTTATGTAGGCGCCTGAGAAGTTATCCTTCTTTGGCATCGTTTAAAATTAGTTTTTAATTGCATGCAATTAATTAATTACAATAAATTAATAAAAAGTCTGGAAAAGGACACAGTCAATAAAGTTCAGTTTTAATTTGAAAAAATAAATAAATAATCAAAATATTCAATTAAAATCGCTACTGAATATAATTTATTAGAGCATATGTGATTTGCACTTGTATGAAACTCAAACACGTATTCCGAATATACAAACTAGAAACATGTGGATAAATATTATAAATATGAATACCTATAACTGTTACTTTATTACAAAAAATAAAGATGTGGTTTTTGGTTCTACTACACCAATGGTCAAGAGATGGCGCTGTAGTCTCCTGAATCGCGCTTTGGTTCCGTTGTTCCAGATTAATAAATACTTTTGATAGGCCTTCACAATGCAGTCGTTAGGTAGATTTTCTTAATGTGCGGTAAACACAAAAGTAACAGCATGAAGTTGGTCGCTAAAGCGACCAACTTCATGCTGTTAATATTTTGTGTTACAGTGATGCGCGCGCATCTTAAAATATCACTCTCATCATTTTTTCATAACGCGCCTAAAGAAGTATAACTTCAATAATAGAATATTTATTTAAACATAATATTAGATATTTAGATATATACATACAAATCTATATCATATCAGGAGGATGTGGAGGAGGAATCTAATAAATGATGACGTACGGAGCATCTAAAAGCTAGTTTGTTCGGAGCATCTTGAATATGAGGAGGCAGTGCGTTCCAGAGTCGTATAGCTTGAAGAGAAAATGAGTTGGAAAAAAAACCAGTATGGTGAGAGGGAATAGCTTCCTCGAGTTCTAGAGTTTGTTTGCTGCTAGATCGAAGATTGAGATTATGGATACTATCAAGATATTGAAATTTACATTTCAAATATCCAGGAGCACATGGATCAATAATGATTGAATGTAGTGTAGAAAGAATTCTAAGATTTTATTAGCTTTAATTTTTAGTAAGATATCCTTACCTCTGATTCTATCTATCGCGGATGGAAAAACCGATCATCATCACGAAATCGCCTTTGTGTCGCTTTTACTTTTGTGAATGTCAAACTTGCTCAAATTTCGAGCTGTCCGTCACACATACGCTGATGGATCCACAACAGGCGAACACCTCATTATTTATTTATTTATTTTCATTTGGGAAACATACAGTTTTACACAATTCATCAATTAAGTAACACTTATTACTTTTTCATAAACCAGTTAAGTTTCCACAGACTGAAGCATTCATACACTTACATAATTTACTTAGAATTACGTACTATATTTAGAGTCATGTGAATAAAAGAAAATAATTACTAAGTGTGTAATAGTGTTAGGGTAAAACGACCTTATAGCATTCATTTCTAAATTGATTGTAAGAAAGTCAAAATATATCCAATCCCCCGAAGTATTTATTATAGCTGTGACATGCTCTAGAAATGAAACTATTTGCAGCAAACTTGGTCCTGCTGAATTGTATTACAAACGTGTTGTCAGACCTAGTTCTATTTGGACAACGGAAACCAATCCTCTGCAAAAGGAACGGCGAATCTACAAGGTCATTAATAAGTTTGTAAAGAAATAATTGATCTCTAACAGTTCTGCGATGTTGCAAGGATGTAATCTGTAACTTTGCTTATGTGAGATTCCCTGTTGCAGTTTCTACGTGGGTGGCAACGGGAAGATCTACGAAGGTGTAGGATGGCTCCACGTCGGCGCGCACACCCGCGGCTACAACAGTCGCTCCATCGGCATCTCCTTCATCGGGAACTATAACAGTATGTCCCTCCTTCTAAAATTCTTTCCAGTTAATGTTTAAAAAAGAGCGTACTCCTTCCTTAAAGGCCGGCATTGCATTTGTGATACTCCTGGTGTTGCAAGTGTCCATGGGCGACGGTGATCACTTACCATTCGGTGAGCCGTCTGCTCGTATGCCCCCTATAACATAAAAAAAATGTTTAAATTCATGACGACCTCCGTGACCGAGTGGTTTGTACGCCGGGTTTCATGGTGTCGCCGACTCGAGAGGTCCTGTGTTCAAATCCCGGTGGGGGCAGATGTTTGTGTGATGAATACGAGCATTTGTACTCCAGTCATGGATGTTTAATATGTATTTTTCATATAAATCTTTATATATATAATTCTTCTGTGAGTGTGTATGTCACTGAACTTCTCTTAAACGACTTGACCGATTTTGATGAAATTTTTTGTGTGTGTTCAAGGGGATCTGAGAATGGTTTAGATTCACAATTTTGTCCGCTGGACAACCCCTATTTTTTTAGGGCGGTACGAAGTTCGCTGGGTCAGCTAGTATACTTATATATATGTACAATATATGTATTCTATCCGTTACCCTAGTATCCCTTAACACAAGCCTTGTAGTGCTTACTTTGGGGCTAGGCTAATTGGTGTGTGTTGGAAATATTTATTTATTTAATCATCATCATCAGCCTATTAATGCCGCCACTGCTGGGGCACACGCCTTCCGTATGGATGGAATAGCAAGCTTGGGCTATGACCCACCACGTGGGCCCAGCGTGGTTTGGTAGGTGCTAACGTCTGCAGATGCAGCTGGGACCAACGGCTTAAGGTGCCTTCTGAAGCACGTAGGAACTCAAGGTAGTAAAGTTTTGGTCACCCATCCAGTGACCGACCACTGCGAAAGTTGCATAACTTCAACAAACGCGCTAACCATACGCCACATCGAGCTCCTCAGTTTCAAAATTACTGTTTCCTTTTATATACTAATTTTTATACAAGAAATAATAATTTTCAACCTCACTATTTATATTCATTGTAGCATAAGTCAAAAACTTATGCCGAGGTGGGGACCTAGTTGGCCTTTCTTCTCTTTGTATTCCATACCTTATTTATTATGCAATATTGTAAACAGAGTCGAGAACAGAGGAGCTCGATGGCGCAAGTCCTTAGCGCGTTCGGCTGCGATTGTTGAAGTTAAGCAACTTTCGCAGTGGTCGGTCATTGGATGGGTGACCAAAAGTTTACTATCTCGAGCTCCTCCGTGCTTCCGAAGGCACATTACCACGGTCCCGGCTGCATCTGCAGACCTGTGTCCCAGCAGTGGAGACATTAATAGGCGGATGATTGTAAACAACTGGCTAATAATAGTTATTTATTATACAAGAGTGGAAAGTTCCTTTTTAACCGCGTGCTCGATTTGGATGACCGAGCAAGCGAAGGATTCTAAAGTTGAATCACGAGCGCAGCGAGTGATTCTAAATTAGAATCCTGAGCGTCAGCGAGGGAAACAAACGAGCACAAGGTGAAAAATCTTTCCACTCGAGTGCAATACGTAACTTTTCATCCCACCTCAGCGAGGAAATGACAAAATGAAAAAGAAAACAATTTATAATGACAAAATATTTAAGCAATAAAACGTGAAAAACTAGAATGGCGCGAAGCACGCAAATAAAACAAAGAAACCAAGAAGGTTCCAAATTTAAATTTTTTCACAATTTAAAAAGTTCTAATCATAAATTTGGCACCATAGAGGTTACATTAAATAGGTTTAATGACGTTTTGAATTTACAATTATATTGAGTACTCATTATATGTGATGTTCTAAATTCAAATCTACTTTGCCGCTCAAGCGAATAAAATAGAATTTTCCAGCCAGATTTCGAAGCGCAAAATTACACTTTCCGAGGTGGTGGGATGAAAAAATCTTTCTCTCTTTAAAAAATCATGATAAAATGAAAAAATATCACGACGTTTTATTTTGCTTTCCGTGATCGTTAATTTGCTTTCATCATCATCATCATCATCATCATCAGCCTATTAATGTCCCCACTGCTGGGGCACAGGCCTTCCCTATGGATGGAATAGGGAGATTGGGCCATGAATCGAATTTGCTTTACCTATTATAATATTTCTGTTTAAGCCCGATGCTTGGCTGGTATATAGTGCCTTTAGGCATTTAATCCATTATTTTTGTTTAAAAGTAGAGGTAATAAGTAAACAATTTACAGGAAAAGGACAAGAAAATTAAGTAGGTATATTCCTTGATTATAATGTGTTGTTTTAAACAAAACAGGAAAACCGCGAACAATAGGGGTGATGACGGGGTACAGTAAACGAAATTCTATTAAGTCCGTCAGTTAGATGATCAAAAAATAATGGACACGTATTTTTTCTTTGGGCAATCAACCAAAAAATGACAAAGTTATAGCGCGTCAAAGTTTGGGAGTAGGGGCTCGTGACGTCACTTTTGAGTGAATTTTCACTTATAAGTGTACTCAAACGTGACGTCATGCGACTTTTCAAATCAATATATCTCTGCAATGTTTATATTATGTGAAAAAAGTAAAAATAGGTGTCCCATACTTTTTGATAAAAAAAAATTAGTCATTATCCCTATTGCAAGATTTGAATGTAATTCTTGTTTTTTAACCATAGGCAGATGTTTTTGTCTGCTTAACGGTTAAATTGACATATTAAAATTATAAATAACAAGGTTACAGTTCTCAGGAGTCGATCGAGGGACCCCTCACGAAGCTCTGTTTTCACGTGGTCCCAGGATTTTGTCCCATTATAGAACAATGAGGGAGAACTGTTTCCCGTGGTCCCATTAAAACGTTTTAATTACTGTTTCGAGGAGCTCGATGGTTAGCGTGTTCGACTGCGATCGTTGAAATTAAGCAACTTTCGCAGTGGTCGGTCATTGGATGGGTGACCTCCAAAAATCTTCTATCTGTGTTCCGGAAAGCACGTTAAGCCGTTGGTCCCGGCTGCAGATGCAGTCGTTGGCACCCGCCAATCCGCACTGGGTCCGCGTGGTGGGTATTGGGCCAATCTCCCTATTCCATCCATAGGGAAGATCTGTGCCCCAACAGTGGGGACATTAATAGGCTAATGATGATGATGAATTACTGTTTAAGTAAAGGATGATCGGTTCTGTATATAATATTGTTTTCATAAAATAATAAATGCTATGGTAACGTTTCACAAATTAAACGGAAACATAGCGATGGAAGGCTCCATAGCGAAAAGTTTACCTCGATTATACCTGTTATCATAAAGATGCCACCGTGAATTAATGAATTGTATCATAGTTGATTTTAAACAAACCCCTTTTGCTAACCCAACTTCGCTTAACAGCATATTAGGTCTCCTCCAAAAACATTAACAACACCTAAAGCTAAACTAAACACACTTTTGATAAAATCTTCTACAAATTTGTTTGCATTCTTTACACTTTAAGGTCTCTACCGACTACACCGTTTCATACCATGAACGTGCTAGGACCGTATCAAACACGGAAAGTGACACGATACGGCTTGCTATGCCCACTGAAACGGATCGACGGCGTATAATGCCCGTATGTTGCCGGTGTGCAACCCATACGTTGCCTTTGCGTAATTTGTATGACTTGTATGACGTCTCCACCAAAATCGATAATAAGCCGTTTCATTCTTACATGTGTATCGGTAATGAATGGATGTCTGCGGAGTGCTATCAACTTTTAAATACAATAATAACATAGGTATTGCTATTAAAAGATTAACTGTTAGACAACTGGCAATTATTGCCATAATATTGGATGAGGAAGAAGAACAGGATCAAAAAACCACTCAACGCTACTGGATTCACGATTCTATAAAAGAACGAAAAACTGAAGCAGAATTTTGGACGTTGTATAAGCACTTGGTTGAAGATGTCGAAAAGTTCTTTCAGTACTTCCGGCGTTTAAGACGCCTATATAATGGTCATCATACGCGGTTCTAACCCGTATGGTCACCGTTTTGTTGCCTGCGCGCATCGGTTTTGCAACGTCGCGTGCTATGCGCGAAGCGTATCGGCACCGGCAAAATATTCTCCCCGACAATTCTTAACTGTTCGTGCATGGCACGCGATGGTGCTGGTCGGTGTCGGAACCGTCTATTGAGCATCGTCTCATAGTTTTCTATACAAAGAATATTTTTTTGTCTGGCACGTTCCTAATACGGTCATGGTATGAAACGGTGTAGTCGGTAGAGACTTTTAATGAAAACTATACACATTTTTGATAAAATCCTTTATTATAATTTTACATTCAACACTACTGGGCTTAAAAACGTACTAGACGAAACGTAGACGTTGACAAAGATCAGTATAAGATCACGTTTTAGACCAAATATAGAATTAATTTTGCATGCTTTAAGATTTGGCGTTTTCAGCCGTATCAAGTTCGTCGCTTTTCTAATATAGAGCTGAGTCTACTGAGTGGGTGCTGTTATAATTTTGATGTATTTATGAATTCTCTTGTTCAATTTCAAATTGTCTAGTACCTTTGTTCTCTACCCACTATTAACCTTAGCTGTCTTTTATATAAGATGAGCAAGTAATTTATTTAAGTATTAACTGTTTAACCTTTTAACTGTAAAGAAAAACTACTAAAAACAATTCTGCCAAATTTCTAAAAGACGTTTTTCTAGTGGGTAAGAAAAGTTTGCTCGAGAGAGTTCTCATTTAACACATTGCTAACACATACAAGTGTGGTGCTGACACTTCTTAGAAGCAAATTGAGCTCAAAGAATTACTTTAATTTGGTGGCTACTTTCAATAGACCTTTATTGATTTTATTTTTTTAAGCATTTAACTGCTAAATGTTTAAATCTAAAGAAAATGGCGCTCAATAGAGCAGCTCAATGGCGCAGGTGGTTAGCGCGTTCGGCTACGATCGTTGTAGTTAAGCAACTTTCACAGTGGTCGGTCATTGGATGGGTGACCAAAAAATTCATCCGCACTGGGCCCGCGTGGTGGGCCATGGCCCAATCTCTCTATTCCATCCATAGGGAAGGCCTGTGCTCCAGCAGTGGGGACATTAAGAGGCTGATGATGATGATGAAAGAAAATTTTGTTAGAAAAAATTCCACGCGGACCAGACAGTAGACGGGACTCGAAACCCGCACCCTTCGTTATCGAGGCGAATGCACTGACCATTAGAATTTCAATAGACCTTACAGGTCCCATTTAGGACTATATGAGAAAAGAAGTCAAAGCTACATGCAGTGTGCGTATTTGAGTGAGCATTGTTGGTCTGTTGTCGCCAATAGATACGTTTATGAATGTATAACATATCGTTGTGATAGGTTTATTGGTGCAGAGGTACAAAATTAATACTCGGGAGTAAGGAGCATTTTTAGTAATTGAAGCGAACCCAACATCGAATGAAGCAAAGTATTTAGTTAGCGCAATAATGCACCAATGATTCGTGGCTCCCACTGCTCAATATTATGGAAATGGGATAATTTAGGTTAGGTTACGATGAGCTGGTCTTGTAAGAATAAAGGCTCCTAAATAATTAAAGAAAAATAAATGGGTGCGTGTACTTATGTAGGCGCGTGAGAAGTTATCCTTCTTTGGCATTGTTTAAAATTAGTTTTTAATTGCATGCAAATAATTAATTACAATAAATTAATAAAAAGTCTGGAAAAGGACACAGTCAATAAAGTTCAGTTTTAATTTGAAAAAATAAATAAATAATCAAAATATTCAATTAAAATCGCTACTGAATATAATTTATTAGAACATATGTGAACACGTATTCCAAATATACAAACTAGAAACATGTGGATAAATATTATAAATATGAATACCTATAACTGTTACTTTATTACAAAAAATAAAGATGTGGTTTTTGGTTCTACTACACCAATGGTCAAGAGATGGCGCTGTAGTCTCCTGAATCGCGCTTTGGTTCCGTTGTTCCAGATTAATAAATACTTTTTGTTACTTTATTACAAAAAATAAAGATGTGGTTTTTGGTTCTACTACACCAATGGTCAAGAGATGGCGCTGTAGTCTCCTGAATCGCGCTTTGGTTCCGTTGTTCCAGATTAATAAATACTTTTGATAGGCCTTCACAATGCAGTCGTAAGCACCCACAAAATAGAGATTCTATTTCTATTTTGTTGGTAGATTTTCTTAATGTGCGGTAAACACAAAAGTAACAGCTGTTAATTTTTTGTGTTACAGTGATGCGCGCGCATCTTAAAATTTCACTCTCATCATTTTTTCATAACGCGCCTAAAGAAGTATAACTTCAACAATTCATGTTACTCCGTCTATCTGTCGCTAGTGCTCACTCACGAACGCGCAATGGTATGAAGCTTTGTCTCTGAGCCCTCTTTACTCATGTGGATTTTTGAAGTGAAAACTTCTTTAGCGGCGTTGTACACTTTTTTTTTGTACGGGTAAAAAATGTTAAACTTGCGTCAGGTTAAAAACGTGGGCTTATCGCTTCATGACACACAATAAAATGGGAAAGGTTGTTGACTTTCAATATATTGGATGAAACATAGTAATATTTTATTTTATCGTATTATAATAATAAGTCTCTATCTAGGACGTCCACGTGGCAGCTTTATTGCGAAAAAAATGTATTTCTTTACAATAGATGTCGCTAGGTGCGCTTAAATGTGATTCATGCAAGTTGATTTCTTTACAATAGATGTCGCTAAGTGCGCTTAGACGTGATTCATGTAAGTTGATTTTTCTGAGAGATACTTTTTTAATGTAATACTAGCTGACCCAGCGAACTTCGTACCGCCCTAAAAAAATAGGGGTTGTCAGCGGACAAAATTGTGAATCTAAACCATTCTCAGATCCCCTTGAACACACACAAAAAATTTCATCAAAATCGGTCCAGTCGTTTAAGAGAAGTTCAGTGACATACACACTCACAGAAGAATTATATATATAAAGATAAATTGTCATGTTTGTGTACGATAGCGCAACAAATAAATATTGTATACATTATAGTACTTTTATACTGATAATTAAAGCAATTCGTGCAAAATTATTCCCTAACCATTCCAAAATATCAAAAATGCACAACGTTAATATTCAAGTTTTCAGTTCTGCCGGCACTCCCGGAGTGCAACCCGTCGTTTTTTTTATAGCCAGGTAGACAAACGACTCTATCCCGCTTGATGCTAAGTGGTGATAAAGTCCAAACGCGAATATCCATCCTCAGGACTGAATTGTCCCAAACATCTTTTTCCAAATAATAATAACATTAGCGGTCGCCCGTAAATTCGCCCTTGTTAACTTAGTTTTTCGAGAGTCCCAAAGGAACCTAGCATTTTTCCGGCATAACAAGTATCCTTTGTCCCCAAATCGTAAACTTATACCAAATTTCATGTCAATCCTTTCAGTACTTTGTTTTGCGTGATTGAGATATAACATACAAACTTTCACATTTATAATATCTCTTCTTTATTAATATATGTACATTAATATATACAGAAACAATGAACCTTAAAAAATATAATATAATAACTAAAATATATTACTAAAAGGAGTCCCTTTAGGCAAGATTCCGAAGATACTGGCAGCGTTCCCCCTTTGAACAGCTAGACTAATTCGCTGTCCGAGGTAGCTGCCAGCTCTTCGGTCTCCAGTGATGTCGACTAACCTTTTTGATATTTCCTTAAAAAACCTCGTAGCTTTAGGACCCCACGGACCAAGGGTCTCGACACCGAATGGGATAAAATCATATTCGGAGCTGTATAGATATATTTATATTCATTTATAATGTTACTTAGAAGGATACAAATATCTGACGGTGTGATGTTTTCCAGATGATACACCCACAACGGAAATGTTGGATGCTGTGAAGGCACTCCTCAAGTGCGGCGTGGACGCTGGCCACCTAACCGCCGATTACCACGTGGTAGGGCACAAACAGCTCATCGCCACCGAGTCCCCTGGCCGCAAATTGTACAATAAGATCCGCTCCTGGCCCCAGTGGATGGAGGACGTCAGCTCTCTCAAGCAATAACCCCGTACAAACCCATTTAAACTTGAATAAAGTCATTACGCATTGCACCGCAGGTTAAGAAACACTGTATTTTGATTCAAACTTGATTAAACAGCTGTGAAGTTCGCGCAAGTTAGTAGTTAACGAAATTTAGCGAGACGCGCGACAACGGTCTGAACCTTGTACTTAGTTGCGCTCGTTCCTAACTTCACATCGAAATAAAGTCTGAGTCGTACTACGCTCCGCTGCCTCCAATGCGGCGCAATGCATAAAGACTTTGGGCAACCTTCATATCAGAGACGTGTAGAAGCCTTGCTTCCAGTATTTCCCTTGGCTAATGATGCTGGAATGGTTTACCAACCGCGCTGGTAAAGAGTAATTGCAAAAACACTCAATAAAGCTGTTATCAAAGAAACAATTATTATAGTTATCATCATAATAGTTCAGGCAAAGTGTTGAACATCAGATGTACTTTTATTTATCTGAACACACTTTCGATTGTAAGTTCTTTTTTATATGTAAGCATGGAACTTCGTAGAAATAAGTTTATATTAAAATTCATCACAATTTAGGTATACACGCAGGCAAAATTCTTGAGCAACAAGCATAGAGAGGGAAGCCTGCGCTTTAGCAATACTACATACAAACACGTCATTTGTCTGTTATTTTGCTCAAGAACTTTGCCGCTATCTATAATCAAATAAATTGTAGAATATACCTATAGTTAATTACGTATATTCTACAATTTATTTGATTATGTATAAAGTAACCTAGTAAAAAAATATCACTAACTATATAGTTCTTATAACGAATATTGAAGCTTTGCATTTAAAAAAAAAATATATAAGCTTTGCTAGCAATCCATTTTGATTGAATTTATATTTTCTGCATGCATATCAAATGAATATTTACTTATTACATTATTTTAAATTAACGGTGAATATCCTAAAATAAACCAATTTTATCGAGACAAAAGTTGTTTCAATAACCCCTCTCACACAATGTTTGGATAGACTGCCCACTCAAAGCAGAGTTCACACAAGTTCACACTTTTTCTTAGACACTTTATTAAGTCACGTATTTTCTTATAATATTAAGAAAGAACTTGTTTGAGTGCTTATGAAAATCCCACAGGAAACTAATATTTTTCTGAGATGAAATGTATCCTGTCTCTTTGTATTTTGTGATTATACCGTTTAAATAACATTTCCAATTGTAATATTTCTGATGACGACTATATGTGTACCTGCCTACTCAATTAAGCTGTGTTTGCGTTTCAGCGAGCAATGACTCGTGTTCTGTGTGGATCCTGCGAATTTAGGGAGTGTTTCATTATAATTCCCGCATTGTTTGTTGACCAAACGTTGCAATAAAGCGATTCTGCCTTTTGCTCTAAATACACACCAGTTTCGAATCTATGATCCGGAAATTTTGGCATTCAGCGTTTGTCAACACACATAATTAAAAATCTCTGCCTTTAGAAAATAAAATGGGCTTAGTCTATACTAATATTATAATGAGGAAAGATTTGATTGTTTGTTTATATGTTTGTTTGTTTGTTTGTATTGAATAGGCCCCGAAACTACTGGAACCATTTAAAAAAATCTTACACATTGAAAATATAGAGCAGGGGTGGCCGACTTGATTAGACCCAAGATCTACTATTTACCGTTGAATCCCTGCAAGATCTACCAATTACATACTTTTTGAAATCTCAAATGAAACAGCAAAATTCAGTACACAATTATGTAGTATTTTGTTATTTTATTAAGAGGGCAAACATAAAAGTGAACGAGTACCTTCATCATCATCATCATCAGCCTATTCATGTCCCTGTCCTGCTGGGGCACAGGCCTTCACTATGGATGGAATAGGGAGATTGGGCCATGACCCACCACGCGGGCCCAGTGCGGATTGGTGGGTGCTAACGACTGCAGATGCAGCCGGGACCAACGGCTTAACGTGCCTTCCGAAGCACGGAGGAGCTCGAGATAATAAATTTTTGGTCACCCATCCAATGACCGACCACTGCGAAAGTTGCTTAACATCAACGACCGCAGCCGAACGCGCTAACCACATGCGCCATCGAGCTCCTCATATTACTGCGCAGAATCATTATTAAAAGTATTCCATTTGAAAACGAGTATCTGCAAAATTTTGTAGCCAATTCATAGGCTAAAGAACATGCGTACGGCAGTTTGTGATTACGATGCACAGTGTGGTGTACTTATTTATATTTTTTGCCTTGCCACGATCGACTGAACTAATAGTCGCGATCGACTGAACTAAAAGTCGCGATCGACTGAACTAATAGTCGCGATCGACCGGTTGATCGCGATCGACTGGTTGGCCACCCCTGCCTCCTGAGTATTTTCTAAAAAGTTGGGGTTACGTATGAAAATGTGAATGTGAATAAAATACCAGAAAATAATTTATATCGTAATTGTTTCTTAGGTTTTCACGCACATCACTCATTAAATAAAACTAGTTTTTTACGGGTTAATGCACAAATAGCCTGTAAAGGCTGCGAAACGTCAATAAATAAATAAAGTTTCGTGCATTGTGACCAAAAATCTTCTATCTCGAGTTCCTCCGTGCTTCGGAAGGCACGTTAAGCCGTTGGTCCCGGCTGCATCTGCAGTCGTTAGCACCCGCCAATCCGCACTGGGCCCGCGTGGTGTGTCATGGCCCAATCTCCCTATTCCATCCATAGGGAAGGCCTGTGCCCCAGCAGTGGGGACATTAATAGGCTGGTGATGATCATGATGATGATTACAGTTATGTCATAATAAAGTTCCCCGGTTTAACCCGCGTTAATTTCAGGAATAAGGTAAAATAATGAGTAAAACTTAAGAGATGGGCATAAGCTTTCGTGAACTTTTTTATAGATCTTCTAAAGAGGTACAATTCCGTCGCACATGATTTTTCTGTAACTTTAATCATTTACGCAGCGCACGCAACGGAATATATTTACCCATTTTTGCATTATTTTACATCGATACTCCGCTCCTACTGGTCGCAGCGTAATATTATATAGCCTTGACTTCCTCAATAAATACACTATCTCACACTTTTTTTTAAATCATAAGTTCCTGAGATAGCGTTCAACCAAGAAAGGTGCATTTGGTACAACGGGTCCTAAACTACACAACAAAATTTTCACTATCAGTTAAATAAATTTTCATGCAAGGTTTATATAGGTAATCGGGATGATGACTAATTTTTTTTTCTTCATTTATCAGGTAGATTATCAAAAAGTATTGGACACGTATTTTTTCTTTGTTCACATAATATAAAACTTGCAGAGATAAATTGATTTGAAAAGTCGCATGACGTCACGTTTGAGTACACTTATAAGTGAAAATTCACTCAAAAGTGACGTCACTCCCAAACTTGGCGCGCTTTAATTTTGTCATTTTTTGGTTGATTACCCAAAGAAAAATACGTGTCGATTATTTTTTGATCATCTAACTGACGGACTAAATAGAATTTCGTTTACTGTACCCCGTCATCACCCCTATTATATAAAGAAAAACATTGCGTATAATACAAGCCTGAGAACATAAATTATAGTCCACACTACAGCTCTTTTGAAGCTCAGCTGAAGCGAAGCGAGGGCGGGTCACTATCAATGAATAAATCAGAAAAAAACAAAGTACGGAAGTGCTGGCTAAGTGATTAATAACCCAAATCTAGTTGGGAGCAACGGCTTAACGTGTCTTTCAGGGATTTACGAGAAAGAAAATGTTTGGGCTATTCATTTAGCCTTACGGAAATTTGCTTAACTTCTGCAATCGTAGACTGGACGCGCTAACCAAAGTGGTGTCGAATTCGAAAAAAAATAATAATAAAAGAAATAAAATTATGGTTTTTGCGGAAATATAATTTAAATCGCTGTCTGAATTGGCTAGTAAATTTTCTCAGGTAATTTAAAATCCACAGTGTATTATAATTTGGTATATTTGTACTGATACCCATATCTCACATTATTGTATAATTTAACCCCCTCTCAACCTCGTAATGGAAGGGAAGTAGAATTATTAAAATGATTTTTAAGCGACTTCACTAAGGAGGAGGTTCTCAATTCTGTGGGTATGTTTTTGAAGTTATACTTCTTTAGCCGCGTTATGAAAAAAATATGAGAGTGAAATTTTAAGATGCGCGCGCATCACTGTAACACAAAAGTAACATAATGAAGTTAGCCGCGGGCGCGTTATTAAAAAATGATGAGAGTGAAATTTTAAGATGCGCGCGCAACACTGTAACAGAAAAGTAACACCATGAAGTCGGCCGCTAAACCGCACATTACTCGTAAGTCTCGAAAAAAAAGCCTCCAACAAAATAGTAATAGGATCTCTTAGTCGCACATGTTGGGACGCTCGTCGCCTCTGATCACTGTTTTCATATTTATAATATTTATCCACATGTTTCTAGTTTCTATATTCTTAACACGTGTTATAATGTTATACAAATGCGAAATTTATATGTGCTAATAAATTTTATTCAGTAGTGATTTAAATTGAATATTTTGATTATTTATTAAATTTTTCAAATTAAAACTGAACTTTATTGACTGCGTTGACTATCCTTTTCCAATCCTTTTATTATCTTATTGTAATTAATTATCTGCATGCAATTAAAAACTATTTTTTAATAATTCCAAAAAGAAGTATAACTTCTCACGCGCGTACTTAAGTACACGCACCCATATTTTTTTTTTCTTAAGTATGTATGTACATTGATTTCTCCTAGATTTACGTGATTCTCTTTTTGTTCGATGCGGAACAGATGCCATTTGGTCCCATAAAATTTTAATCTAGTTTGGTCCAGTAGTTTTAATTTCATAAGTATTTTTGTTTCAGGACGATGTAATTTATACGATACTTTATTCATGTGTATATCCGATTGGAGTGATATATTTTTTGTTCGATGGAAAATATTTGCCGTTTGGTCCCATAAAATAAATTGTTTGACCTAGCCGTTTTTATTTCATGAGCATTTTTGTTAATTGTTTACTTCGAGGATGTCATTTTCACTAAAATGGATGAATTACATTTCTTGAAACAAAAAATAAAACAAGTAGGAGAAAAAGTGAGTTGGGTATTCATTCACATTAATAAACAGAAAATGAAACTAAAAAGTTAAAATAATATCTGGTTTATGATATGGAAGTCGGGCGAGGTCAGAATTGAAACACGATTGTAAATTGAATGAATACCCAACTCAATGTTTCTACGCGACCTCTGACTTAGGTATGTTCATGTTCAGGCTACGACAGGTAAACTTACCTAAAACTTTCAAGAATTTAATACCATTTGATTTAAGTGGTGTACACATTAAGCGTTTTCCAACGCGCGTTTTGCTAACGCGCGTTTCGAGAACCAGGAGTTCTATTGAAGTGTACACATGCAAGCGCACGATTCTGGTCAAGCGTGCTTCAAACGCGCGTTCTCATATTTTACGTATGATCGCGCGTTGCGCGGGCGTTTGCTGCGCGCTTCGAGATACTTGGGCCGCCATTTTGTTGTACATTTGAACGCGCGCTTTGGTGTAGTGTAGACGTCAGTTCAACGGAAAAATGGACACCGAACATTTTGACACAGATTTCTTTATTGATGAAATCCAAAAGCGACCAGCTATTTAGGACATGAAATGTCCCGATTATAAAAAAAATAAGACGCTAAAAATACGTAATTGGGAGGAGATGGTTGAATTTTTTTGTAATCCCGAAGATAATTTGGAGAAAAAAAAAACTACGACGGTAGAGGAGCCACACACAAGTAATCACTTCGGTATCCATTTTCGGACTGCCAGACGCTACCCTACCAAACGCTCGCCGAACGCCCAGCCGATCGCGGCGTGTGTATGCAATCAACGCGCGCTCAACGCAATGCCGAGCGCCCAATGTGTACCCGCCGTTAAGATTCATAAATAATGTATTGAGAAAATATGTGCCCATATCTGTACCTATAAGTACATCCTCCACTATTGCAGCAAGTTTTTACAACAAACAAAATAAATTACTGCCAGTAAAAGAAATGACAAACACAGCGATTTGTCATTTATTTTTAGCCACGCCAAGGTTCCATTGAGACTTGCAGTGTCAAACACCTCCAGAATACAGAAATAAAAGAAGCGAGTCTCAAAACAAGGCGTTTATTACAAAGATCTTTGAACTTTTTCTCATTACACTCGTCACAAATGATAAATAGTTATTTGTAAGTCAACGCGACGTCTATAGTCGAAAAATGATTAAAAACTTTATATTTTTAATCTAGATGTTGAAATCTAAGGAAAAATTTATTAGACTTGAAATTGAAATTAGTTGAAGAAAGTTCATAACATGTGGATCAAAGAATCCACATAAAACAGTGTATAATGCGATTCAACTAAGAATAGGATCGACTGGGCGCCATATTTTGACGTCATAGCTGTCAATCAAATCAAATAGGTAGAGTGAGCAAAAAATTATGCTATTTAATGAAATTTATTTACTAGATTAAGTGAGACAAAACATCAGATTTATTAATAAAATTAATTTACTAAGGTTGAGAAAGAACACAATATATGTTTAATACTATTTCTTTATTACGACTGTGTGAAAAAAAAACATTAATAAGAATCTAGCTAGCTCTTCAATTTCGCTCAACTCTGCATTACCGCCGGAGAAGTTATGATTAATCATGCAGGTCACATACGAACATGCATCCTATATGTAAAAGAAAGTTTTAAATCGAGTTTTTGAACGCAACATAAAGTGACATTTGGTTGACGATTTAGGTTATCAACCATTCATAGCCAAAGCTAAATAAATGAAAGAAAAAGCAACTAATATTAATCATCAACATTTGTTATTGTTTGTTTAAAAATGTTTGGTTTTTATTCTAGAATCAGCTGAGTGCTAAAAAAGTGTTCCGAGATTTTTTTGCAAACCGTACTTTTCAGGCGACATTTGACAGATGGAGGTCATTGGCTTTCCTATTCTTATTTGAATCGCATTATAGTACATATATTCTCGGTGTCATTCATTTGAGAACATTCAAACACAGACTCGGATCATGGATCGAAAGCTACGGTCTGTCTTTGTTAATCCGCATCCCTTTCCAAGTGTTTGTAAATAAGGAGACTGGTGCTTAGAAATAGAATATATCACCTTATTTAACATCCGAGCATTCAGATTGAATTGAAATTAACAACATCCTGACAAACTAAATATGTCTATGTGATAAGACTGAAGCAAACAAATATGATTAGTGAGACTTGTTGAACAAGGTTCAAAGGACACCCGGCATTTTGTGCCAAAGTTGTATACTTTTTTAATTTTTTTATCTGTGTTTCATAATTGGGTAACGTAGTCTGGCAATATTTGTCATCAGCAGCTAGCTGTCAATGTCAAATACGTAGGTTTTTCATCAAAAGGGTTTCTTTATCAAAAAATATTAATCATTAAATAACTTCTTTCCACGATTCATTAAAAATAAGACAAAAGTAGTTTTATGTAAAAAATAATTTTGGCTTTATTTTGAGACCAAATTCAACTGTATACAAGTTTAGCATTTTTTCTATGAAAAGTGCCGGGTCTCCTTTGTTTATCACTTAGATAATCATAAACTAAAGCGATTAGGCATACAGTAATAAGAATGTTACTGCTCTTAAAGGTAGGTTGGTATCTACTAAATACGTCAAAGTGGTACATTTAATTATTTACATCGCGTTTACTAGGAGTTAAGAGTTTATTCTCTAATATCAATCCCGGCAAACTTCTTAAGACATGGAAGCCTGCGTAGTTAGAGTTACCAGATGATAAAATCAAAAGTCCGGAGAAAAGGTTTGATTTCCATTGAAATATCCTGAGATTTTTTACAGTTTGAGAATTTTCTCTCAAACATACTTAACAATTTAAAAAATTCGTAACATTATCATTTATACTGTGCATATACTTTTAAATCAATATAATTTGAAGGGCTTAACATGTGGGGCATTATATGAATCCATAATTAAAGAAAAAACCTTAATTAAAAATGTATCTTCAGATATTAAGTATGATAAACTGATTAAGTACCGTCTTGGATAATAAAGTACTGATTTTAATTGTGCAATTATTACCAATAGAAGATTATTTTTAGTTTGTATAACTTTTTATTAAAGAGATCTTTAAAACGTAAGCTGTATTTTATTGGAAATTCAAAAAATCCTGAGATTTTATGAGATTTGCAAAATCCAGCCGCAATCCTGAGAAGAGTCCAAAAATCCTGAAATCTCAGGACAAATCCTGAGATATGGTAACCCTATGCGCAGTAGCAATTCTACATGCAAAAATGTCTACTGCGCAAGTTATTTATCTGTGGTTTTGCTCCAGAAGTTACCGCGACCTTGAGTAGTATCTACTCCGACAAAGAAATATATCGCATGTCACAAACAAAAAGGTATTATCTTCAAAAACAGTGTTTTGAGATATCGCGTTTTGAAGTTTAAAAAATCATAGAAGCGGAACTACTTGTTCAAATGTTTAAAATGATACCTTGATTTAAACGTACATGATCCTTCTTTGTATTGAGTAAGTTTAGTTAATGTATCAATAGTAGTTCTTATTTTAAAAGTACTTTTATGTGACTTAACATAATACTGTTTAGAATACTCACAATCAAAAATTTTGCCTAGTTATTGACGACATGTGTTGCTATAATTCAAAAACTATTTTGAATTAAAATACAATTATCTTACTAGTTTATAGAGAAAAATATGTAGTTTTCTAAACGCAAATAAATAAATAAATGGTTTTGCCGACTTAATACCCTATTGTTTGTGACGTGCGACATATATTTTACAGGTCGGTATTACCAAAAGCCATGTAAACACTTTCTGAGGTTAAGTAACAAGGGTTAGTGGGATGGAATGTCTAGTCCTCAGTGTCCAGCAGTTGCAGCCTAACCTCGTACTGCGACCGGTACCAGACCCACCAGCCGAGCGCATGCCGCGTCGCCGCAGACACTATCCAGCAGTAATAGCACACCTGAGGACAAATACATGGACTATATCGAGGAGCTCGACGGGAAGGGTGGTTAGCTCGTTTCGCTGAAATCGTTAAAGTTAAGCAACTTTCGCAGTAGTCGGTCATTGGATGGGTGACCGAAAATCTTTTATCTCGAGTTCCTCAGTGCTTCGGAAGGCACATTCAGCCGTTGGTCCCGGCTGCATCCGAAGTCGTTAGCACCCGCCAATCCGCACTGGGCCTGCGTGGTGGGTCATGGCCAAATCTCCATATTCCATCCCTAGGGAAGACCTGCTGCGCCCCAGCAGTTTCCAGAAAACTTCCATAGTCACTAACACTATAGGAATTTATGTTATTAACGAGATTGCTTCGTATGTGGAAGAACCGGAATAATCCACAAAGTATCGTGTCGCGATCAGACCACTGTTGATGGCGTGTGTTGAGAACAGTTTCCAGGATATAGTACTAACACAAACTGGTACGGGCATTAAGCGCAGACTTTGTCGGAGGGTAGACCTATATTTTTGCCAAAAACATCCTTCCTACTAGGAATTACTTCAGTTATTCCGTGATCATGGCGCTTGCAACAGTGTCAAATTATCGGGGCCTTTTAAAAACAAGGTACAAGGTAGCAATTCCATTAATAACATAAAATACAAAGAGAGTCCACGTCATTTACCATTTTAGACTGCTAAGCTATGCCATGGTTCCAAAGATCTAGATTTTTGTTTATTAAAGACTCTTCAGCCAAGCAGAACTCTGGTACAGCAGTACAGTGTGCAAAAGGAAATCATTCAACAGGACACGGAAGCATTGGCAATAATATAAGTAAAACTTCGCCTGTCGATAAAAGAGCCATGACCGGTGGAGTAAGGATTAAGTACTAAAAATATTATGGTATGGTTATGCTGGCGCATAAGGAGGGTACCACCAGAGTAGATAGCATAGTATGAAGGAATAATCTCACTTGCAAGCGTCATGCGGCTAGCACAAACGTCGACGCTAGGCGCCAGGGGGCGTGGTTATCCTGCCACATTAGGCCGGCACTGCCAGGGAAGACAGCATGGTGTGAATAAATGATCTCATTTACAAGCGTCATGCAGGCCAGCACGAACAACGACACCAGGGGCAGGGGGCCGCGTGGTTGTCCTGGCACATCAGGCTGGCACCACCCAGCATCATGTGGAGGAATAGTCTCACTCACGAGTGTCATGCGGCTAGCACAAACGTCGACGCTAGGCGCCAGGAGGGGCGTGGTTATCCTGCCACATCAGGCCGGCACCCCCAGGGAAGACAGCATGGTTTGAATAAATGATCTCATTTACAAGCGTTATGCAGGCCAGCATGAACGACGACGCCAGGGGCCAGGGGGCGGCTTGGTTGTCCAGGCGTATCAGGCCAGCACCGCCAAGGGAGACAGCATGGTGTGGAGGAATAGTCTCACTTACAAGTGTCATGCAGGCTAGCACAAACGTTGACGCCAGGGGCCAGGGAGTCGCGTGGTTGTCCTGGCGCATCAGGCTGGCACCACCCAGCGTCATGTGGAGGAATAGTCTCACTCACGAGTGTCATGCAGGCTAGCACAAACGTCGACGCCAGGTGCCCGGGGGGGCGTGGTTATCCTGCCACATCAGGCCGTCACCGCCAGGGAAGACAGAAAAGTGTGAATAAATGATCTCATTTACAAGCGTTATACAGGCCAGCATGAACGACGACTCCAGGGGCCAGGGGGCGGCCAGGCCAGCACCGCCAAGGGAGACAGCATGGTGTGGAGGAATAGTCTCACTTACAAGTGTCATGCAGGCTAGCACAAACGTTGACGCCAGGGGCCAGGGAGCCGCGTGGTTATCCTGGCGCATCAGGCCGGCAAGCGTGCGGCCCGACAGCCATGCGGCCAGCACCGCCAGGGGAGACATCAACATAATCCCCAAGCTGTCCACCATTAACTGACAAACGAACTCTTTAATTAATCGTGCTTAAGTATTATATTTCTGCAGGGTTAGCGACATAAACGTTGGTTCCTAGTGTTTAAAAGCACCGAATAATAACACGGTACACAAGTTCAAGGGCACTTTATCTATCATCTTTTTAATATGGTATTGGTGTCGATTCTGACATGATTCTCTAAACTTAAACTAAATTTAACGACAGCCTCTCCTTTTCATTCTTTATACAGTATGACAAGGATACACTGATGTCAAATTTAAGTTTAGGTTTAGAGAATCAAGCCAGAATTGACACCATTATATGAATCCCGTAGGGCGCTTGTTAATGAGATGATTTCTACCCGGTTTTTGCCCGGGCCGATGCCGGTTAAGTTTGTTCACGAGCACGGTTTAAATGAACTGATCCCCTAGCGCTGGTGTCGTTAACAAACCTTCATATCCCATACTTAACTGATGACCTTGTAGACACCACGTAAAACCCTACTTATTCGTAGACTCGGCGAAACACTGTCTCATTAACAAGCGCTTACAGGTCTGCCAGTCTGTCTGGATGTAAAAGAAAGAATAAAACATTTCATTAGCCTTAAATAACAGGATTACACTAAACAAAAGCAATAAAAAAAAAGTAAATTTAAAAAATCAAAAAACCCGACTGCTTAATTATACTTCAAATAAAAACTGAAAAGAAAAAAACAAGTCCAGTAGTCTATAATTCTGTTAATAAGGAACAAAGCTACTTTAACAGTCGGGACCCATTAGATATTCAAGAATACATAATATTTTTCAACAGTGGGTCCCGAAAGTGGAATTAATATCGCGGGAATTATTAAGTACCTTGCGTCGGTCAAAAAGATTGATTTATTAAGACATACAAAGACTTTACCCGCGGGGTCAAGGCTACAGATGGGCCTCAATTTTCGCAAAAATGTGTGAAGTTAAATCAAGTCGTTACATAAATATCTCTAATGTATGTAAACTTTATAGTAAACTAGCACTTACTCAAAAAGTCATCTTTTGTTTATGTTTTTTTTAATAGTTTAGCAGTAAATATAAAATTCATTTACTTTTATTCGTCGACTATTTAAAATTGGCAGTGGTTGCATTGTCATATCAATGCCGGACGTCTAAGATTGTGATATACACAAATTCAGTGTCAGTCCCTAGTCTCATAATTTGATATACCTACATAATTCACAGAAACCCAATATGTGGATGCCAGAAGTTAACTTCAAATGTTTTTAATCACCTTAAATACAATACCAATCCATGACGTTTATGTCGCAGGTTGAAGAAAGCAGTAATTCCCGTCTGTTGTTTTGGACAAAGGTGGCAACTGCCATAGATCACTAAATTAAATAATTATACAATCACCAAAGCAAAGTTTATCTCTAAACTCTTTGTAGTTTTCTTTTAAAGCGTTCACATTTAACAGGTCGAAGACTTTGTGATCAACCCTTTTTTATTGGTAGTGTAAAGCTCGAATGAAGAGTACTCCCAGTAGTGCAATCATGGCAATTATTTTACATTTTTTTTTGTTTAAAAATACCGAATAACGTATCACTGTTAAGCACAAATGCTAAGTAACTTTTACAAATATAATGAAATAAACCTATTACTTACTTTATTTTTAAATCTTTTTCATCAATTAAATACTTATCTTATCCTAACTATCTATACTAATATTATAAAGAGGCAAGATTTGTATGTTTGTAACAAATAATCTGTCAAACTACTGAACCGGTTTCAAATATTAATTCATCATAAGGTAGCTACATTATTTATTATAACATTTTTCTTTATTTAAATACATTTTGTCCGAGTGACATAGGCTATATTTTATCCCGATAAATAAATTTCGCCCGTACAATGCCCGGGTGGATCACTAGTAAGTAAAATATAATATTATAGATGCGAAAGTGAGTTTGTTTGTTGCGCTTCCGTGCCCTAATAGCTAAATCGAATATAATGAATTCCCATATAGAAGTAGATGGGAACTTGGTTCTTAGCTACAACATCGCAATACTTATAGGCGTAGGGTGATGAAAGGGGTGATTGACCTATAAAAATCTACATTATTTACTTTGAATTTTGCTGGACACATTCTCGCTCCGACCGCGGACCGTGCGCCACGTCGCACCGCCGCCTCCTGCTCCGTGCGCCCCGCCGCACAGCTGCCTGCTTCGAGTCGACTCGACGCGCCTGCACTCATTCGTGAGACTCAAGATTGGACCAGTGGATACCTAGCGGTGTTAACGAAACTGGTCGGCGTAGCCCCGGTACGTCTCGAGCTCTCCTGAGCTCGGAAACCGGAAGACCCGATCCCATTTGCACTTGGGCCTTCCCAAGGGTGACGGTTGTTCCCATATTCGCTAGGAATATCGGAACACATCTCTTTCAGCCTCAACCGACCCCCTGCCGCGGGCAGGGGAGTCCACCGCTGTCGTATAGGGAGTTAGGACCTGCGGCTTCACGCCACAGTCAGGGCACACCTACACACACATCACACAACAACCTACACAGACCTACACACTAACACATCACAAAATGGACATTACACAACAGGTACTGTCCCTCTTCTCCGCCCTCGGCCTCACCCTGGATGAGGCCGCCATCAGGGAGCTCGTCGCGAGAGCGCGCCCCATGCGCGACTCGCCCGCCAGCCCCTCCCCCGAACCCCCCCCGCCCCGACACCCCCTGCCTCCCCGGGCCCTCGAGCGCGGGCAAGCGCCCCGCCTCGAGCCCGGTCTCGACCTGCGACTCTGACTCGACCATTGTGTCGGCGTCAGACGACTCCGTGTTCACCACTGTGGTGAGCAAGAAGAAGCGGCGCTCCAAGCGCCGCGCAGACACCGCGTCTCCAACGGCGCCCTCTGTCCCTCTCAGCCCTCTCACCCCTCTCACGGTCGCCCAACCGACCGCACAACCCCACACTACACACACCACAAAACAACACACTAGGTGCACCGCCGCACCTATCAAGGCAAAGCCGCCGCCGCCCGTCTTCCTGCGCGATAAGGCGCAATGGGCAAAGGTCGCGGACCTTTGCAAAACACACAGCATTCACTACACACAGGCGTCGAACACTGGTCACGCCATCAAAATCACCACACCCACAATCGACACATTTAGGAGCCTCACAAGGCTACTAACCACTCACACAATCCCTTACCACACATACGCCCTCCCCGAGGAGCGCAAAGTCCGCGCGGTACTCAGAGGAGTCCCCTTCGAGCTCTCCAACGAGCTCATTCTTAACGACTTAACCGATAAAGGCTTCCCAGCCGAGGCAGTGCACAAGTTGCACAGCCGGACTGGGAAGCAATACCCGTTGGCTCTTGTCATTTTGACCTCGGTCCCGGCAGCTAGGGACATTTTCAAAGGTCCCATCACAGTCTGTGGCCTCGACAATATCAAAGTCGAGGCCCCACACCGGCGAGGCACCCCTGGGCAATGCCACAGGTGCCAATTATATGGCCACGCAGCAGCCAACTGCTCGGCGGCCCCGAGGTGCGTCAAGTGCCTCGTACCCCACCTCACTAAGGAGTGCACCCGCACTCGTGACGCACCCGGGGCACCCGCATGCGTGCTGTGTGGCCAAGAAGGCCACCCGGCCAATTACAGGGGTTGCCCGCGGGCCCCACGCCCCAGGCCCAACACTCACACTCACACAAAGCCAACCACGGCTACAAAAACACACCCACCACCACCACCTAACACCACCACAAACTTCCCGGGGCTACCCAAGGCGGCCGCCCCTCGCAGCCCGGCGCCCCCGACAGCCTGGGGACCAGCCAGGGCTCGCCCAAAACCACACCCACCACAACACACCACACCAACAACACAAGCTAAGCCAGCCCAAGACGTTTCTCTGGCCGAGGACATGGCGCTTATTCGCTCCTCGCTCAAGAGGGTGAATATCGCCGAGATCCACACTCTCGCCGCGAAGCTCCGGCTAGCTAAAACACCACTTGAAAAGGCTATAGCTATAGCCGAACACCCCGAACTCGTTGCCGCGTTCGATTAATTTTTTCATTATAACACTGGAAAATAACCAGACTCCGAACACAAACAAAAACACTATACACAAAACACGCGGTGATAACTCAAACAAACACCACTGTTGTTTAAATTATGACCGCGCAAAACACTAACATAACAATCACACAACTGAACCCCGGGCGTACCAAGCCGAAAGGCGCTTCGCTTGTGTCATTTAATACGCGCAGCTTAAAATCCAACCTCAACAAAATTAAATTATTTTTGCAAGATAGGGAACCCGACTTTCTGCTCCTTCAGGAGACTTGGCTCAAACCAACTCAAATGAAGGGGCTGTCGATCCCTAAGTATAAATTAATCCGGAACGACGGTGCCAACGCGCGCGGCGGCACCGCAATTTACTATAGACGCAACCTACACTGCACACCTATACCCACTCCCGCGCTCACAAACATGGAAGCCACCATCTGTAGGCTGGCGATGACAGGACACCAGTCCTTAATCATCGCCTCAGTCTACATTAGATCAGGTACACACCCTCACCGCGCAGACTTCGAAACACTCACTTCATTAGGTACATCAGTCATAATGTTCGGTGACTTTAACTCCAAACACACCGACTGGACATGCGAGACCACCACCACCTCTGGCCGCAGATTACTACACATAACCGAGGAGCTTGGCTATGATGTCATATGTCCCTACGCGCCCACCCACTACCCAGACAATGTACAAAACCGACCCGACGTCCTGGACTTCGCGATCCTTAAAAACGTGTCGCTTCGCCTCAGCTCGATCGAAACGCTCGACGACCTGGGGTCAGATCACAGACCGGTGTCTCTAGTTCTAGGTCCCCAAGACCCACTAGACGCCCCCGCGCCCCCTAAGAGGCTATTCACCAACTGGGACGGATACCGCTCCGCTCTCGAGACCGCTTTAGACTCCCCCGAGTCCCCGTTCCCTAACTCACCGGACAGTCTCGACAGCACCGACAAGATTGACGAAACTATAGAGTCTTTAACTTTACTGGTGACCGAGAAGGCGAAGGAGAACTCGCGGGAGGTTGAGCTGCCAAAGCCCAAGCTCCCGCTGGCCATCCGGAACCTAATCCAAACCAAAAACGCCGCTCTCCGGAGAGCCAAATTATACCCCACCCCCGAGTATAGGGCTACAGCTAATCGCCTTCAGCGACAAGTTAGGTCCCAATTAGCCGCTCTGAGACACTCCCGTTGGGAGGAACTCATGGCGGACATTACCCCATCCCATCTTGCGTACTATAGAATCGCGAAAGCGCTCCGTAGCGACGTCACCACTCACACCCCCCCCGCTCACTCGCCCCGACGGCACCGTCGCCTTCGAAGACGACGAAAAATCTGAGTGTTTTGCAGACAGCATAGCGGCGCAATGCACGCCTAGTACGCAGGAAACTAACCCGCAACATATTCGCGGAGTGGAGGAGGAGGTCCGCCGGCGGGCCGCCCTTCCACTCATTGACAACCCCCTAGACCCCGTCACGACAGACGAACTCAGACAGACCATTAGAAATTTTAAGCAACGCAAGGCCCCGGGCGCCGACGGCATCTCTAATAAGGCGCTCAAGCATTTTCCCATCCAAATGCTAACCTTGCTTGCAATTCTCTTTAACGCATGTTTTGATCTGTGCTACTTCCCAGCCGCCTGGAAAGAAGCAATAGTGATAGGCATCCCCAAACCCGGAAAACCCGCGCACCTCCCCAGTAGCCATCGCCCTATTAGCCTCCTCAAGGCAATGGCGAAACTTTTCGAAAAAACCATACTGACCAGACTAAGAGAGCACCTCCTATCACCATCCGATCCTATTATCATTGACCACCAATTCGGCTTCAGAGCCAAACACTCCTGCCCCCAACAGATCCATCGCATAGTGGAGCACGCCCTAAGCGGCTTCCAACTTAATAAATATAAAACTATTGCAGTCTTCTTCGACGTCGCCAAAGCCTTCGACAAGGTTTGGCACGACGGATTAATCTTTAAATTATATCAATTAGAGTTACCTGACCGCCTAGTTAGGTTAGTAGCCTCTTTTCTATCAAACCGCACCTTCCGCTATAGATACGAAGGTTCACTATCAACGCCCCGCCCACTACGAGCCGGTGTACCGCAGGGGTCCGCTCTCTCCCCCCTGCTATACACAGCGTACACCAACGACATCCCTCAGACCAAGGGTGTCGAGCTCGCTCTCTTCGCGGACGACACGGCCCTCTACTCTAGAGGAGCCAGTACCAATCAAATCATAGCCAAGCTCCAACCGGCAATCACAACACTTGGGAATTGGTTCCGCGATTGGAGAATCGACGTAAATCCGGACAAAAGTTCGGCCATTTGCTTCGATCCCAAGCGCCGCACCAAAACCATACAACACGGTGCGCGGTCTCTGCGAATGCAAGGCATAGCAATACCGTGGCACCGCACAGTCAAATACCTAGGGATCACACTAGACAAAAAACTCACCTTCCGTGCACACATCACACGCGTAGTCGCGAACGCGCGCTTTTATATGAGTCGCCTCCACCCGATGCTCGGTAAATACAGCAAAATGTCACTTCGTAACAAGCGAACGCTTTACAAAGTTTGCATACGCCCGGTCCTCACTTACGCGTCACCAGTGTTCGCACACGCGGACGAAGCGATTTTGAACAAACTTCAAGTGCTTCAAAATCGCTTCTGCCGCATAGCCACAGGGGCCCCGTGGTACGTCCGCAACGCGGACCTCCACAGGGACCTACAACTCGACACAATCCAAACACACCTCACAGAGTGCTCGGAACGGTTCTTCAAAGCTGCAGAAGAGCACTCTAACACACTCATTAGATCGGCGTCGGGATACGCTCCACACACTCCATCTCGATTCAGGCCCCGCAGGCCCAAACACGCACTCACAGTCACACACAATAAACTCACGCGCGATCTCGCGGCCCTCTTGGCCGCTGAGGATCCAACACCCGCGATGAGTCCCCCCCGCCCCCCCGACACAGAGAGGTTCGATTCCTCTCAGTCCCCTCCCGTTTCAAGTGCACATCTGAGTGCACTTGTCCTCTAAGCGCATTTTGCGTTATTTTAAACTATGCACTAGTTTAAACTAACGCAGCGCCGCATCATCCCCCTCTCGGGGGGTGACCGCTTCAGATGAAGCTTGTAAGGCCCTTCTGGCCATAAGCATGAATAAAGGGTGTTTTTTAGTCAGTAGGAGTCTGACATAACCCTACAGCCGGCTGTAGGGTATCCATGAGGATTTCTCACCCTCTCCCCCGCCTGGGAGGAAACAAAAAAAAAAAACAAAAACTTTGAATTTTGCAGAATTATTACAAAACCAATATTATCGCGAGCTGATTAATAAATACAGGGATTCCAATAAGTATGTACTTACTAGCGAAAAATGGGTTATTTGTCATTGTATTAAGTAAACCTTTTTTGTAACATTAAGTAATATCGTTAAAAAAATTAAAAACAGTAAAATTCTGAGTTTTTCATTAAAATTAAATAATTATAAATACCTATTATGATAATATATTTTTCATCATTTAATAAGAAGGAACTGTATCACAGTTTTATTGTTAGTACTTCGTATAGGATCAGATACTGCGAGTAGCCCATTTTTTCTTTTCATTTACATAGTACACCGCGCTGTCACTTTGTCATCGTTGTAACTTTTTAAATATTTGTCGAAATGACATAGTGTAAAAAGCAAAGTTTATTGTCTTTAAATATCAAAAGCGATAAAAGTATTTGTTTTGATAAAAAATGATTTGTTAATACAAAATGTGCATTTTGGAAATAGATATCAAATAATATTTTAGTTTTGATTCACTATTTTAGCGGTAATGACTTGCACATTAAAAATACATATATGGTGTCATGGACTTTTTTTTAGAACTATTTAAGAGATACATTGTCACTCTACATTACATTCATGTAACTTTTATTGTTTTTGCAGTGCAGGCCAAAATGGCTCGCAGATGGGAGATTTTTTTCCGTCTTATGTGACACTTATTGTTATATATTGGCCAATTCACTCAATAACTATATAAATGATTATATATATGTAATTATCATATATGAGCTATATTACTGTTAAGTTTCATTAAAATCCATTCAGTATTTTTTAGGTGAAAGAGTAACAAAGATCCATATAAACGTAAGATTGAAATTAAAAGCGTAAGTGGTTAATATACAACTTTAAAGCGTTGTAGATCCAAAGCAATCATGTAAAATGAGAAATGGTGTTAGGAACCTAAATATGATTTTTGATTATCTAGACAGTGATACCCCCCCCCCCCCCCCACTCGACATATTTTGTCAACTTATTTTTTTTACTTCGTCACAATATGGCGCCTAATTTTGCCCATATTGAATTTTGATTACTGTCATATCTTTAGTAGCACTCCCATGATAGAGACGAATCGATTGATGTATGAATCATCAAAATCGGTCCAGGCGTTTGGTCTCTAGTGTGCCACAAAGGAACAAACATACATATATAGACTGTTAAACACATAACCCTGTCTGCGCGTCGCGCTTCGCGCTCTTGCATTGCGCAGCCGGGTAAAAAAGGCCAACTAGGTCCCTGCCTCAGCACAATGCCATAGCGACGCCAGGGCCGCTGCGGCACTGATATTCTGGCAGGGCCTTAGCTTAACAAGACTAATAATTATATTTAACAATTTATAAAAAAAATAAACTAACATATTCAAGGGTGAAATCTATTAATACAGTATCACTGATATCATACCATATCAACATACAACTTGCGGCGAGAATACGATAGCATATATAAAAAAACTATCCGAAGATGCGTGGTGACAACAGAGTGTATGGCGCGTTCTGCAAAGATGTTTAAAGACAAGTGTTAGCCACCAAACCAGAATGAACCTCCGCAAGCCTTTTATGTGGAGTGAAAAACTATAATGTGAGTCGTAGATTCTATGACAAACTTTGCATATCTATATAATATAAAACTCAAAGGTGACTCTGACTGACAACAATAAAGTGATCTATCAACGCACAGCCCAAACCACTGGACGGATCGGGATGAAATTTAGTATGCAGGTAGATGTTATGACGTAAGCATCCGCTAAGAAAGGATTTTGATCAATTCTACCCCCAAGGAGATAAAATAGGGAATGAAAGTTTGTATGAAACTTTGTCAATTTTAAACCGATCGGGCTGAGACTTTGCTTGCAGGTATAAGAAGAATCATAGATGAATGTCATTGTGTATAATACAAGTCTGAGAACAAAAACTGTAGTCTACACTTCAGCTCTACACCGAAGCGAAGCGAGGGCGGGCCGCTAGTGTAGTTTAAGTGTTTTGAGATGTTTCCTAAATGTGTGAATTGTTGTGTGGGTGTAGGGAATTATCTTCTTTTATTTTCTTCTTTTCTTTCTTCTGTCGGTCTGTCGGTTAGTCTAGTCGGTCTGCTGGTCCGTAGGCCTGTCTGTCTGTTACGTCTGTTCCCTGATACGATCATGTTTCTTCACTAAATAATAAAGATACATCTTACATCCTAAAGATCATATACATGTTGTTTTCGCTATATCGCTTATTCATGACGTAACAATAGAAATTTAGGTAATTTTGTCCAGGATAGACTTGCTTCGAAATTTTATTATTTTTATTCGATGGGTGGTCATTTTCGTGGTCACTTTAGCGATAATAGTCAGCGGAATTAATTTGAAGACCAAATCATCATTAGTGTTCCTAAAAAATATTAAAACTACATTAGCATTTCATTTATAACTTCAGTCAATATTAGTTGACCTCACCATAATTTATGATTATGGCTGTGGTTCACGCATTATAGACTTATTATTAACGACTGATGGACTGTTTCCGTGGTAGTTTTGGCCCATAACGCTTACTAAGAACACTTAATTTTAATACAATGTAAAAGCCTACCTCTTTGTGAGTTATTAGATTGTAAAAAGGTGGAAATGAAGCATATGACCCGTTTAATATTTTTTTTTATAGATAGTTCCGACAAATGACTCCACCCCACCTGATGTTAAGTGGAGGTGAAGTCCAGACGCTAAGATAGCTGATACAGCAGTTCTACCTGCCACACCAGCCATCCTCACCCTGCCGGCCTCTATATTGCTTCTTCACGCCTCTTTTAAAGGATCCCAGGTTGTAAGAGGGAGGGAACAGGTGAGCGGGCAGAGCATTCCATTTACGGATAGTACGACAAAGAAATGAGTCATCAAATTTCTTTGTACGCGTTGGAATTGTGGCCACAGTTAGACGGTGACAACGTAAGCCAGCGCGTGTGGTCCTCTGATGGAAAGGGGAAGGTGGAATATAAGAGAATAACTCTTCAGAACACTCGCCGTGCGTGGTACAGACGATAGAACGCGTTTAGTGACGCAACGTCACGGCGTAATTGAAGAGGCTCGAGGTGTTTAGTCACCTCCTCATCGCCTATGATGCGGATTGCGTGCCGCTGTAACCTATCCAAAGCATCGAGCAAGTACTTGGCGGAGCCATCCCAGAGGTGCGAGCAATATTCCACGCAAGACCGCAACTGCGTCTTATACAACAAGCATAGTTGCTCGGGCGTGAAAAAACGCCGCACCTTGTTCAGGACTCCGTCCAAGTTTGCGTGAGGCTGTTTTTATCACACTTTCGATGTAATTCTTTGGATTTAAGTCACAGTGAATCTCCATCCCGAGCATGGTGATACTGCTCTCTAGCTCCAGTGTTGTGCCCTGAAGAGAAGGACATGAAAGGAATGGCAACGTTTTTGCCGTGAAAGCGCTTACCGTTTCATGGTAAGTTGCACACGTAACAACTTATCCGGACTTCTAGTACTATCTTCAAAGTGTACCGAGTAAACTGTAAGCCTTTGCAAGTTTTAGTAATATTACGTTCAGTTGAACAACTAAAATAAATCGTCATCATCATCAACCTATGAATGTCCCCACTGCTGGGGCACATGCCTTCTCTATGGAGATGAACGTTCCTTCCGAAGCACGGTGGAACTCGAAGATTTTTGGTCTCCCAATCATTGACCGACCAGTGCGAAAGTTGCTTAACTTCAACGATCGCAGCTGAACGCGGTAACCACCCTCGTCATGAGCTCCCTCAAAATAAAGAAAAATTAGTGTGTCGTCAGCCGGCAGCAGCCGGCGAAGCGTTAGAAAAGTGGCAAAGTTAGGAAGTTTTTCGGCCATCACAAAATTTTGCTGCGTTTTGGTACTTTTTGTAACCTAAATGATACGTCAACCTAGAAACAATTCAAAACTTTTTATTAATACATATCCTGGATGTGGTCTATGGGATTGAACTGTGGACGCATGTGCTTCCAATGTAATGGGTTTAATTTTAATGGAAAGAAAGTATTCATTGTAATAATGTAGTTTGTTTCTGAGAGAATTTTTAACATAGACACGGAGTGACTTATTGTCATTGGCTATAGGTTTTTTTTTAAGTTTTACGGCCGTGAATTTCTCCATTTCGGCCATTCATTAGTTAAATTCATCATTTTAAATGTCTTCCAAGGTATTCATTACATATTCAAATAATATAGGATATGTATTAGTGTTTTGTATGATAGATGGCAATTGGCTGGGCATTCTGCAGTTATTGTTTATCTCTATTAAGCCATCTATCAATAAGATTCTCTGTATAAAGAAGGCAGGACATTCTAAAATAAGATGCTGTAAAGTTTCCTAGCTCTTGATGGCTATAGGAAGAAAGAACTAGAGATGTACACTTCATGGATCGAATCGGTAAAATAGGGTTCAATATTTCTTATTTCAACAAATGGTCATAAAAAGGGCGCAAAACTACATACTCCGACAAATATCAAATGCGCCATGGTTCATTAAAACAAAGGAGATGCACGAATTCCTTAACCTGCCAATGGTCAAAGATGTGATCGAATGCTACAGCACCAGGTATGAGTCACGACTTGAAAAACATCCAAACCACTTAGCAGGACAGCTGACCATATCTGAAACCATTAGTCGGCTGAAGAAACAACGAAATATTTCGATGACTGCGGTCGCTTAGAAGTCTGACCGCACAAATGAAAGGGTGTCCTCCACTGAGAGTGCCATACCACCTTACTAAACAGCTAGCCCTGCAACTCGTCTGCTCATAGTCTACGACTGATTGCATGATTATGATTAAGAAAAAATATCCTGAATTAACAGGTTTTTCATAATATAGTAAAGGAAATGAAGCATTTTTGCTCGCAATTTTTTCGTCTACCTTGATTTTTTGACATTTGATATTTACTTGAAATTTTCACAGAAGGCAGGGAATAGCTCAAGGATCATTTTCTATATCATGCCGCTGTACGCTAGAGTCTTGGGGGTGGTTGCCACCCCATCTCGGGGGTGTTATTTTTTTTTTAACATTTTAACTATAGGAATCGACGGAAAAATTAATTTTAAGGAAAAAAATGTAATGTAAGTTTTTTTCGTTAAACTAATTTTTTTTTAGTTATTCAAAGATAAAAGTAATAGTTTTTTTGTAAAAAATCGACTTTTTAAATTGTGTTTTTCGAATAACTCTAAAAATATGCATTTTATACAAAAAAACAGTAGAGAGTCAAATTGTAGCTTTCCAATGTTTTTTTTATAATTTTCTACGACAAATACGAACTTAGATACAGCAAATTAATGCTTAGCTTTTTTCGTCAAATGCATAAATTGGAAGATTTAAAGCGAAATAACGAGAAAAAAATGCGTTATTCGAAGAAAGCTCATAGAATCTTTTATGAATTATTTAATTAGGGCTTTCAAACAAAAAAAAGTAATGTCTCTAGCATGAAAATTGACCGACTTATGATCAAAATAAGATCGGTACCCGCTTTTTTCTACGAAAAAAAGCTGTGAAAACAACGCCCAAAGTACTCCCTTATTAAAATTGATCGCCACTCTTCTGTGATTCTCTTTATATATGTACTATTAATACACCCACGAAGTTTGTTTAAAATGCCTAATTTTAGAAAAAATGGAGTTTAAAGAGAAAACGATTTTTTTCAATTTAGTGTTTTCAACCCTTTGCTTAAAAATATCTCCCAAAATACTAAAGATACGAAAAAAAAGATAAAGGACTAAATTGTAGCTTATTTAATAAAAAAATTGCACTGTGTATAGATTTTTTGTACAGTGAATATTCGGCGAGATATAGCCGTTTTACACCTACATTTACGATCGAACATCACCTTATTCAAGCGGTTTAAACGCTCCCCATTAAAAAATTAAGGGATCTTAAGTAATTTAATTCACATAGTCTTATAGCTCTTGAAAAGCCCCACAAAATATTTTCTGAAAAAAATGTTCTATCACCTAAAATGAAGGAGCTATGCTTAAAAAACCGATCAATATTTTTTTTCGAAAAATCCGAATTACCCGCTTCGGAGCGTAGTAATCTACATAACCGGCCGTTATACGTCATATGTTCCACATTTTCGATTCTTATTAGAAGACAGAGAAGAAGAAACATCTGCTCACATGTATGCGTGTGTGAGTGTATGTTTCATTGATTTCTCACCAGTGTATTCTAAAGTTCGAAGACAGTGCACGTGCTCTGACAATTATTTTAGAATTATTATAATAATATAATAATAATAATAATCATTTATTCATAACCCTCAACATTTTACATTTAAAGTATTAAGCTATTAAAATTATTAAATTGTGTTTGTTTTAATTGTGAAAATAATCACTTTTAAGAGTATTCGTTGTATTCGTACATATTAGAGTTTTTTTCTATTAAATTATATTTAAAAAAATCAATGTTTTCAAGGGTACTTTTTAACAAGGGTAGGTTGATAGATTATGAAATTGTATCCTAAATCATGAAACAATCATTATTTAACTATTTTTATCCATATTTAGGTTTTAATGTTATTTTATAATTTTTGACAATAAGGGGTAGTTTTCACCCCTAAAAAACAAAAAGCGTACAACACCACAATATAGAAAATGAACTAGAGGGTGAAATAAGTCTAATCCCAATTTTTTGTACAAATCGGTGCTGGACGAAAAAATTGCGAGGTTATAATACCCATTGTTTTAGCTTCATTTCCTCGACTCAGAATAACTCTCAGATTATATTTTATTAATGAACATATAAATATATTTTTCGTAAAAAAGTCTACATCAATAAATCAAAATAAAGTCAAACTTTTCATTACCACACTACGACACGGTATATTCGTTGTAGTTTTATATAAAAGTACTTTAATAAAAGCGTTTGAACTGTTTAACCAGAAAGTGTTCGATAATGCTTCCATTGTTCGGCGTTTATTTACCGAACAGAACAAAAGGATCGTTAACTTCAAAAACCAGTACCAAAATCATGTTAAATATTAGTACAATCAGCTTATAGGCAGAATGATAAAAATGTTTCGTAGTACAGTCTCGTAGCTATTTGTTGTATTATTAAACCGAAATTTTTGAAGTTATACTTCTTTAGGCGCGTTGTGAAAAAATGATGAAAGTGAAATTTTAAGATGCGCGCGCATCACTGTAACACAAAATTTTAAACTAAAGCGACCAACTTCATGCTGTTACTTTTGTGTTTACCGAACATTAAGAAAATCTACCAACAAAATAGAAATAGAATCTCTATTTAGTGGGTGCTAACGACTGCATTGTGAAGGCCTATCAAAAGTATTTATTAATCTGGAACAACGGAACCAAAGCGCGATTCAGGAGACTACAGCGCCATCTCCTGACCATTGGTGTAGTAGAACCAAAAACCACATCTTTATTTTTTGTAATAAAGTAACAGTTAGAGGTATTCATATTTATAATATTTATCCACATGTTTCTAGTTTGTATATTCGGAATACGTGTTTGAGTTTCATACAAGTGCAAATCACATATGTTCTAATAAATTATATTCAGTAGCGATTTTAATTGAATATTTTGATTATTTATTTATTTTTTCAAATTAAAACTGAACTTTATTGACTGTGTAGTTTTCCAGACTTTTTATTAATTTATTGTAATTAATTATTTGCATGCAATTAAAAACTAATTTTAAACGATGCAAAAGAAGGATAACTTCTCACGCGCCTACATAAGTACACGCACCCATTTTTTAATTAATTATAGGAGCATTTACAAAGAGCACAATAGGGATGATGACTTTTTTTTTTCTTCGTTTACCAGGTACATTATCAAAAAGTATTGGACACGTATTTTTTCTTTTTTCACATAATATAAACATTGCATACATATATTGATTTGAAAAGTCGCATGACGTCACGCTTTGGTATAATTTTCACTTAAAAGTAACGTCACGAGTACCTACTCCCAAACTTTGACGCGCTAAACTTTGCCATTTTTTGGTTGATTGCCCAAAGAAAAAATATTTTATTTTACCACATAATTTTTTGATCATCTAACTGAAGGACTAAATAGAATTTCATTTGCTGTACCCAGTCATCACCCCTATTAAATTAGTGGAGCTCGATGGTGCAAATGATTGCCACGTCCGGCCAGTGTTGCCAGGTCTCCAGATTTTACAGGAGATCTCCTGTTTTTCTGAAATTTCTCCTGTTCTACTGTTTTTCTACATGAATCTCCTGTTTTTTTAGAAAACGATTTTCTTTTTTAAATTGCATGTTGAGTTGCATTTTTCGTCATTAAGAATGTAGATAACCTTAATAATTATAAAATAAATGTAATTGTCTAAAGAAAAAATAGCTTTGAGGGGCGGCAGAAGCCACAGAAACACATTCGTTACTGATCTTTATCTTGATTTGATTTACCATTTCTAGAGGGGGGGGGGGGGGGGGGGGGTGCAAACCGGAAAAAGTACACCCCTGCATCTACTGTTTTTCTTGTAGCTGTTTCCATACATCTACTGTTTTTACCTGTAACGCCTCCCGATTTTTAAAAATCGGACCTGGCAACACTGCGTTCGGCATGTTACATAATAATATCTACACCTGTAATAGTACCTATAACTAAACTACTAACCCAATTAGAAGTTCATAATACCTATTGTACACTAACCTTTAGACTCGTAACATAAGCATTCTAATAGTTATTGTCAATCATATCTTTTGTATACTTTAGACTGATAAGCCTCCCTTATCTCATTAGTAAATACTCCTCTAAATAAATGATCCCACCAAAAACATTCTGTAAAAAACTAGCCAAGTCTCGATGGAGTTGCTTGTTTATCTCTAAAAAGTAATGAAATGTAGACAAACTCGTGCCAAGTCTAAGGTTCCTTACTGCGATTTCTTTATTATTATAATTAATGTTGTGTGACTTGGCCGTTGAAGGGTACACAAGGGTACAAAACCAGGTGCTACATGACACCATTGCACCAATCTGTCGCCAGAACCGCTACCCATTGACGATGGAAAATTGCCACTTGGAGAACGTTGATTGAATAACCAGTTAATTGTAGGCTTGATAAAGTTGCGTTTACACGTAATGTTGCATGTATGAATGCATCGGTGCAACAAATATGGGATGTACTAAATGCGAAACTTTGCTTTCGCATAACTTCGGAACTAAATGACCTACAGACTTAAAATTTTGGATTTTAAATATGTTATTATAGCTTACTGGACGGCGAAAATTTCAGCGTACTGGTCTTATCCAGAGGTTCTCAAATAGGGTCCTGAAAATGCAGCGAAATGGTTCCAGTAAAGGATAGTACGGCAGTGTTTGCTTCGCGCTCGACTTGGCGGGGGCACTGCCGTGCCCTCCGGTTATATCCCACATTGTATCGCACGCTGCCCCTTCCACATCCAATCGTATGAGTGCTCTTCCTCCACTAAGCTAAGACAATTCTATTTCTGACTACGTTCGTACAACACATCGTTATTCTGTTTCTTGTAATTTCCATTTCTTAAATAAGTATTTAGTTTTAGTTGTAATTAAAGTATAATTCTTTTTGAAAAGCTCGATGGCGCAGGTGGTTAGCGCGTTCAGCTGCGATCGTTGTAGTTAAGCAACTTTGGCAGTGGTTGGTCTTTGGATGGGTGACCAAAATTTTCTATCTCGAGTTCCTCCGTGCTTCGGAAGGCACGTTAAGCCGTTGGTCCCGGTTGCATCTGCAGTCGTTAGCACCCGCCAATCCGCACTGGGCCCGCGTGGTGGGTCATGGCCTGATCTCCAAATTCCATCCATAGGGAAGGCCTGTGCCCCAGCAGTGGGGACATTAAAAGGCTGATAATGATGATGTTTTTAAAAAAGACTTTTGTTCCATCGCCACGTAGCAAGCATCTATTGCAGTGGATGTTGTCCAGTTGGATGGGTGACCAAAAATTTATTATGTCGAGCTCCTACGTGCTTCGGAAGGCACTTTACGCCGTTGATCCCGACTGCATCTGCAGTTGTTACCATCCACCAATCCACGCTGGGCCTCGTAGAGAGTCAGGGCCCAACCTCCCTAGAGGGAGCTACACGGGCACGCCCAAGTAGCCCTCCGCAGCGGACGAGGGGTGGTGCGGTGGGCACTAGGCCGCGTACTCAGCCCCCACGCGCGGGCCATCCTGCGCACGTCTGCGGGGTCCCCGCGATACCCCGGGAGACCCCTGCCGCGGAGCCCCGGCTAGGCCGGGAGGCTGCTAGGTGCGGAGACGTGGAAGAATCCCTAAACGGGGATCCCGCGGCTCCGCGCTAAGCAGCTTAGAGGGTATTCGCAGGACTTTTTTAGCGGATATTATGCCGTAAAGCGCCTGTAAGAGTTGCCACTGGGGGCTCCGTAAGACTTGCGGGAGCCAGGTGTGAGGTCCGTTCGACGGTGTGCCTCGTAAAGGCGCCGTCGTCTGTAAATAGCATTTTTACCTGCGTTATAAAAAAAAGAAAAATAGGGCCCAACCTCCCTATTCCATCTATATAGGGTAGGCCTGTGACTTTAATAGGCTGACGATTATGAAACCTAATTTTTTAAATACTGAGTAGAGAAAAATAAACTAGATTTATTTTTTCCATAATTAAGTTTCATTGACTTTGTATGATCATCCCCTTCTTGTTTTTTTAGCTATAAGGTTTTCTCCACCATTTATTTTCAATCGCATCCATCAATTCCTTAATCTCAAATGTATTAGGTACTGACAGTCAATGCATAACAATGAACTATCTGTTTACAAGCTGTTTATGTTCAAATTATTATTAAAATCCATCAATCGAAGTTATCGCTTTTAGGGTTCCGTAGCCAAATTGCAAAGAACGGAACCCTTATGGATTCGTCATGTGAGTCTGCCTGTTATGTCTATAAGAAGTATAGTGTTGAAACTTGGTAAGTCGATGTACAGCAAACTTCCAGCGAAAATTGGTTTGTACGAGATTTAGTTGGTAGTTTTTTTTTAATACGTCATAAATCGTAAGCCGCAATTTACTTTTGATTCAATAAATTTTTGATGACCGGTTTTATTATAGCTATTAACGGGATTGTTACCATGTGCCTTGTTTTTTTATGAGTCTTCGATATTTCGGCACTGTTGCAAGCGCCATGATCACGGAGTAACTGAAATTATTGCGGGTAGATGTTATCGGCAGACATATCGGTCTACCCTCTAACGTCGTCTTTTACTGTGCTCGATACCCCTACCACTGGTCACATTCTCACTATACTCTCGCACCTTGCTTAGTGTATTAATAGCTATAATGTTAGTGACCATGAGAGTTTAAAACAATATAAAACATGTTTTAATTACAAAAATGCGATTTGTACTTTTTAACTGACAACTGTTTTAACTGAAATGTTCTACTGTCTGCGCTTACCCACGTGTCGATATGCCATTTCTTTTTATCAAAAACACAATGTCACGGTTGTATTAAGTAAGCTTCGGTTACGTCCAAAAGTATTAAAAGCCTTAATTTTTACTAATCTGCTACGAAAACTCCTTAAGCGATTTAAGGACCCCCCCTCGAGGTACTAGTTAACGCACAAAAATATTAAGTGCACTTACGACATAAAAAAGCGTTTATATTATGATTACAAGTTGTCGAACTATCAAATGTCAAGGCCACTGTTCACGCAGAGTTATCAGACATTTTATAATTAGTTTTAAAGGTTACATCAAAAGGGTGAGTTGACGAAAAGTTTTAGGAATCGCTTATAAATATCAATGATATTATACCGACATAAGGCTTAGCTCACAACAGTACAGTATTTGTAATATCGTTGAGTATTTGATATAAATTTCAATTTGATACCACCACGCGTTTCTCAGAAAAAGGATCTTGACAGACGGACGGACGGACAACAAAGTGATCCTACAAGTGTCCATTTTTTTCTTTCGAGGTACGGACCCCTAAAAAATATGTCATGAACGTGTTTTTGGTGCGCGCCCCCTTTAACCTTTTTGTGTTATTATTGTGTACCTTTTTGTAAATAAACGTCTTTAGACCGATATAATTATGATTGATCTTCACATATGTACAGGTAACTTTATTTAATCATATTTTTTTGTTGTAAAGTCCTTATCCACTAAGGAAGATCCTCCTAGAGAATGACTACGAATTTATTGTATGGAATTTGTATGGAAATAATCAAATAGATGCAACAATAACAACATACCAAATAAAGAGAAGTTTTCCCGTCTGATGAAGTAACCTACTTACCTTACAGAAGATTACAGTAAAATAACACTTATCTTTTGGTGACGTTGTTTTTCTGCCGGTTAAGGATCCAGGACTCCACGGGGTAGAGGATTGGATCAAGGTCCACGAATCCAAATGTCCAAAGCAGTGATGACTAAACTCACTAGGATATGGAAAGACCGCAACATATCTCGCAAAACCAAAGCGAGGCTGGTACGCACGTTGGTCTTCTCGATTTTCTTTTATGGCGCTGAATCCTGGACCATAAGACAGAGCGAAAGGCCAAGGATCGACGCTTTTGAGATGTGGTGTTGGAGACGGATGTTAAGAATTCCATGGACTACACGCCCGACCAACGTGTCCATACTTGAGGAAGTCGGCATCACCACAAGGTTGTCCACTATCTGTTACAGCGCATACTCAAGTATTTCGGACACATCGCTCGCAGAAACCCTGACAGCCTAGAGAAGCTGATGGTGGTTGGCCAGGTCGACGGGAGAAGATCACGCGATCTGTCACCTACCCGCTGGTCAGACCTAGTAAAGTCGATCACTGGCCTATCAATAACCAAGGCTATAAAGACCGCGGAAGACAGGAATACGTGGAGAAGTATAGAACTTCAGGTGGTCGACATTTCAAGTTAGACACGAACTTTAGCAATGAAGGTATCGACTAAGAATCCTAAAAGTATCCTTCACTTTTGGTATCGTAACCGTCTTTAGGCTATGGTGCCTGCTTACCATCAGGCGTGCCATACATTTGTTTGCCATGCTTTTAACATGAAAAAGAAATACCTGTTTAGCATTTTGGCTCAGGAGCCACATGAGTAAGGCCCGCGGGACGCCGTACTTGTGTACCCGTTTCGTGATGTACCTGGTGCCGCACAGCTCGCACCTGGACTTTCCAGATTCCGTGAGCCATCTCTCTAGGCATTTGATGTGCACTCTCCCGACAGTTCCTCGACAGGAGCATGCTTGTATCAATCAGAGAAAACAATTTATGTATTTTATAGATTTTATATCTTCTAACATAATAATTAAATTTTAAATTAATTATGTAAATCACGAGTACCATGGCTGATTGTCCATTTGTCACACAAAACAGCTACAGGACAAAAGATATTGCTAAAAAATAAACCGGACAGAAATGAAATCTCTGATTTTTAGTTCTAAAATATTGTAACGAATGCGGTATTGAAATTGGTGATTATGTGTGTTAAATTGCTAGTTTTCAATTGCGGGTAATTTTTTTAATCACCGACAAAGAAACTTGATGAAATAAAATATATTTTTATTGGAACAAAGCCTATTTCTTAAATTTTTCTTGTTCTTATGAAATCGGTTTTTATATACAGTGGATATTATTGTAAAATTAGAAGTTTTTTGTTAAGTATATCATACTAAAAATCTGACACATTCAGTTTCTATCGGGCTTAGGTTTTTTATCATAGAAAATTACCATTGTCTTTTGTGAATAAGCACGAGCTGATGATGGTGACATAGTTATCAAGATCAAGATAATTGCGGACTATTGAATTTTAAGTCTTTAAAGAATTGCTAATTTTTAAGTAATCTGTATCATCAACGTTTGTATTAGACCCAATCGCGGATTTAATGCGTTAATATAATACTTTTTGAACGTTTCTCATTTCAGGCTGCGTCTTCAGAATTATGCTACTTGCTTTGTCGAACTACCTTCGTAAGACTTTTAATTGAAAAAAGTAATAAATGAACGCTTTAAACCGTCTAAGCGTGTTTTATTTAATGAGTGGTGTGCGTGAAAACCAATGAAACAAATATTATGTCAATGATAATGTTCCCCGAAAAAGCTTCCGAGTAAGTCCGGTATTTACCTGATATTAGCTGACCTAGTTCGTTGGACAACGCCTCCCCACTATGACATATCCTACACATGTCATCCAACGAATGATCGCTGACTCTGCTTGGCTCATCTTCATTAGTTACAATAACTAAATTGGTCACGTGCTCTACTTCTACCTCTTGATCCCAATCAATAGGAGCAATCTCAACAGAGCGCTGCTCCCGTTTATCATGTTTTTGGTCCAAAATTGGAGGTCTACGCCTGGGACTCCTTACTTTGATTCTATGCGGTCGGGGAACTTTATCTCTTCTTTGAATGTTATCTTTGTTCGCTATTCTCGTGTCTTTAGATTTTGGTGGTGCTTCTTTGGGACAAATTGCATCATTAGATTGGTCTGTAGGAGTACATTCTTCGTTGAGCAGATTCAAAAGGTCAATGGTGCTGGAACTGGCAGCCACGTTTTTATCTACTGTCGTCGAACTAAGTTTTCCGGTCGACGTGCAACTTTCAGTGTCAGTTACAATTTTCAAGTTACTTGAAATTCTTGAACCGTTTGCAATCATTTTGTGTTTTGATCTAGATGATCTTGCTGACATCGAATTGTTCGTAATTAGTTTAGACTCGTCGATATCTTGATAGCTAAAACAGTAGCTAAAATATTTATTTTAATTACATACGAACACGGTACCGACGCTTTATTAGTTCTATCAAATATCCAGTTTCCAATATTTAATAACAAAGTTCATTATATTAGCAATACACTCAGGAAACGATATTGAAATATTAAATATTCGCAGTCTCATATTAATTACCTAGTTTCACATTAGATTTTAATGAATAATGGATGAAATAACTGAAAATACTTGTGTAGATACAATTAATTGTTCATAACAGGACAGCCATTATTTATCTAACGCTGTATAATATAAGACATTTATTAATTAACAAGAAAAAATATGCTTTTAATTATTCAGTATTAAAACCAAATTGTTTCAGTTTAAGATGTACTGGAAGAAATTTGACAAGCCTGTTAAAGTTCCAGCCTAATACTTAGGCCGGGGATTATTTCGTAAAACTTTATTATTCTATAAACATCACAAAAACTAACTTTATATTGAAAACAGTTCTATCTGTGCAGTGTGATGATATAAAAGTTAATTAAGTCGGTCACTTATCGCCCACAATAGGTTCTCAAGTTATGAAATTTAAATTAATGACATGCTGCATGCAATTTAATGCAATTATTGGTAAAACTGTACTTCCAGGGCCCAAAAGGTGATACTTGTTTTTTTTTGTAGAAAAGGTCTTTTTAACAGTTTTTTTTTCTGGCGCTTCGCCGGCCGCTGCCGCGGCACGCTCGCTTTGCTCGCTCGGCTCGCGCGTCACAACACTAACCTAACCTAACCTAGTGTGAAGTATCACCACTTGATAAGAAAAGTAAAAATTTTCAATATTTTTTTCTAAAAAACTACCAGTGCATAAGTGTGACATTTTTTTTAATAATGTGGTTAACAGAAACCTTTTGAACAACAAAAATGCGAAATTACAACCAACAAAACTGTGAAGTTTTTACTTTTGGGCCCTGGAAGTACAGTATATCCCAATTATTTTTACTATTATTTAATTTTTAATGGAATTGGATCTAATGATGACCAGTGTCCGTGAAACAGTGAGACATGAATAAAGGGTCTCACAGACAGAGGCGGCCTGGGGGCACGGTCAGTTCTTATTGGTCGCTCGTGTGAACACTAGGCCGCAGGCCGTCTCTATCTGTGAGACACTTAAATTAGAATTCAATTTATTAATGCTTGAGTGATTTGCCCGGCCGGTTACCTGCCATGAAAATTATTTTGCATTTTCGAAGAATCCCTGCTGCCGATGTCATTTTGAACTGAAAACCTTCGTCGTCTCGTGTTTGGCATTTCACAAGAATTTATCTCTTTTTTTTGGAATTTCTATTTAGTTTATTGGTGCGCTAGAAAATAAATCTTATAAAAAAATCGTTCATTTTTGACATATTGACAAGTGATGGCTTCTTCTGTCATCTTATTATTGATGAGTATGACGTTTGGCAGGCAAGAAAAAGGTTAATCGATTTTTGTTCTATAAGAGGTGTTTATCTCGATGGCTTACTGATTTTATTTGGAAAATATTTAAAAATAGTAAATTATCAACTAAAAATACAATTATTAACCTTAGGGTTAGTTTAGTTTACCAATTGAAAATTTTTTTGAGGATTAATATTACATTTATTTAGCATGAGTTAATAATAATTTGATATCAATTTGGTGTTGATTTAGTACATATATGATAATTATCAAGCTTAGAACCTTATACTTTTTCTTTTATATGTAATACGCACTAAACATAGGAAAGCCAAAAGACACTGGGCTTATTTTTCACGTTAACTGCATTATGGAAGAAGTGGTACTCCGCAAATCTTACCAAATAATTTGGTTTTATTCTGATAATTTTCTAAGAATATTACAGAAAGTATGTGAATTCAGTCGATTAGCTAAAATATCTCGTGAGATATTTAACCCGCCATGAATTTTCCCATGGGAGCTAAGCTTCAAAAAGGAAAAATATATGGAATTCGGATAATCGACTGGAAACGCAAAATTACAGTTACAAAAACTCTCTAAATTTTTAGTAACGATATTCTTGAGAAGTTATAATTTTATACATAAATAAGGAAATATACGGAAGCCAGTGACATGCATGAATGTTGCTGTGCCGTAACGTAAATTAAAAGTTGTGTTGATTTGCTTGGAATTGCATGAAACGTAGATGTTATTAGATTTCTTCGGTTACACGGAGTTCCATACAATATTGTAAGGTGCCTCTAGTACTGCAGAATAACGGCCCAAGTCGCCAGAGAATTTAGGTGTTTCTGAATAAAAATAAGGATCGTATGTCAAGATGTTCAGTTGCATACATGTTTTCTGAACTTCATCATCATCATCATCACAAGCCTATTAATATCCCCACTGCCGGGGCACAGGCCTTCCCTATGGATGGAATAGGGAGATTGGGCCATGACCCACCACGCGAGCCCAGTGCGGATTGGTGGGTGTTAACGACTGCAGATGCAGCCGGGACCAACGGCTTAACGTGCCTTCCGAAGCACGGAGGAGCTCGAGATATTAAATTTTTGGTCACCCATCCAATGACCGACCACTGCTTAGCTTCAACGAGCGCAGCCGAACGAACTTAATTTGATATAATACTAGCTGTGCCCCGTGGTGTTACCCTCGGTCTATTAGACTTACACATTCACAAACTTTCGCCTTTATAATAATAATAATAAATTTATTTATTGTCACATAAATTGATTACATACTTGTTTATAATGTAGTCCTTGACTCCTATAATATGATATAAACTTATATGTACTATCTCCCATAATCTAGGGTGGAACACGAAAAAAAATGTATTCATGTAATGCATAAGAAGCAAACGGGCTTTATGAGGATTTGAGCCTGGGGGTCGTAACACAGGTTTTGTAACCTAGTACAATCTCCAGCTCTCTCAAAGAACTGCATCGTTATTACTGTTTTGTCATTCAATACCCTTTAATTAATTATAATGTTACTATGTGACTTTGTGAGAGAAAATAAAAAATAAAATCATTCATTCAAAAATCATTCATTCATTCATTCGTTCATAATAGGATAAAGACCTGTGTGACAGGGGTCAGTGCCCACTTCCGAATACAAAGATCATAACTATATATATGTAACAAAACAGTTTTACAATAAGACATACATTATTGAAATAATTAAAGCAATCAGAATTCGATCATTCGATTCAGATCGTGTGTGTGTGTGTGTGTGTGTGTGTGTGTGTGTATGTGTGTGTGTTTTAGTGAATGTGCATGCAAGTCAAAAAGTAGGGAACTCAGTTTTACAGCAAAGATTCGGTATAATCATAGTCAAGGGTAAGTAACTATTTTCTTATTTTAGTTTTCGCCTCAATAGGTAATGGGTAAAAATCCATTATTTTATTTATTTCATTGTAAAGATACTTAGATAAATAAACAAACTGTCGCCTAGCAAAAGCTGTACGGAATCTTGGTAGATTACATACACTGACAATAGTGCGGTTGAATATTTAATTAGTGTCATGAGACTTTTGTCTGCGCTTAACTTCCGCAGTCTTTGTATTTCATTTAATTCCAGTAACAAGAACAAGAAACTAATGAAATAGCAAAGGATTGTAATTGACTTAAATAATACAAAACCTGTAAGCTAATTAGGTATTCTTGATTCTCATTGTCCCTTAAAAACTTTTATACCAATACCAATTCCAAGAAAAATGTTAAGGAAATCAGGAGTTATGACAGCCGGTTCAACTCGAAGTTAATTAAGGCTTTATAGTTCTGTTTCTGTGGCGACTAGGCTTGTTGAAAATATATCGATGTATCGATATATCGATATTTTTTGTTCGATATATTTTGATTCGATATATCGATACATCGATACAAAATAACCAATATCGAAATTCGTATCAAAAACGATATTTTTTTAATTATTAGCGGCATATCACGATCTGACTAAATTCGTATCTGGAAAAATCGTAACTGGGTCTCAGATTAATGATATTCAACATATCTATGATCTGTGCTGTATTTAGTATTGTCTATGATTTGTAAATCTGTTTCGCTGGTGAATTGGTTGTACTGAATTCCATTATATTTTGTGGAAGTGTGTGACTGTCTAGAGTTGTTTACGAAAGATGGCACCTGAGAGGCCCTGCAATCATTTTCATCATTCGAAAATAGGGTCTATTTTTAGGGAGATAATTTTCGTTCCATTATTATTCCGCGTGTCAGCTTTCGTGAGATACGGTACTGTCATGTAGTGTACTTTGTACTTTGATAATTCTTTCTTTAATTATAATTTGTATTGTTATTATTACTGTGCTAGGCTGACCTACATATATTTTTGGGAAAATTGGTCCGATATATCGATGTTCTTTTCGTGATATATCGAAGCCGAAATTGATATTTTTGAAAATATCGATGTAACGATATATCGATATTTTTTTCAACTTTCTACATCCCTAGTGGCGGCGCGTCCCAGATACGAGAAAGTTTCAACTGAATAATGGACGGAGCTCCTCTTTACGGTCTCATTAGAAGGGATGCTGCTCATTCTAGGCAAATCAGTATTTACAATCTTCGTGCTCTTCCTTGCTAGAAGTAATTACTGTTTATTGGCGTGCGCCTATGGGCGTAACAAGGAAAAACATTTCGCGATACTTCTGTACAAACTCCAAGGCATTTAACCTACTTTTTAAGGTTCCATAGCCAAATGACAAAAAACGGAACCCTTATGGATTCGTCATGTCTGTCTGTCTGTCCGTCCGAAACGTTTTTTTTTGAAACTATACTGTTGAAATTTGGTAAGTCTTGTAGATGTATTCTGTGAACCGCATTAAGATTTTCGCACAAAAATTGAAAAATTAACACAAATTTTGAGTTGCCCATACTTAGAACTGAAAGTCACAAAACATAAAATACGTGTGGGGTTTCTATGGATAGGTCTTCAAATTTTTTTCCAAACAGTACAGTTTGCGCTAGAGACATTTCCAAAGTGATAAAATGTGTGTCTCCCCCTATAACTTCGAAAATAAGAGAACGATGAAACAAAAAAAAAAAAATTATGATTTACATTTATTTCCATGCAAACTTCCACCGAAAATTGATTTGAACGAGATCTACTTCCCTTCCCACGGCCATGCGCATACGCCGCTAAACCCTTAAACGGCAGACCACCCACCGAGGCCCCCCGCGGGGTGGGAATGATTGCATTGCTTTGCCGATTTCTCTGTTATTTTGTAAGAATACCCTACACAAACTATATATATTTGGATTCTCCATAAAATTTACTATAAAACAGTGTCTAAACAATGCGTCATGTCTATAATCTATTTTAATTACGTTACGGTAAACTCGGGAAAGATAAAAAAAAGGCGTTTAGATGGGTAAAATGGAGTATATTTTCAAAATTTCAAAATTTTATTTCCAGATTTTTTGGTTATTTGCACATTCTATTATAACTTACCAAATAAACACATAAAATACTATACTCGCACAATTTAATTATACACTACAGCTCGTCACATTGCGCGCGCGCCGTATGTGTAAACAAACCGCGAAGTATAAACAGAGCTCGAATTTCAAGTGGGTCGATAAGGATTAAGCCGGGCGTTTGAATGGCTGTAATTTATTACCCCATTAGCTCCGAGTGTTAAGATAACATTAGAACCAAGATTGTTATGAATAACGTTTGTATATTTTTTAGGTTTAAGAACTTACAACGAGGCATTTAAAAATCGCCTACAAATCAGTCATCTCAGTATTATGTCTATAAATCGAAAAGTATTTTCAATTTTGATAAACAGATTTTTTTTATCAAAATGTACGCGAAATTTGCTTTAGAATAAACAAAAACTAATTACTAGTTCACATACAAGAAAATAATATAAAAAAATATTTCGTTCGTGTATTTGAATTTCGAACGACCGTTCCACCGCGCGGATTTTGTTTTTTTTTATTTCTTCAAAAATACGAACTCAAGAGATTCTTTGTATTCGAAGTATTAATCATGAATAATTTATTCAAATAATTAAAAATTAAAACATTACAATTATTATCGAAATTATCAAATGTAAACATAAGGTAAGTACCCCTAAGTTTTCGCTGATTTTTTTTCCGACCGCGTCTGCAAATAAAATCTAAAAAAAAAAATTCACGGAGACCCGCAAACAAAACATCAAAATAGAGTAACTAAATGTATTTAACTTAACCAGGCATGGTGTTTTTTTCTTTAAAACCACTCAAAAGCACTTAAAATAGTCTGAATACACGGCATATTGTTTTTCATACAAAAAACGGCGAACGACGAACTTTGACAGATAACAGTATAAATATTTCATATGGCAGTTGTCTTTATGAATGGCTAGATAGCTAGCCCGTTTTTTCCTCTAAAAATTTATATATGAATGAAGGCAGGATAGAAAAACGATGAAAGGCCGAATGTCGGTCGCGTGCCGCTTGTGGCAAACGGCCGACAGTCGGCCGCTTGCCGTATGTCGGGGTTATACCTATTGCCGACAGGACAAGGAGTACGCTCTTTTTTTGAAGGTTTTTGGGTCGTATCGGTCCGGAAACACTGCTGGCGACAACATATTCCACAGTTTTGTCGTACGTGGTAAAAAATTAACTGCATTTAACTGCTAGATGTTTAAATGTAAAGAAAAGTTTGCGAATGGTGCGGGTTCGAGTCCCGTCCGCTGCCTGGCCCGCGTGGAGTTTTTTCTAGTAAAATTTTCTTTAGATCTTTCTTTGTGTTGAACCAAGCCAAACTGCGTTCGAAGAGTATAATTATAATTAATTATGCAGCTAATGGTGGTCAATTGCCCATTCTCCCATTGACGCATGCACAATAGTAGTCTGCATCATTTTGAACATGAGCTAGATGCAACGAGATAAATGTTCGTCGTTACGGAGGATAGAGAGGAGCCCGATGGCGTGGGTGGTTAGCGCGTTCGGCTGCGATCGTTGAAGTTAAGCAACTTTCGCAGTGGTCGATCATTGGATGGGTGACCAAAAATCGTCTATATTGAGTTCCTCAGTGCTTCGGGGTGGCACGTTAAGCCGTTGTTGGTCCCGGCTGCATCTGTAGTCGTTAGCTACCGCCAATCCGCACTGGGCCCGCGTGGTGGGTCTTGCCCCAATCTCCCTATTCCATCCATAAGGAAAGCCTGTGCCCCAGTAGTGGGGATATTAATAGGCGGATGATGACTGAGGATGGGCCAGATCTATTAATTGCTTTGCGGCTTATTATTCTAAGATGGAATCGGTAGAACTCTGAATAAATTTATAATATCATTGAATTTGGCCACTGTTTATGAGAACGACATTGGGGTAGCCGTTTGCTTCTTGTGGAATAGCGGCCATATTGTTAGAAAAAATAATTTGATGGATAGATTAAGGTTCAGGGGCAGAATCTTTTTTGTATAATCTATATATAATGTATAATCTATGTTCACTTTAAATAACCATTTGTATTGCTAAGTTAATGCCGTGAAGGCTAATAAAATGTTTTTCTTTCATTCTTTTAGAATGATTCTACTGTCTAATGATTTTCGCCGAACAGTGAGTGTTATTCGAATATCGATCTGAATATGTGTGAAGTTATAGAGGGTGGCAGAGCGACGCGGGTGCATCACTGAAATATTGTGATATTACACCAACACTGGATATCTGTGAAGTTATATCAAGTTGTGGACCAGTAACGCCTGTGAGACATGATTATGATTTGAAGCTGCTGCCACTTTAATAAGGGCTTGCCTCTGCTATTAATCAATTTTTAGCGCGATATAAGATTTACATTGCTGAACGATTAATCTACAAAAGAGTCCTCCAAACAATTGCTACATACGAGTATGGTAAAAACTTTATTCCTTTTGAATGGTCAGCTTTCATTTCTTCCAAATTATTGTAAGTGGTAAAACTAAGTTAATTTTCAGTGTCTCATTCTTAAGAGCCCTTTTACAAAATAGGGATGATGACTAATTTTTTTTTCTTCGTTTATCAGGTAGATTATAAAAAAGTGTTGGACACGTATTTTTTCTTTTTTCACATAATATAAACATTGCAGAGATATATTGATTTGAAAAGTCGCATGACGTCACGTTTGAGTACACTTATAAGTGAAAATTCACTCAAAAGTGACGTCACGAGCCCCTACTCCCAAACTTTGACGCGCTATAACTTTGTCATTTTTTGGTTGATTGCTCAAAGAAAAAATACGTGTCCATTATTTTTTGATCATCCAACTGACGGACTATATAGAATTTCGTTTAATGTACCCCGTCATCACCCCTATTGCGCCGCTGCTGTACTGATCGGCGCGTAGGTAGTTTTGTACTAGTATATATTGCATTTTACGGGTGATGTTTCGAGTCTTATAAAATAATTATTAATGAACTAATTACAAAAATATATACATATTTCAGTAGTTCAATGATGGTAGATTAGTTTTATGAAAGTTTTTGATAGTAATTCTATTTAATTCAATATCAAAATACGAGGTATACCTGCATTATTTTTTTCATTTTTCATTTTTTTGATAATATTAATGAGATAGAAAATCAAAATTCTAATACATTATGTTACAACAAAAAAAACATATTTCGGATGTTGTCGTAATTAATTTTATCAAATTTATTGAACATTATTGAGAGATTGAGGCGTTTGAAGTTGTGCATATTATCGTATTTTCCGTAAACTAGCTGCAGTAGAACGACGAGTACAAAAAAAGGAAAATAGTATTTGCAAATATCTCTTATCTATTAGACAAGTCCGTTTGTCCGTCCATCTGTCTGTGGTGCTGTTTCGGCGGGCAAACCGTAAGAGATAGAAATATAGAATATTTAAGTTATAAGTTAAGAATAGTCTGATAAGACTACAAACCGGATTTGAGTAACGTAGCACTTCCGGTTTTCGAGAAATCACGAATTTCAAACGAAACCACACAAAATCTCCGAAGTTCTCAATTAATTAAATACATTTTTTTTTAAATCAGGTTTTGGTGAACATTTGGTTCACTGGTTTGCTAGTTCTACATTAACTTACAATATGAAGAGTAAATATACTGTTAACTTCTATTGCAAATAGTCAAAATCTTTTCTAAGAGGGTAAACGAGACGCTCAAAAATTACGATTATTTGCAAAAAATGTGAAAGGGTTCTTAAGAATCAAGCACAATAAATATAAAAGAGGTAAGTAGGTTCCTTATTCCTGAACCTATCTGAAATATGTAGATGTGGGAGGTTTCAAATTTCGTTGCCTTTTAGGCGTATCGATTTCTTGCTACCTGCTTGTGAGATATTCATGCGTTCCTCTCATCTACGTATTTTATTGCCAACTTTATTACCGTACACACTACGGTGATGGTTGAATATAAAATCGAGTATTTTATCTATTCGCAAGGGGTTCGCTTAAAACTATATACAGCGACCTCCGTGGCCGAGTGGTTTATACGCCGGGTTTCATGGTGTCACCGACTCGAGAGGTCCCGAGTTCGAATCCTGGTGGGGGTAGATGTTTGTGTGATGAATACTTTGTCAATTTTAAAACGATCGGGCTGAGACTTTGCATGCAGGTATAAGAAGAATCAAAGATGAATGTCATTGTGTATAATACAAGCCTGAGAACAAAAACTGTAGTCTACACTTCAGCTCTACACCGAAGCGAAGCGAGGGCGGCCGCTAGTAATAATAAATATATAAAACTCAAAGGTGACTGACTGACTGACATAGTGATCTATCAACGCACAGTCCAAACCACTGGACGGATCGGGCTGAAATTTGGCATGCAGGTAGATGTTATGACGTAGGCATCCGCTAAGAAAGGATTTTGATCAATTCTACCCCCAAGGGGATAAAATAGGGAATGAAAGTTTGTATGAAACTTTGTCAATTTTAAACCAATCGGGCTGAGACTTTGCATGCAGATATAAGAAGAATCTTAGATGAATGTCATTGTGTATAATACAAGCCTGCCCCCCTAGCATGAGTAACAAAACGCGATATGATAAAGCGATTTATCGACATTAACTGTCAAACTACAATGGAGTTTCACAGTTGAGTGTCGATAAATCGCTATAGCATATCGCGTTTTGTTAGTCATGCTAGGGGGGCTGAGAACAAAAACTGAAGTCTACACTTCAGCTCTACACCGAAGCGAAGCGAGGGCGGGCCGCTAGTTTCTATATAAATATACTTATAATAATATATGTATCAGTATATGGTATTCTATCCGTTACCCTAGTATCCCATAACACAAGCCTACAGTGCTTACTTTTTGGGCTAGGCTATTAGGTGTGGGTTTTGGAAATCTTCATTTATTTATATATTTATATAAGCAAGATGATGAGATGAGATAATGTACACATGGTACGTATGTAAGAGCGCATCACGGTATCTGTTAAGGTGCGATCCGACGGCGTGTGTTGTCGCGCAGTGTCGCCAAACGTATGAGAACTCTCACGTTTAAGATTTAGCAGTATTTATACATGATACGAGATAAATAGAAATCTAGTTCGCTTTGCAATGGCATAATGAAGCTTAATTAATTGGATATTTATTTACTTTCTTATAATATCTTAGGTTTGTGTACAGTCAGCATTGTTCAAATACCGTAACAAAATGTACGAGATATACCTCGCATCATGTATAGAGACTGCTTAATCTTAAACGTAAGAGTTCTCATAAGTTTAGAAAACCTGCGCAGCGCGGCTGCGCCGTGACAAAATCATTACTGAAGAATTTTTAATCCCAATTGAAAATTGAACAATAAATGAATCATGATAATTTCATTCCCTATTTATACACTAGGTCAACCTAGTTTACACTGACTTGTACTTATTTATATTAGGTTCAACTAGTACGGCCAAGATTAAACTAGTCTCTCCTATCGGCCATAGGACGAACCAGTTTAGCCTAGTCTGTACCGGTTTATAAATTGGTTTGGCTTAAGAAAACTAGTTTGTCCTGAAATCGGGTATGGCCGGTAACAGATATTATGCCCAATACATGATTTACAAAACATTTCCATCCCAAAGCTTTCAATTTAAGTAGAAGGTTTTCCCTCAAGAAATCCAGGCATCCATCCGGGTTTTATTGTTCTTGTCAACATAGATTTGAGAATAGCGAAATATTGTAGATGTTTGATTGGCACAGTTCGAAGCTAATAATCCCTGGGGTCCCGTCGAGGACATATTCAATTTCGTCCCAAATGAGAAACCTAGTAAAAGGCCACTTTCTCTAATACATAAACTGAGATGTTATTGTAAGGATTTGGGTTGTCAACGGGTCACGTATAAATAAAATTACATAAAGAAAAGTTTTTTACTAGAAAAAAATCCACGCGGACCAGGCAGCGGACGGGACTCGAACCCGCACCCTGATGGCCGCTTTGAAATTTTCCTAGCCTTAAGCTGCAAGGCAGCGCCATCTCTTCGCATTGTAGATAACCCACAATGTCAAATGAATACTTTTTCAAGTATTAAACATTTGAAAGAAGAAATAGCAATTATAGTTATGTTTTTATTTATTTTTTAAGCATTTAACTGCTAGATGTTTAAATCTAAAGAAAAGTTTTTTACTAGAAAAAAAGTGCATTCGCCGGGATTGTGAAGGGTGCGGGATCGAGTCCCGTCCGCTGCCTGGTCCGCGTGGATTTTTTTTCTACTAAAAATTTTTCTTTAGATTTAAACATCTAGCAGTTAAATGCTTAAAAAATAAATAAAAAAATAACTAAAATTACATAGTTTGATTATCCGTTACTTAGGGCCCACCAAATACATAAATCAAACTGATAGATTTATCGTGTTTAATGCATATTTCCGTCTTTGTCAATTGTTTAAAACCGAATGGAGATGGAATGCGTCTATTTATGGATCAGCTTTAAATTTTATTTAACAACTTTCGTGCAAATGGTTCTTTATATTTTAGGGCACATGTCTTCTTGATGGATATGGACAGAATCACGCATAGAAAACCAGCCGTACCACGGGGGCACGGTAATATTATCTATACAGTATTGTGACTCCGCCCTGTCCTTGAAAATAAATGCCTACACCGAGCGCTGTGTTGGCACGCGGTAGGGCCGCCAGCCTACAGTATCTTATGTAGTTTTGTTTTTAACGCGAGTGTAGGTAGATTACTCGTTTGTCTCTTTTTTCATCCTAACCACTTATTTATATATTATTCCAGATATTTTGCCCGATGGAAAAACCGAAATACCTAAATATTAGAAACAAATAACGTACTAGTAGATAGGTATATAAAAAATATTCTATAAAGGTAAGACACCTTAAAAAATAAAAAAAGTAATTTAAAAAATGATATCTCTGGGTGTGTTATTGAAGAGTTCAAGCAACCAAAAACAGCAATTGTGCTGTTGTACGATATTGATCGTCGTTTGTTCTTTTCCATACCAAATTATGTAGGTATCTACTTAATTAAATCAAATATTTACAATACAAAACGCATGTTTAAGCACGGCTAACTGCATAAAAAACAATTCAGACCGTTTGGTCGTCGTTGCGGCGCGGCGGCGCATTCGCGACTGGGTGCACGCCGAGAGCTCAAAGCGTCAATTGCAAAGAAACTCTGTCCGTTTTCCAATACCTAGATAGTTTTCTATGAAAAAAGGAGGTATTTTTTCAAGTTTACAATTAAAATATGTTATTATGTATTTTAACTGATGTAGCTTTATTTAAATGTTTCATTGGTTTTTCAACGGTATTACTTTTGTGGGGAGGCCAAAGGGGAAGATCCTCCTTCGAGCTGGGTGATGGTAGCTCGGGGGCCGCGGCCCGACTGATATTGGTCGGGCATCGTATATATGGAGTGTTTGGCTCCGAATTTCTCTTGCGCGATGTAGGCTTCCATACGTTGTGAACGCAGCGCCGGTAGCGCCATCTCTTAAGGAGGCGAGTGACTATTTCCTCTATGTTCATTATATGTGGGGCATGTAGATGTCGCCGCCACACTTTTTAGGCATACCTATTTATTTTATCCTAAACAAAAAATAATAACAAATAAAATAACTTTATTCAAAGTAAGCAAATATAATATCATGTTAATTAGGTATAATTATATCGTGAGTCAGAAGCAGAAACTACATTGAGACACAATTATTGCAGAGTTGAAACAAAGTGAGTTTGTACAAATTTAACCTAGAGATTACTTGGTGATTTTATAAACTGAGTTGCCATTTCGGAGTTTCGACCAGACTGTGGGACACTCGAATAAAATTGAAAACTCTCTAGATGGAGAGAAATCGATGATGCACTCAATATATAATTGTATTTAAGGGATTGGTTCGTGAGCATTATCTTAACATAATTAATCTGCGTTCTCATATTTGACTGGCACAATTATGTGTATGTTTATATGTATGTATTGTATATATATATATATATATATATATATATATTACCTACCTGCTTTATTTAGCATAATTATGTCCTTATTGCACCCCCGTATCTTTATTTCTCACGCTTTTACTGTTCGACTGGTAGAGAATGCCTTATGGCATTATGCCCGCCATTTGCTGTTTGTTTTGCAATAAAGTATAAATAAATAAATATCTAGCTATACGAAATATTGAAATTATCAAGTCTCTCTCACACTTTTTGTCCGGTTTTAATTTACAGCTTGGTAGCAAACGCTCAGTGTCAAATGAGATATAGAAAACAGTTTTTGGAGTTTACTCCTTAAGAATCGATTTGCATATATAAGGGGCCCGGTATGAGAAAAATGTGAGGAGTAAAATCTATCGATGAATGACCTCGTTACGTTTTTGGTGCGCATCCTATGTCGCGCAACTTTGACAAACAAACATGACGGATTGACATTAATATTTTTTTTAAAATCTGAACTGAATTTAGATATTGTTTCTGATAGAGCAATGGGGACAACGAGGTATGGTACAACCATTGATACGGTATTTTCAAGATTCGTGAACCACGTATCTACAAACGTCCATGTGTCTTATTTTAGTTACCATAAACCACTTGTCACTGTAATTAATAATGCAGACAATGTTGATTCAATTAATATTTGAAAAAATGAATAGTCTGATAAGAATAATTACATAATTTATCAACATTCCTAATGATATATTTATGCACATCTGAAATTGACTATTGTAAAAAGTTTAATGTAAAATATTTCGTCGATTAGTTATAATAAATTTATATGAAATGAATAAATATATATTTATATATATATATATTATTTTCATTAATTTGTTAATTTACCCTTTCTTACAGTATCAATCTTTTTTAAGTTAAATAAACTCTTTTTGCGTCTGGTTAGACTATCAAACTTAAGGAGTAAACTCCAGTCGTGCGTCGGAGCTGACACACACAATTTTTTTGTCTATATATTAGGTTGGGGAAAAAGTTCCTTCGCATTTTACATGAAAAGACAAAACATTTTTTTAACAAAGTTTATTTACATTTTACTAAAGTATATCGGTGCCATTTTGGTTCGATACCTTGTTGCCATCTTTAAGGTAGGGATATGATCCCATTGCTTAGGAAATTTTGGGGCTTCTGTTCGGTTCAGTAAGCTCGTGAGGTTCGTGAGCTTTTTTATGTTGCCAGCTTTTTTCAAATGCGATGAAATTTGACACACACACACATATTTTTTATGATATAGATTTTGCGATAAGAAAGGATTTTCCATAACTCACCTCCTTTGTAAATGGGTATTATTAACTAAACCTGCTCTAAACGGTGGTTTAAAGATTGTATGGGAAATCAATATGTCCACGCTGACAAATCGTGGGTAGCCACATTTTTTTTAATTTATAAGTTTGACAAAGGTTTCACCCCACCTGTTTTTTTTTATAGATAGGTCCAACAAATGACTCCACCCCACCTGATGTTAAGTGAAGGTGAAGTCCAGGCGAGAAGATAGCTGAAACAGCAGTTCTACCTGCCACACCAGCCATCCTCACCCGGCCGGCCTGCATGTTGCTTCTTCACGCCTCTTTTAAAGGATCCCAGGTTGTAAGAGGGAGGGAACACGTGAGCGGGCAGAGCATTCCATTTACGGATAGTGCGACAAAGAAATGAGTCACCAAATTTCTTTGTACGCGTTGGAATTGTAGCCACAGTAAGACGGTGACAACGTAGGCCAGCGCGCGTGATCCTCTGAAGGAAAGGGGAAGGTGGGATAAGAGAGAATAACTCCTTAGAACACTCGCCGTGGTACAGACGATAGAACACGCTTAGTGACGCCACGTCACGACGTAAATGTATAGTCAGTGTGGAGTCCAAACGCGAAGATAACTGGTACAGTAGTTATACCTGCAACATCAGCCATCCTCACCTTGCCTTCTTCACGCCTCTTTTAAAGGAGGGAACACGTGAGCGGGCAAAGCATTCCATTTGCGGATAGTACGACAAAGAATTGAGTCACCAAATCTCTTTGCTCGCGTTAAAATGGTTCTAGTTTCTGTGTCTATGATTTCGACTAAGTACATGATGGCATTTCATGAATGTGAGGCTTTCTTTTAGAGATAAAGATACAACGGGAGGGATCTCTTTGATTCGTAAAGCTTTTTATATCCCATTCCATTCAGTCATAATGAGTCGGATAGAATTTTTAATGGAATAATAATACATGGTTATACTTACGTACAGCCTTATCAGTTTCCACTTGCATGACTCTGAATTAATTATTTAAAGTGAAGGGTAAGTAACTATGTGAAACAATTCAATTTATTTCAAGAATGATGAATGATTCGCAGGTCACTAATATGCATCTCTAACAAAAGTTTGCACAATTTATTTTTTGATGATATTTGACGAGTGGTTTATACGCTGGGTTTCATGCCGGCTGCCAGCCACCTTGCGCAAATCGTCACTCCATCGTGCCTGATGATAATGTTTATAACATTTTTCTGTCAAATATTTCGTTATTGAAAGCCACCAAGCAAACGTGACTGCAGCTGTGCGGCCTGAATGGCACTGATTTTGTAAAAGTCCGTTTCCACGGTTTAATTTTTATTGCTTATTTTCAAGAAATAACTTATTATCTACTTATATAGGTAGATACAGTCAAAATCTGATTCTAAATATTCAATGGATCCAAATTGCTAAGATACGTAACCAAAAAAATATACCCAAGTATTGCTTACAGCTAAAGCTAAATATGATAAACAAATAAAAAATAAATAAATATTTCCAACACTCACACCAATTAGCCTAGCCCCAAAGTAAGCACTGTAAGGCTTGTGTTATGGGATGCTAGGGTAACGAATAGAATACATATACTGTATATTTATATAGAAATATATATTAAACATCCATGACTGGAGTACAAATGCTCGTATTCATCACACAAACATCTGCCCCCACCGGGATTCGAACCCGGGACCTCTCGAGTCGGCGACACAATGAAACCCGGCGTACAAACCACTCGACCACGGAGGTCGTCAATGTATTTATCCTTTCTAACAATCAATTTAGAAATGAATGCTATAAGGTCGTTTTACCCTAAAACTCAGTAATTATTTTCTTACCATTTTAATTATCATGATCTTTAACGTATTCACATAACTATATTGTACGTTATTTTAAGTGAATGATGTAAGTGTATAAATGTTTCAGTCTGTGGAAACTTAACTGGTTTATTGAAAAGTAATAAGTGTTATTTAATTAAATTGGGTAAAACTGTATGTTTTCCTAATATAATTAAACTAGCAAACCAGTGAACCAAATGTTCACCAAAAAAAAAAATGTTTTTAATTAATTGAGAACTTCGGAGATTTTGTGTGGTTTCGTTTGAAATAGAAATCATGTGATTTCTCGAAAACCGGAAGTGCTACGTTACTCAAATCCGGTTTGTAGTCTTATCAGACTATTCTTAACTTATAACTTTATCTCTTTATCTATCTCTTACGGTTTGGCCGCTGAAACAGCACCACAGACAGACAGACGGACGGAATTGTCTAATAGATAAGAGATAAGTAATTTATGAGTGTCATAGGCTATTTTAGTAACCTAAAAAAAAATAAACGAGGACAAGTCGCGGGTGGTCGCTAGTATAATAATGAAAAAGGATCTCAACCTTATTTCTTGTTAACATATAATTAAGAAAATAAAATGGTTTTTAATTTTTTCTAAACCGTTTTAATTTTTATGTCATTCACTTCTTAGGAACAATTATTTGCGCTTGTTAGATAATATACACATAAGGTCATTAACAAGCTAAAAACAAAACATCAAGGCGGCTGTATAATTATTGTACACTTAAAAATGGTTGATTCAGTGATGTTATTGCTGCTTCAATACTCGTACTTGATTTTTGTAATGTAGGTTTTATATAAAATACTGTGAAAATCTATTGCTAGCACTAAATTACATAATTTAATAGAATATTTCATAAATTGCGGGTAGTCAGCGAAATCTTTGTACACGTGTTCTGAACGGCCCGATGACGTTAGTTGTTTGTCGCTGCCTTTAAAAGGCCGAGTTTCAACCTTTGCGGGGCGATTCTGTATCGAGCCATCGGACCGAGCGGAGCTCTGAGTTAAGTAATCATTTTCATATTGTTGTTTATAACTTTTATCGGAATTATATTTGTATAATATTGTAAGTCATAATCTAATAAGGAAATTTATTTAGATTAATAAAATGTATGAGTTTACAATTACAAAAAGCTTAAAACTACCTAATATCTAAAAATAATATACAATAATATATCTTTGCCATTTACAATAGAAATTACTTCTGTAATCTTAAAAATTAAAATAAGAGATTATTTGCGAGTAAAGATTTTATACTTTGTTTTGGTATTTTAATTTTAATAATCAATAAATAGTGTACTTTAAACATTTAATAATTTTGAAAGTAGTGATTTCCCTTATAAAATAAAGAAATCTGAATCTATTGAATAGTTTTATTTCCATTCCATTTGCTTTTATTGCTTTATATAAGTTTCAAAGTGTTTATAAAATTAATTATTAATGCCAATGCTAACACGCTCATTGCAAAAACATACCCCTCGCAAAATCTTGAGAAATTCCTCAAAGCACGTTACATAAATATTATATGCTATGATTTTATTTTATTTTTTAAGCATTTAACTGCTAGATATTTAAATCTAAAGAAAAGTTTTACTAGAAAAAAATCCACGCGGACCAGGCAGCGGATGGGACTCGAACCCGCATCCTTCGCTATCCGGACGAATGCACTGATCATTATGCTACCACGGCCCTATTAGCCGCGTCGAAATTTTCCTAGCCTTAAGCTGCAAGGCAGCGCCATCTCTTCGTACTGTAGGTAACCCACAATGTCAAATGAATACTTTTTCAAGTATTAAACATTTGAAAGAAGAAATAGCAATTATAGTTATGATTTTATTTATTTTTAAGCATTTAACTGCTAGATGTTTAAATCTAAAGAAAAGTTTACTAGAAAAAAATCCACGCGGACCAGGCAGCGGACGGGACTATGTATTATATCCTACCTTATTTAATAACTTCCATGGCAGAGTGTATGTACTCCTGTTGTCTGAGTTTGAATTCTGGTAGGGAAAAAACTATTTCTATGATGGATACGATCATTTTTGCCTTAATCGGGGTTATTTGTATTTTAATAATTTCTACACATATATATTTTTCTATGTTCATTGTATGAATTACCCTAGTATCCCATAACACAAGCCTTACAGTGCTTACTTTTTTATGGGCTTTGTTGTGTGTGTAAGAAAAATGAATTTATCCTTACGACATTGTTGTCAATGTAAAAAAAAATATTGTTCTCAGTAATAATTCCAATAATTAACATTAGATTCCTCTTTAATATTTTGCGACTGTAAATCTTGAGTGAGTTTTTAGTAAATCTTAAGGGACTGGATATAGAGTTGATATTTGATTGGACACTCCATTAACGATTATTATCTAAGACTATCAAATACACGAACTCAACGCGTTGCCTCTTATTGATAAACACCATGTAATCTGGCATTACTTATTCTGTGTTGTGACTCTGTTCACTGAATAACAAAATGTAATTTGTGTGATGTCAATAAACCATTACTGTATAACTTTTCCAAAATTATTCTTTGTTTATTAACAAGAGGGGCAGGGGGAGAGGGAGGCAGGGTGGCATTGGTTAAAAAACAGTAGACGATCGCATTCAAATTGAATAAATTGCTTGTCAAAGTGATGTGTTGTCTTATTCCATTGCTTTGTAAATGACCTTCATTTTAAGTATATATATACACAGTCAGGTCATAAGTATTGTCACAAAGTAAAAATTTTTCTTTTAGAATGCTGGCCACAAAAAGTTTATTGAATTCGAATTTCGAATTGTTCATGAAAATAAAAATGTATACTTTTTAGAATTTTACTCATTTTTAAATATGGAGTGGACGCTTAAAGAAGACCGTGTTGCAGTTATTGCGTTGCATCGTTGCGGTTGCGCGCGCCAATTCAAATTTTTGACATAAAGAAAAATTTGAATATAACCAAAAGATTCGTTTATCGTTCCATCAAACGATACAATGAAGACTCTAATGTAGATGACAGGTCAAGAAGTGGTCGCCCTCGGTCTGTTAGGACTCCAGCAGTGATAAAAGCTGTGAAGGCGTGAATTCAAAGAAATCCCAAACGTAAGCAGAAACTGTTGGCTCTTCAGATGGGGTTAAGCAGAACCACGGTAAAAAGGTTGTTAAATGAATACTTAGGGCTTTGGGAATATCGAAGACAAACAGGACATCGTTAGAATGCTCGTCTAATGGACCTGAGACTGAAGAGATGCCGCGCTTTGTTGAAGCGGTATGCGGGAAAAAAATATCGGGAAATTCTTTTTTCGGATGAAAAAATTTTTACCGTAGAAGAGAGCTACAACAAACAAAATGATAAGGTGTACGCACACAGTAGTGAAGAAGCGAGCAACCGTATTCCGCATGTCCAACGAGGTCATCTTACATCCTCGCTCATGGTATGGTTGGGAGTTTCTTATTGGGGCTTAACATATCTACATATAAGGTGTAAAAACGAATGCAGTTGTGTATCAAAATACAGTCCTGACGAACCTTGTGGAACCTGTTTCTCATACCATGTTCAATAACAGGCACTGGGTATTCCAACAAGATTCGGCGCCAGCTCATAGAGCGAAGAGCACACAAGACTGGCTGGCGGCGCGTGAAATCGACTTCTTCCGGTACGAAGACTGGCCCTCCTCCAGTCCAGATTTGAGTCCGTTAGATTACAAGAAATGGCAACACTTGGAGGAAAAGGCGTGCTCAAATCCTCATCCCAATTTGGAGTCACTCAAGACATCCTTGATTATGGCAGCCGCCGATATTGACATGGACCTCGTTCGTGCTGCGATAGACGACTGGCCGCACAGATTGAAGGCCTGTATTCAAAATCACGGAGGTCATATTGAATAAACTTTATTGTCATAAGAATCTATGATTTGTTAAGTTCATTTTGGTGTATAAATGGTTACATAATGAATAAACTTGTTTCAATTATTTTATATTAAACATGTGACAGAATTTATGACCTGACAACATATACCTATGTTGCTGTTTAGTATTATATATTGCGGTTATGGGTAGTCATTATCTCTGAAAAATCTCTTCGGTGGTGTCGTGTGCGGCGAGGTGTTATTACGTTCCCTAAAATATGGTTGAGCGAAGCGATGGCTGGTTCATGTGCCATGGACTGCAGATAATATGAAATATTTTTTGTGGGTTAAGTGAGGACCAAAAATAGATTGAGTAAGGAAATGAAAGGAGTACGTTGAGACGTCATAGGATGAATACGGAACAACCCGGAATTGAGGTTAAACCTTTAAGATATTTCTTTAAATTTTCGTAGTTTTTGTTTGTGGTATTTTTTTATAACTATGTAAGTAAACGTCAATAAATAAATAAAGTTTCGTGCATTAACTCGTAAAAACTAGTTTTATTTAATGAGTGATGTGCGTGAAAACCTAAGAAACAAATAACTATGTAAGTAGTGTCTCGTCCTGGCGTCGTGCTATAATTAATACATAATAACCTGCCGTCTGTGAGAAGCTCGAAGGCGCAACTGGTTAACGCGTTCGGCTGCGATCGTTGAAGTTAAGCAACTTTCGCAGTGGTCGGTCATTGGATGGGTGACCAAAAAAATTTACTATTTCGAGCTCCTCCGTGCTTCGGAAGGCCCGGCTGCATCTGCAGTCGTTAGCACCCGCCAATCCGCACTGGGCCCGCGAGGTGGGTCATGGCTGTGGTGAAGTGTAAATCGCGTCCTCTAGTTACGTGTTGATAACACTACCCTGATACGATTAGGTATCTAAGTCTAAGCACGTTGTAAATCTACTATATAAAAATAAGTCGGGTTTTCCTTCCTGACGCTATAACTCCAGAACGCACGAACCGATTTCCACGGTTTTGCATTCGTTGGAAAGGTCTCGGGCTCCGTGAGGTTTATAGCAAAGAAAATTCAGGAAAAATTAAAAAAAAACTTCTTTTAATCACCAAACGAAATGTTACATAAAACGAAGCCATCTGGTGGCGAAACGGAGTTCGCCGGGTTTGCTAGTAGTATATAATATTCTCAGTACAAGGTCTCCCGCCGTAGATTTGCGAACCGATGGCGTAGCTTCTAGACATTCATATGTGCTTGTAACCGCCTAAACTGAATACATGTAGGTTAAGTTGATTAAAGGTTGATTTCACATTGAACGCTCGTCGTGATTTCTCTCGTGAGCCACCCACACCCCATCACCACATGGCGACCGTGACGTACAGGATCGTGCTGCATCGGACGGGGTCCATTATGTGAGTTTTTTGAAAATTTCATTCCGCGCTACGGTCAAGTTCAAACGCGCAAAGCGCTAGATAAGCAAAATCGTGCTCAAATCGATGAGGTGTGCTCTTTTAAAGATACTTGTAATACTGAGGTAATGAATTCTATAAATAGTTTTAATGACGAGTGTTATGATTTAAAGTTAGACGATTTTTTTTTAGAAAAAGATCTATGTTGTAAAAATAATTTGCTAAGTAAAAGCAATGGTAACTTAATTAAGTCTAACCAAGGTAAGGAAAAGCGAAAAGCTTCTTATAAAATACGAAAGGAAAATATATTCGCAATGTACGAGAAACCAATATCTAATGACAACTCTAAGAAAGAGTTCTCTGCAATAAAAGCTGATTTTGTAAAAGCTAGTTCTTACGTAAACGTAACTGTTAAGGATTATTTTAATGACAAAATAGACAATAAGGAGTGTGTGCATTATAAATATAATTTATGTGTTTATGCACCTTTAAAAAGTGAAATTTATATAAAGTCTGTGTCATTCCTAGAAGAGAAAAGACTAGCAAAAGATGTTGAATTGCTTTGTAAGTATTTACAGATAAAAGGTTTGATAATTAATGAAAAATGGCTTAAAAGTTTTAATAACTTAAGGGAGAAATATAACTTTGTATTACCCATATTAATTGTAAAAAGTGATTCAAAAGATAAAAATGGCAAAATTGTCTTAAAATAGGTTGTTTATAAATATAATACGAATGAGCCTGAAAGCTCAAGCAATAACAGTATTTTATCTAATATTTATTATACAAATAAGCGCAATAAGAAATGTTTTATTAGCAAAATAAATAATTGTTTTCATGATATGCTATTTAGGAAGAGATACAACCAACGTGATGTTGGAATAGATTAATAAAAATGTAAAATACTAATATGTAATTTTTTTTTGTTAAAAATCAACGTAAATAATTGTTTAGTAATTATAGTAAGGATTTGTTTTGATAATAATTTGTTTGTATAAAATTTAAGGTATTTTTTAATAAAGTAAATGAAATAATTTAAGTTATGTATATATGAGATTAGTGAATCTCTTAAAAATGATTTTAACATGTTGTTTTGTATAATATGTTATTAATCGAGTTACATATGATAAAACGTAGAAGAAAAGTGTTTAGAGTCTTCCTTTTCAGGGGAGGGACGCCTAACGTTTCAGGGGAGGTGATACGATTAGGTATCTAAGCCACCGTTGTAAATAGTATATAAGATGTAGGTTAAGTTGATTAAATGTTGATATCACATTGAACGCTCTTCGTGATTTCTCTCGTGAGTCACCCACACCCCATCACCACAGGCCCAATCTCCCTATTCTATCCATAGGGAAGGCCTGTGCCCTAGCAGTGGGGACATTAATAGGCTGATGATGATGATGATGAATGATTCAATTAGAAAACTGATGGTGACGTGAATCTAATCAAAATCTGCTTAGCAGGATTTGAGATCAATGTGGACATACATACACACAGGCAGTTGTGGCACTGTGTCTTTGTGTTAAAAAAGTTTGATTATTTTAATTAAATCATACATCCATTTCCTCAAAGCCCTTCCTATTTGAACAACTCGAAAACAAATATGAGTTTTGTATTTAACTTCCGTCGCAAAAAGGGAGAAAGTTGTGTTAATTGCGTAAGCTTTTAAACAATAAAATAAAGTATAAATCTGTGTTCTTTTGTCTTCATCTGAATGAGATTGTTTGTTAATGATGCTGCGATGATAAAAGTTTTGCCCGCACCCTTACTAGACTAAATAGGGACAAACTTCGCAGGATTATAGGATCCCTGACTGGTCATTGTCCCCTAAACAAACACCTATATACAATAGGAGTTACAGACAGCCCCCTATGCAGAGGATGCATGGAGGCAGAAGAAACGCCACAGCATGTCATCATGGAATGCAGGAGTGTGGCCGACCAACGGGCACGACTTCTCCAGTCGCCAGAATCGTTTCCGGAAGCTTGCAGCAGTCTACCGAGGCTGCTTTCCTTCTGGACCGATATAGGCTGGCTGGAGTAAACGGGAATGTTTTTGAGACACGCACAATGGTCCAATAATTAGGACTAAGTGCGGAAACCGCCCTGAAGAAGTAATGATGCCGCGATGTTAAGATAATGTCGTTTCACTAATAATTATTCACCGAGAACATTTAATACGTCACTGGTTGATTATTTTATTTGCCCGATCAAAATATTATGTATAAATAAAATAAAATAGAATAGAATAGAATAGAATAGAATAGAATAGAATAGTATAGAATAGAATAGAATAGAATAGAATGGAATGGAATGGAATGGAATGGAATGGAATGGAATGGAATGGAATGGAATGGAATGGAATAGAATGGAATAGAATGGAATAGAATGGAATAGAATGGAATAGAATGGAATAGAATAGAATAGAATAGAATAGAATAGAATAGAACAGAACAGAATAGAACAGAATAGAATAGAATAGAATAGAATAGAATAGAATAGAATAGAATAGAATAGAATAGAATAGAATAGAATAGAATAGAATAGAATAGAATAGAATAGAATAGAATAGAATAGAATAGAATAGAATAGAATAGAATAGAATAGAATAGAATAGAATAGAATAGAATAGAATAGAATAGAATAGAATAGAATAGAATAGAATAGAATAGAATAGAATAGAATAGAATAGAATAGAATAGAATAGAATAGAATAGAATAGAATAGAATAGAATAGAATAGAATAGAATAGAATAGAATAGAATAGAATAGAATAGAATAGAATAGAATAGAATAGAATAGAATAGAATAGAATAGAATACCTCTCAGCAAGTGGCCTGTCCACCTTCATTTTTGTTTGTCCTCTCTAGATAGAATGTCTGTTATATGCGATATTATGTATACTATTATTGTGAAGTGAAACTCTTAGTAACGACCTCCGTGGCAGAGTGGTTTGTTCGTCGGGTTTCAAGGTGTCGCCTACTCGAGAGGTCCCGGGTTCGTATCCCGGTGGGGGCAGATGTTATGTGCCATGTTTAATATTTACTTCTATATTAAAATACTTATATATGTATCAGTATATGTAATTCCGCTGCGATCGTTGAATTTAAGCAGCTTTCGCAGTGGTCGGTCATTGGATGGGTGACCGAAAACTTACTATCTCGAGCTCCTCCGTGCTTCGGAAGGCACGTTAAGCCGTTGCAGCCGTTAGCACCCACCAATCCGCACTGGGCCCGCGTGGTGGGTCATGGCCCAATCTCCCTATTCCATCCATAGGGAAGGCCTGTGCCTCAGCAGTGGGGATATTAATAGGCTGATGATGATATGTATTAAAATACCTATACCTGTGTATATGTATCAGTATATGTATTCTATCCGTTACCCTAGTATTCCATAACACAAGCCTACAATACTCAAAGAAATCAGAAATCAATATATCTTTATTCAAATTGGATGTATAGTACAACTCTTTTGAATCGTCCAAACATTTTTTTTCCCTACCACTCGTTATTGGGCATATTTTTTAGCTGCGGAGAAAAACGAGCGAATAAAAACTCCACAACATTAAAAGTATAATGTAACAACATTTACAAATCATTATGTTGTTACAACGTCAATACAATGATGATTTATTTAATATAGAAAACCTGTTGGAATGATTGGAACAGTTCAAATCCCAAAATTTGTCTGTAATATAATCAGACACTTTGTAATAAGCTTTTTTATACTCTTTGTATTTATTTATGGTTATCTCTTGGATATTGCTTGGGACTTTATTGTATAAGTGAACACAAAGACCTTTAAATGAATAATTGATTTTGTGAAGCCTAGTAGCAGGTAAAGTAAGTTTATTTTTGTTTCTTGTATTAAGTGTGTGAACATCACTGTTTTTTAAGAAACAAATTAATATTTTTTCTTACAGGTAATAAATTTTCGTATATGTATCGTGATGCGACCGTCATTATGTCAAATTATTTAAACCTATCTCTTAAGGAATCCTTAACTATAAGATTATAAATTGATCGAATAGCTCTCTTCTGCACCACAAAAATAGATTGAATGTCGGCGGCGTTTCGCCACAATAAAATTCCGTACGACATTACACTATGGAAATAACTAAAGTACGTTAGCACGAACCAATATCGAATTCATAACGTTTGCGAGTACGAAATGTCATTGTCAAAATTTGTATGGAAACTTGAACAGTAGCGCCATAACGGACGTAACGAGAACTAAAAATCAGTACATATTTTATCAGGAAATACGCGCATCTAATAACAATCGGTAGAATTAAAATTTTACGAAACTATCTTAAAATATGGTCTTACTATATATTATGATTTAGAAAACCTTTTCACGTTTCAATCTATTAAATATTAATTTTTAACATTAAAAACCGACCATTTGACGGATTCTGCAAAGGATTAAATTAACTGTTTTGTTGTTATTATCACTTAGTGTCGCCGCACACGGGCCACCAACCACAACCACAAAACGCCGCCACCGGCATATTTCTTGTAGTTTTCATACATTTTATATGGATTCGCCACACACGTACGCCGGTGGCCGCCACACGCTACAAATCGTCGTTGCTCGCTTCTTGTGGCCCGCACCGGCCACTTAATGCGCCGATACAGAACGCCGCCACAGGTCACTCGCGCGATTCCCCACCCCTCTCTCCCTTACCTTAGTCGACCGCTGTCACGCGCTTCAGCCACTTTAGTAGCCGCTTCTAGCTTCTCGTGGCGGCGTTTGTGGCTGTGGCGTGTGGCCCGTGTGCGGCGACACTAAGAATTGTTAAAGCATACAAATAATAGTGCACTTATTCACCACCTAACTGAACATTTGTATTTTTTGAAATTCAAAATAAAAACAAATAACAACTCCTGACGTATATTCATGGCGTGTTTGTTCGATACTTGGAAGAATTCCTCTTCGGACCGTATGAAGTTGAAGAGAAGTAGATAGTTAGTTCTGAAGTTGCTCGGACACGCCAAGGATACGAAAAAGCAGTATAATTTGGCACTTGAATTGTTCTGGCGTTTTGAGCGAGCAACGGGTATGTTCAGTCTGGCTGCCTACCTGTGGATCTTATCACAGAAATTGCAAATAAAAACATAAAATTAATAAGATCGCTACATATAGGATCACTGAGTGTAAGTAAACTTTTACGGTTTCGTTTCATTCAATCTTTAAACATCTTGCAATATTGATGAAAATTTAATAAATTGACTTCCCACGTCACTACTGCAATAGTGAGCGCATCCCCATAGAAATCCGTACAAAGAATATTAACCGCAGGTGTTCAACCTTAAACAATGTTTATTTTGGTTTTGATATGTATTTAGTACCATTTGGTTACGAAAGATGGTGCTAATAAAATGTGTCAAACGTTCGGGTATATGTTCTAAATTGCGCTGTCGAAATTATTTTATGTATATACTTATGATAGATGAATAAGGTTCAAAATTGCAAATAAATTGGGCCATAGCGATCTGTGGAAACAGGGTACCAGATTTTTTTGATTTAAGAAACCCCCTGTCAATCAACCCTCAAAAACCAACCGTCAATTAGTACAGGAGTTACAGCAGGAGTTGTGGCCTTTCTGGTCGGGTCCCAGGTGGGTGTAATGAGCTGTGGCCTTAATATATCAATAATTACTTTACCACACTACTAAATACACTTCTGGACACATCTATTGGCCCACCTTAGAGTTTAGGTTTCGATGGCCCCTACCGAAATATGATTGCTAGATTGAACAAAAACTGTTTATGCAGTTTTAAACCTGATACATTTTACCATCTTTTTCGATCGTATTGTTTTAAATTTGAATTCAGAATACCAAACGACATGGAGCTACGCCTAACAAGTCGGATATGCACCTTGTTAAAGACAATTGATTTTTGAATAAAAAACATGTTTTATCAAATAAAGGTTTAATTTAATAACGCGTGCTGCCTCCATGGGCATCTACCACAGCTCTCATACGATTAGGCATAGAGTTTATCAACCGCTCTATGAAATTTTGAGGGATCATCTCCCATTCCTCTTCTATGGCAGTTTTCAACTCCTGCATCGTCTGGGCAACTGGCTGACGAGCCCTAACACGTCTTTTTAGTTCGTCCCACATGTGCTCAATGGGGTTCATGTATGGGCTTCTGGCTGGCCAGTCCATAACTGTGATGTCCACATCCCGAAGATATTCCCTGACGATGCCGGCCGCATGGGCTCTTGCATTATCATGCATAAAAAGGAAATTTGAGCCCACATAGTCCGCGTATGGGTATCACGTGAGGTTCTAAGCACTCACGAATGTACCTTTCAGCATTTAATGTTGGCAGCCGTGGTCCTGTAACAACCTCAAGTTGAGTTTTGCCGCTCGCGGATATACCGCCCCAGACAGTCCATGAGCCACCGCCATAAGCAACCCTCTCTTCAAAGCTGCATTGTGCGAAACGCTCTCCCTTACGTCGGTAGACCTTCTTCCTTCCATCATTGCCATGTAACACAATTTTAGACTCATCAGAAAAGAGTACACGGCTCCAATCTTGCTGTGTCCAATTTAAATGACTGCGTGCGAAATGAAGGCGCGGTGTTCGGTGGGTTCGCGTTAGTTTGGGCCCATTAGCTGGCTTGTGTGGTACCATATCGCGTTCTTTTAACCTTCTCCGAACAGTTCGAGCGCTCACAGATACTCCATGGAAGTCGCGAATTTGTTTTTTATCTCAATGGAGGTAAGGTGACGATTTCTCAAGCTGGTCGTCACGATGAATTGATCCTGCCTTTCAGTTGTGACCCGAGATCGTGGCCTTCCTTGGCGACAAACAAAGTCGCCAGTCTCTAGGTACCTCTGATAAACATTTCGGACCGCAGATCGACTTAAAATAAGTTGAGCACTCACGTTTCTTTGGCTGTGTCCGGCCTGAATAAGTGCCACAGCTTGGGCGGCGACTTCAGGTTAATGTTAAGAATAAGTAATGTTTGTTGCAAAACCAAAGATATGAATCACTTTTTCAAGAATTAAATCCAAGTAAACCAATAAAAACAAGTTTTCTTAGTATTCGATTGTTTGATATCGACAAACTGGCTCCAAATTGTCTTTTGTTTCTTTAAATTCTGTGTTCGAAATTCAAAAAAAGACTATTGAATGAAATTGTGAATGTGCCAGGTTCAAAACTGCATAAAAACTGTTTGCTCGAAAAAAACAGATTTCTTTGACTTAGTTATTTATTAATTTTCGGAGTACAATATTGTATTCGTTGGACGCGCGGTGCAGTAAGAGAAAGGACGCAGGCCCGAGATCCATAAACATTTTTTTATGTTATTAATTAATCTTTTTGGTGGAGATGCCAACAGCTCGAAATAAATGAATTTTATTTATTTTACTTTTTATATGAGAAACTATGTTTGCGTGCCTGTAAGGTTGTTAATTAATCACGCAAAAACAGCATGACGTATTTGTATGAAATTTGGTACACACATAGTTTATGATCTGGAATAAGACATATGACCTTTTTACCCCGGAAGAACGTCAGGTTCCTGAGTAATTCGTGTGGCCGCTAGTAATATTTCAAATGTAGAAGTTTGAAAGTTTATGTCATTGTAAGTTTGTTGCTTAATTACTCAAAAACGGCTGAACAACTATGGATTAAATCTAAAAAAAAGTTAACTAGAAAAAAAAATCCACTCGGAACCCGCACCCTTCGCAATCCGGGCGAATGCACTGACCATTATGCTACCACGGCCCTATTAAATGGCCAAAAAATGGTCAGTGCATTCGCCCGGATTGCGAAGGGTGCGGGTTCGAGTCCCGTCCGCTGCCTGGTCCGCGTGGATTTTTTTTTTCTAGTTAACTTTTCTTTAGATTTAAACATCTAGCAGTTAAATGCTTAAAAATAGATAAAAACATAACTATGGATTAAATTTTACACACAGATAGGAAATAGGCATAGAATACTTTTTATACCGGTGAAACGTTAGCTTCGTGAGAGATTAAAAAAAAGGGTTAACACGGATGAAACGCGGGCGGCCGCTCGTCGTATAACAAAGAAGGTGCAATAGAAGATAAGAGTTAATATGATGAACTGATATTATTATTTTGACGAGAACATTAATAGTACATTTGTTTTTATGCCTAAACAGTAGGACACGGCATTCCTAAACTTTTTTCATTTTTAAATCTGTTTTTTATATTTTTTATTTTATAGTCATAATTGTTTTATCATTTACATTTGTAATGGAAAGTGACTTCATGAGTTATCTCATATTGAAGTCATTTTTCAAATTGACGACTCTGTATAGAATAGAATAGAATAGAATAGAAAGCTTTATTGTCATGCTGAGTACAATGGTGTTACAAGTAATTTCTTAGTTCTAGGCAGCTGTCCGTTTCGGACGTACAATATTCATTATAGGTGGTAAATGCTATTAAAAATTTCGAAAATACTCTTTTAAATTATAAAAACTTTTATCTATTAACCATTTCTTTAATTTAATTTTAAATTCCAATAAATTTAAATCTTTAATGTCATTGGGCAAATTGTTAAATATTTTAATTCCACTTATATAAGAGCTTTTGTCAAATATATAGCTAGTCGATAATGCAGTATTCATGTCATTTTTATATTGGGCTCGTATATTAGCTTTAGTCAGATTTTTTTTACAAAAATATTCGTCATGATTTTTTACAAACACACATATTTCAAATATATATATACAAGTCAATGTTAGGTATCTATATTTTATAAATACTGGTCTTACAGATTCAAATGGGTCAATTTTATATATAATTCGCAAACACCTCTTTTGTAAAATAAATGTAGAATGAGCATTTACCGAATTACCCCAAAATATGATTCCGTATGTCAAAAGAGGGTATACATAGCCATAATATGCATTTCGAGCAACATCAATGGAAGTTATATTAGTCAATACTGATACAAGGTAACATTTACTAGATAATCTATTATTTATTTTATTTATATGTGATTTCCAATTGAGGTGGGGGTCAGTATTAATGCCTAGAAAATTTGTCTCATTAGCTTGCTCGATTTTTTTATTATTGATAACTATGTCAATATCATGTAATTTCTTTTTGTAATTCCTAAATTGCATAATCTTTGTCTTTTCTAGATTCACTTTAAGATTTAGGGTTGACAACCATTTTATCACGATATTAAGAGAATCACGTACTTGATCGTCAAGGTTTGAAAATTTGTCTTTTTGAATGAATATAGTGGCATCATCCGCAAACATAACACATAAGTATTTTGTTACTAGTGGCAATTCATTAATATACAGCGGAAACATTAAAGGAGCTAATATACTACCCTGTGAAACACCCAGTATTACTTGTTCGAAGTCCGACTGAACTCTTGTCATGACTTTTGTATTCTTATCATATACATCTAATACTGTCGCTTGTTGTCGATTTTCTAGGTATGATTGTAACAGTTTGAAAGCATTACCACGTATTCCAACATGATACAACTGTTTTAGTAGAATTTCATGTTGGACGCAGTCAAATGCTTTTGACAAGTCTAAGAAAAGACCTATGCATGAATCTTTCTTATCAATGGCTGTCCAAATCTGTTTTAACATTCTAAATATAGCTAATGTGGTATTTTTATTCTTTTGAAAACCATATTGATTTTCATGTAGAATACTATGTTTATTAAAAAAGGAACTAATTCTATTGAAAATAATCTTTTCAAACAATTTAGAAAAGTTGGATAACAGTGCAATAGGTCTATAGTTATTAATTTCAGATTTGGGGCCATTTTTGTACAAAGGTTTAATTAGCCCCTTTTTCAATTCATCGGGAAATACTCCGGTCTCTATTGTTAGATTAATAATGTAAGCCAGTGGTTTTGCTATCTGTTGGATACTTGCCTTTATAATGGACATAGGTATTTCGTCATGGCCAGTACTCTTTTTATTTTTAAATCCTTTTACAATTTTTATTATTTCAACTGTATCTACTGGAGTCAAAAAAATGCTGTTTAAATTAGATTGAGTCAAAGGTTTGTATGTATTGCCTGATTTGGTTTTAGTGATGTCATCATTAAAGTAAATAAAATGTCTATTAATTATTTTAGCAATGTCAATTGGGTCAGTAATAATTTCATTATCTTTCCTAATAGTATCAATTGTTTGTTTAATTATATTTGTCTGTGATGTATTTTGTTTAATCACTCGCCATGTGGCTCTACTTTTATTTGTACTCTGCTGAATGTAATTTATATTTGTTTATTTCTTTGATTGTTTTATCACATTTTTTAAAATTTTGCAATATCTTTTATAGCTATTTTTAATGTTATTACACGTGCTTCTTTTAGAAAGAAGGTACAGATATCTTTTATGTTTACTAGCCGTCTTAATTCCTTTGGTTTTCCAATGTTGAGATTGTCTAGAAGTTATTTTCTTTTTTTCAATGGGCACACAGAGGTCATATAAAAGTCGAAATATGTCAATAAATTTATTATAAGCGCTGTTGACGTCAGTTTGATTATATACGTCCGAAAAATTGATTTGGGACACATAATTTGTAAAAATTTCCATATATTTATCATTATTCCTCCTGTACATAAACCAAAATGACTGATTGTAATTAATTGTGACTGAAATTGATATTATTTGGCATGTGTGATCTGATAGTCCTAGGTCTAAGACCTCTGTATTATATTGTTTGGTATTTGAAAATATATTATCGATGCATGTTTGGGAATGAAGGGTAAGCCTAGTAGGTACATTTATTGTCGGATATAAATTATAAGTTCTGATCATATTCAAAAATAATTCACTTCTATTATTGACTTCGAGAATATTGACATTAAAGTCACCCAGAACATGTATCTTATTGAAAGTAGATCTGGTTCTAATAATAACTTTATGCAGCAGATTCTCCATATTAGTTATAAAAGTATCAAAGCAACCATTAGGAGTTCTATAAACACATACTATTAAATGATTAATTCCACTTAGTACAATTCCACAACATTCAAAATGACCTTCAATGGACATCTCTGAGATAAACTGCAGTTCACGGTAGTCGACAGTGTTCGCTACAAAAATTGCAACACCACCTCGTCTCTTACGCTTCCTACAAAAATGTGCTGCTTTCTTAAAACCATTCAGTTTAAAAATATCAACTTCGTGCTCCTTTAAAAATGTCTCACTAAAGCAACACACATGCACATTCTTTTCATTTGTCAAAATTTCCAATTGATCTGTTTTTGCTTTAATACTTCGTACGTTTAAATGTAGAATATTTAAAGTGTTATTTTTTATTTTACATGCATCACTATTGAAAAAGCACCCGATGATTTACAACTTCTTTTTGCTTTGATTTTTCACTTATGTTAACGTTTTTGCGTACTTGATTATTTTTTTGAAATAGTTCTGGAATAGTCGGCTGAGTAATAATTTTCTTAGGTTTTATATTATTATATTGATTTGAATTTTGAGTGTTTTTAAAATAATACGTTATAGGTCTTTGTGCTGTATTATATTTAGTGCATTTTTTAAATTTATTATTAATAATTGTTTTGCTATCCAATTTAATATACATAGCATGCTTAGCTTTATAGTCTAACCTTAATAATTCTCTCAATATCAGCCTACAAGTGAGTAATTTTCGACTAAGTTTGTGGTCATCGTCATAGTTAATTGGTACAAAAGTGGTATGATAAAATCTAGAACAGACAAAACGCAATAAGCCATTCAACTTAGTAACATTTACATATCTATTACTAAAAATTTCACACATCAAAACATTTGTGTTAGAAAGTAATGACAAATAGTAGTACAAATATGAACGAAAACTCAATGGATCATAGTCATTTGAACCTCCCAACACCACTACATAATCATTTACACTAAAATCTCTACACAAAAATCGGGAGGATTTTAATATTTCATTTAATGGTGCATTGGGTTTTATTATAGTCATTACTCTAAACTGGTTGCCAACCAATTTTTGTAACGATTTTCTTATTCCCCTACTGTCTTGATTTCCCAGAATTAAAATATTTCGTCTAGAGTCTTCTTTTTCCCCGCTGATTGAAGTTACATCACAATTTTTGTCATTTATCTTTTTATTCAAAACAATGTCCTTGTCCTTGGTTTTCAGAGTGTTGTGATTATGCGATATTTCCGGTACACAGTTCTGACGAATATCGATCATTCCTTGAGAAACAATATTAGGTTCAGTTTGAGTATCTAACTTTAATTTTTCACTTAAGTTTATGTTCGTATTTTTTTCATAATTTAATATACGATTTTTCAAAATATTATTCTCCAATAATAATTTATTAATTTCAATTTCAGCTGCTTGTAGCTTTGTTTCTAAATTCATAGTTTTTAATTTAAGGAATTCTAAATTTTCGTTTTCAGTCAAGCTGAAGTCCTCACTTTCAGATCCCAGTGATACAAATGAATTATCTGCCGACATATTCTGTTTTTTGGTTCTCTGCGTTACAAAATTGTCCGGTGATTTTGAATTGTCTGCTAATAATGCGCCCTTAGATGTAGACGGGAGTTGTATAGTATTACCACTAGTTCCAGGCAGTTCTTTAGCACATTTCATACAGTTCCATTGTTCCTTCCTCTCCATTAGGTAGAATAATTTTTCAGATACGTTCACACATTCTATGTGGTATGTTTTCTTGCAATAAAGACATGTAAGAATTTGTTTGTCTGTAATATATTCATCACATTTTGAACACAACTTTATTGTTATTTGTACAGCTTTTACGGATTCCATTATTCTTTGACTTATGATCGTCAGCCTTCTTAAATAGTCGATTTCGTTAATTGTGTGTGTTAGAAATAAAAAATAAACGTCATTAGGAAAAAAAAAGGTAACTTCGTAGTCGTGATTTGAACTTGAGGTTCTTCGGTTAACAGTCAGACAGCAAAACGTTTCTGTCGCTTGGCCGCCTAAGTGAATGGTAAAATTTTAGAACTATATCAAGTAGAAGATATCGAAATGATAATGTGGGTCAGCAGATAATTATTTTCTTCCAAAATCACAAAAAAAAACTGATACTTAATCACTATTCACTGTATTTACACTGTATTTTCTTTACTATTAACTTCCAAGAGAAATGACTTTGCTTTATTGCTAAGTTTCTCATTCAATTAACACTATCGTAATCACTTTTATTTTTTGAAAATTCTTCCAATTCCATGGTAATTTTGTTAGATAACGATACTACAGCATAGTTGTGGATAGAAAACCCGCAATAACAACTTTTTTCTTTATGATAGCAACTTTAAATAATTTTAAATAATTTAAAATACAGAGACTTCGTTTACCGTGCCGCGTCAAGCGTACGTATTTCTATATTTTATTTATTTTATATAATACAGGGAGAAAAAAACAGCCCTTGCTGAGTTTCTTGCCGGTTCTTCTCAGTACCGCCGTCTCCCGCCGTAGATTTGCGAACCGATGGCGTAGCTTTTCGACATTCATAAGTGCTTGTAACAGCCTAGACTGAATAAACGATATTGAATTTTGAATTTTGATTTTTTAACGTGCCTTCCGAAGCACGAAGGAGCTCGAGATGGTGTAAGTGGTTAGCACGTTTGGCTGTCATCGCTGAAGTAAAACAACTTTCACAGTCATGGCCCAATTTCTCTATTCCATCCATAGGGAAGACCTGTGTCCCACTAGTGGGGACATTAATAGGCTGATGATGATGATTTTACTCGTAGTATCTACTAACGCTGTGTAATGTCTCTAACGCTGCATGAGAGACATGGGAGAGTGTATCTATATATATAAAACTCAAAGGTGACTGACTACTGCATCGTCCCCTTCTCAGGGGACGATCGCATCCGATGAAGCCTTAAAGGCCTTCCCGGCCAGAGGCAGTCCCAACGGGTATTTTTTAGTCAGTAAGAGTCTGACATAACCCTGCAGCCGGCTGTAGGGTATCCATGAGGATTTCTCACCCGCTCCCCCGCCTGGGAGGAAACAAAAAAAAATGTGACTGACTGACATAGTGATCTATCAACGCACAGCCCAAACCACTGGACGGATCGGGCTGAAATTTGGCATGCAGGTAGATGTTATGACGTAGGCATCCGCTAAGAATGGATTTTGATCAATTCTACCCCCAAGGGGATAAAATAGGGAATGAAAGTTTGTATGGAACTTTGTCAATTTTAAACCGATCGGGCTTAGACTTTGCTTGCAGGTATAAGAAGAGTCATAGATGAATGTCATTGTGTGTAATACAAGCCTGAGAACAAAAACTGTAGTCTACACTTCAGCTCTACACCGAAGCGAAGCGAGGGCGGGCCGCTAGTATTTATATAATTATGTTTTAATATCTAAAGAAAAGTTTACTAGAAAAAACTAAATGCGAAGAGATGGCGCTGCCTTGCAGCTTAAGGCTAGGAAAATTTCGACGCGGCTAATAGGGCCGTGGTAGCATAATGGTCAGTGCATTCGCCCGGATAGCGAAGGATGCGGGTTCGACTCCCGTCCGCTGCCTGGTCCGCGTGGATTTTTTTTCTAGTAAACTTTTCTTTAGATTTAAACATCTAGCAGTTAAATGCTTAAAAAATAAATAAAATCATATGTTTTAATATGTTTGCGCAAAAGCATACACGTTTGGCAAAACAAAATAAGACCTAATTTGTATGCGTATCAGATAGGAGAGGTGAAATTATGAGTCTGATTATCACGATTGTGTATCTAAAATATGTTTTTTGTGTTAATTTATTCATGAGTTTTGTATATACTTTGTAACAAAAATAAAAGGGCCTGTTATTATTTGGTTGCATCTTTTTTTGATCAACTCTTTAGATTATTAAGTAGGTACTAGCAAACCAGTGAACCAAATGTTCACCAAAACCTGATTTAAAAAAAAAATGTATTTAATTAATTGAGAACTTCGGAGATTTTGTGTGGTTTCGTTTGAAATTCGTGATTTCTCGAAAACCGGAAGTGCTACGTTACTCAAATCCGGTTTGTAGTCTTATCAGACTATTCTTAACTTATAACTTAAATATTCTCTTTATCTATCTCTTACGGTTTGGCCGCTGAAACAGCACCACAGACGGACGGACGGACTTGTCTAATAGATAAGAGATATTCGTTTATGGTTGATTATTTTGTCTAATGTTTATCCCAAATTTGTGTACAACCTTTAGTACTGAAATACGCTAAAATTGGAGTAAAATTGGCGTTAAACCGTTGAATTAAGTACGCTCCTACAGTTTCACATCATAATCATCCACCTATTTGACTATTATAATGTGTGCAGTGCAATGCAGTCACAGTCGCAATATAGAACGCAATGTATGTGTTGTATAATTGCATAATACAGTATAATCAACTACAAGCGTAGTGTTAGAAAATATATATATGTTCACGCTTTTTGGAATGGTAGAGCGTGATGGAATTTACTTTTAGAAATAAACTCACATTGAATTTTGATGGATTTAATTATTGAACGAATTTTGATGTTGCCACAAGAGGCGTGTGAGATGTAATGAAAGAACAGTAAAAATATCAAGCAAGATTTCTGAGTACGGCGACATTGCTGCCACGAGTCTGGTAGGCGTTACCATACTCCCCCCCGTTGAAGAAGATCTTCAACTTCTTACGCTTCATCATCGTTCAGAAGAGGACAGAGGCGAACCAGGGGCCGTCGATAGGTTCCCATGTTTGTCTTCACGTCCGCGACGCGGGATATTTCGTCAGCTCCTGAGTACAAATTGGTAACTCGTCCAGTGCGCCAACATAGAGGTGGAAGAGTGTCTTCACAGAGCAAGACCAAGTCTCCAATCTTTAATTGAGTTGTATTTTGCTTCTATTTTCTTCGGACTTGCAATTCTGACAAGTACTCCATGTGCCACCTTGTCCAAAAGTGCTGGCGTAGCTTTTCCAGGCGGGCAAAGCGATTCAGTCGACTTTCGTTTTCAGCTTCCAGATCAGGTGATTCAATTGAATTTAGTGGTCTTCCAATGAGGAAGTGCCCTGGGGAGAGGAAAAGGAGATCCTCGGGAGATGATGATAAGGGACACAAGGGACGACTGTTTAATATAGCTTCCACCTGTGCAAAGAGAGTAGAAATCTCCTCAAAAGTTAAATGGGTCGTGCACATAACACGTCTTAAAATTCTTTTGGAACTTTTAATTAAAGATTCCCAAGTCCCACCAAAGTGGGGAGCGTAAGAGGGTGTAAATGAAAATTTTATGCCTTCGTGAGCGGCAAACTCAGACAATATTTCGGTCTGTTTATTTAGAAACAGATCAAGCTCTTTAGCTACAAAATTGCGACCATTGCCGGAAAATACACTCGATGGTTGGCCTCGACGTGATACGTATTTGCGTAGTGCCAAAAGAAATGCACTTTTGCATAAATGATATGTAAAATTGGGTGCTTTTGCTCATAAGTACAATCTGACTTTTCTATAAGACCACCCACGCGAATCAAGCTATTTTCGTCCATAAATGGAGACAAAGATAAAATTTTTGTTTTTGCACTTAATTGTTTTTACTCAAGTAATAATTTATACTCAGCCGGAAAACATTGCTGCTGAGCCATACTACATAGAAAATATAAAGATTCTTTTAATTCTTCGGCGGTCAAAATGCCAGTTAATTTATTTTTAGAATATTTTGTATAGATCGTTTAACATAAGCCATTGTTCTTTGTAATCTAGTAATATTTGAAAAACGTTCAAATTTAATAATTGATTCTGAAACAATTATTTTGGAAACTATTTTGACTTCAGGTAAGTCGGTATGGTTTTGTGTTTTTAAAACTGGCCAATATGCCTCCTCACTCCAGTAACAAATCTGGACCATGCCACCATAAAACTGAACTCTGTAAGGTGCTAGAATGGACGCCTCGCGAAATTAGGTCAGAAGAGTCTGTGATATCCTGTATTTCGCTTATTCTATTTGCAACGAAGGTTTTTAGCTTAGACGCGTCACTCTTTAGCCAGCCCAGAACTACACTAGAGTCACATCAGTAAACAATACGGTCAGGTGTAATCCTAAGCGGCTCCACCACTGTTTTGCACAATCGAGCAGCAAGGAGTGCTCCAGAGACCTCCAAACAAGGTATGGTTGTTGGTTTAATTGGCGCTACCTATGATTTAGACCACAGAAGTCGTATAGTAGCGCCATCGTTGCAGTTTTTGGACTTTAGATAAATGTAGGCACCATAATCTACCTGAGAAGCATCACTGAAGGTGTGTATTTCATCAGAAGTTGAAGCTTCGCAAATAACTTGGCGTGGAATTTGAAAAGTTATTAAGACAGATAGGCCTTTAGAAAACTCTATCCAATCATTTTTGAAGTTATTAGGTACAGGTTGATCAAAATCAATTTTAATTGCCATAATTTTTGGAGCGATAATTTAGCTAGCATAATAAAAGGACTAAGTAGACCCAAGGGGTCAAAAACTTTGTAGGCATTTGGCATAATGTACCTTTTGATTACAATAATGTCATCATGCGTAAGTGTCATTTAAGATTGAGTTATGTGGAACTTCTACAAACTCCCAGAATTTAGTAACCATGTTATCAAATTTAGAATTATTTAAAACTTCTTCGTTATGTAATAAAGTATTACAGTGAATTTTGTTACCTTTAGCAACATTTAAAGAGCCACCAATAAGCCAGCCTAATTTAGAATTTTGAAGTATGGGTTTATTTTTACCCAGTGGTTTTTGTTCACATAATAAAATATTCCAAAAGAGGTCTGCGCCTATCAGTAAGTCAATAGGGCAGAGTCGGTCAAAGTTGGGATCTGCTAATTTATATTTTAAAGGTATGTTTAACTGAGATAGACTTATTGGAGCCTTTGGCAGATCTCCTGTAAGTTTCTCTAAAACAAAACAATGTAGATTTTTGGAATAATTACGATGTTTTGATTTTAATTGGATAACACAACTTTCGTTAATTTTATTTATTGAATTATTTCCAATTCCAACAACGTTAATTGAAGTGGGTTTTGTTTGTAATGATAATTTTTGTTGCAATGATTTTGTAATGAAAGATGACTGGCTGCCTGAATCCAATAAGGCACGAACTGTAATTGCCTCTTTAGTTATTGGATTCAAAACTTCGATTAATGCGGTAGATAAAATAACATGTTTGGAATTATTTTCTTTACAGAAATTTGCAATGGAATTAAATTCCTGAATTTGGGCATTGTTGGCTTTAGTTGCTTCAACTGAATGCAGTAATGTATTGTGACGCTTATTGCACTGCCGACAAGGGCCCATACGACATTCGCTAACCGGGTGACCTTGACGTAGACAGTTTGAACATAATTTGTATTTAGAAACATCGGATAATTTTTGCTCTATGGATTTAGATTTAAAATTTGGACAGTCGTATATTTTATGATTTTGGTCGCAAATTATACACTGACATACACTAACACTATGATTACTTTTTTGTTGTGTTGTAGCATATGATTTTGTTTGAAATATGTGTTTATTATTGTGTGACTGCGTATACTGAGAAGGTTTTGCAATATTACCTTTATTTAAATTATAATTCATAAATTTGTTCCGATTTGTAGACTCAATAATATATGCCCTATCAATTAAAAATGATTTAAATTGTTCTAAGCTAGGAAAGTCGTCTAAGCTGTTACGCTGTTCTTCCCATTTTACAAGGGTATAGTTATCAAGCTTAGAAGAAACCAAATAAATAATAAGCGTGTCCCAGTGTTGAATGGGTTGACCTAGATTAGCTAGGGCGCGTAAATTTTTGGTGATATGGTCTACTAAGTAACGTAAAGAACCCTCAGTTTCACGCGTCAATGGCTGTATGTTAAATATAGATTTAAGGTGATGATTTATAAGTAAACGTTTGTTATTATATCGCGCATAAAGTAATTGCCATGCTTCATTGTAATTAGCGGATGAGACTTCAATATTAGATATGACACGAGCTGCATCACCTTCTAGATAAGAAATTAGGTAATGAAATTTTTGAATACTAGAAATGTGTTCATTGTTATGGATTAAGTTAGTAAACGTATCGCGGAATTCCAACCCACGAAAGAATGATCCGTCAAATTTCGCAATCTGTATTTGAGGCAAACGTACACCAGGATCAGAATGATTGAAACCGCATTGAGCTTCATGAAACAAAGATTCACGTCTCTTTTTGTCTTGGTCATTTGTCTTTATTTCATTTTGTTCGTCTAAGCAAGTTTTGGCCATTGCAATACATAAAATAAAATCTTGCTCAATGCGCTCTCTCTCATCAAATTCCGATTCTAAATTATCTGCATTAATTAATTCGATCTGAGTTTGCAGCTCGTCATATCTAACAGACTGACTTTCGAACCTGCTGAGTTTTAAAGATAACTCAGCAACTTCAATAGTTGTCAGGGCAGGTTTCCTTGTAATTTTGTCCAAGTAGTTTTTAAATCGTGTGATTTGGCCTTTAACTGAACTACGCCTAGTTATTAATTCTTTCAGATTCTGATCGATTGGCTGTGAAACCGATAATGTAGTTGCTGGTAATGGCGTAGTCATTTTATGTTGTAAAGAAAATAAATAAAACAAGTAGAAAGTTGAATATTCTATTAATCTACTACGATGTATGAACTTTCACTAATTTGGTATGTTTTATTTGTAATTAAGGACAAAAATTATAAGGAACGCCATAAGTTGAAAGACATAAAATCTATTTAAATAGTAAAACTTTGTACGTATCTCACACTCCCACACTGCGGCGATACTCGTGAACTGGTTGTCTACGAGCAGAATCAGCTGCTGTCCCGTTGATTCAAGCCTTAGGCCCTTTCTATAGGCCCTCGAGAAGCCGGCCGTTATCACTTGCGCAGCTGAAATAGTCGGCAAATTTTGCTAAATAAGCAGTAATGACTAGCGCGATATGGATGGGGGACAATATTTAATTATATTAATTTAATGATTTTGTATTTATTTAACCAGATTATAAGAATAATAAGAAAATTTATATTTTAATTTTTTGTTGTAGGGTAGTCGTACTTTGCACAAGTGTAAAATTATATCAAAATGGATTTTAAATAATGGATTTTGCGAATTTAGTAATGATTAAAAGTAAATAAAAAGGTTTTAGGAAAGGAATAAACAGGGCACTTATCTGAATTTTGTCTTCGAAGTGAGTCTTTTGCTGAATCACTGTTCGGCAGGCAATTTTCGTATCCTTAGTTCCTCAGTTCTTTCCTTGCTTTTTCGAATGTCCCTGTTCGGGCGCCATATGTTCACGCTTTTTGGAATGGTAGAGCGTGATGGAATTTACTTTTAGAAATAAACTCACATTGAATTTTGATGGATTTAATTATTGAACGAATTTTGATGTTGCCACAAGAGGCGTGTGAGATGTAATGAAAGAACAGTAAAAATATCAAGCAAGATTTCTGAGTACGGCGACATTGCTGCCACGAGTCTGGTAGGCGTTACCATATATATATATATATATATATAGGTTATTATATTTTTTAAGTTGTAAGGGAACTGCTGCCGACAAACTGTGTTGCAGTTTGGCAGACTTAGCATAAAATTTGTAACTTTTTATTTTGAAAAAAAAAAAAAAAAGATAATGTCCCCATTGCTGGGGCACAGGCTTTCCCCATGGATGGAATAGGGAGATTGGGCCGTGACCCACCACGCGGGCCCAGTGCGGATTGGCGGGTGCTAACGACTGCGGATGCAGCCGGGACCAATGGCTTGACGTGCCTTCCGAAGCATTGAGGAACACGAGATAGAAGATTTTAGTCACCCATCCAATGACCGACCACCGCGTAAGTTGCTTAACTTCAACGATCGCAGCCAAATGCGCTTACCACCCGCGCTATTGAGCTCCTCTTTAGCTACACATAAAACTTTCGATCAAAATCAAAAATCATTTATTCAGTCTAGGCTGTTCAAGCACCTGTGAAGGTCAGGAAGCTACGCCATCGGTTCGCAAAACTACGGCGGGAGACCATATACTGAGAAGAACCGGCAAGAAACTCAGCAAGGGCTGTTTTTTTTCTCCCTGTATTGATATATACAGAGTCGTCAAGTTGAAAAATGACTTCAGAGATACTTCTGAATTCACCTTCCATTACATCATTTAGAATATAGATATATAACTTTACAATAAATTTTATAGTTAACTTTATATTTATATAAGGAAGCGGCATCAGATAGGCACCATATTACTGTTATTAAATCTTTATAATCTCCCTCAACCTCTTTTATGCGTGTCAAATTATCGCCTGTCAAGCTAACGTCTATAGAAACGCAACCCGATAATTTATTACCACAGAACTAATTCTAATGTTGAACGGTAATTCTAGCGCAATTAGTAACAAAGTCACTCCAAAATTCGTCGCACAGGTGTAGGAGAAGCACAAGATTTATATAACAGCACGTTGAAAAAGCACTTCACAAATAAATAAAAAAATATAGTTGGGAAAGCTTCCGATGTCTCCGTGAAAGTTAGGAATCTCGTACTTGCCTCTCAGTTGTCAGAAGTGACGCTTGGCGTACAGACGCCTGTGGCGAGGTCGCGCGACGCGGTGGTGGCAAGTTCGTGTTTTCGAAATCCCGGTTCAAATGTTGAAGGATCTTTGAATAACCGTTTAAAAGTTTATGTTGTCTCTTTGAAAAGTTCTTGTTAAGAATTTTGTGTGCAGTTTGAGAAGTCTTCGGATAAATTGTTCTTGTAAGTTTAAAGTTTTAATTGGCGGGAGGGTTGAACTTTTGCTGTTTAGAAAACTTATTACTGTCGTATTTGTTTCTTAGGTTTTCACGCACATCACTCATTAAATAAAACTAGTTTTTACGGGTTAATGCACGAAATTTTATTTATTTATTGACGTTTCGTAGCCTTTACAGGCTACGTTGTCAGAATTAAAGTTTTTGTTATATTATTAAAATATATTATTAAAAGTTTAATTCTGACGACGTAGCCTGTAAAGGCTACGAAACGTCAATAAATAAATAAAGTTTCGTGCATTAACCCGTAAAAACTAGTTTTATTTATTACTATCGTATTTTAACTAAGGTACTTATTTGTGAGCGTGCGATAAGTATTTTTTTACTATTGTACTAAAAAGTTTTGAGTAATAACTTAAAAAAAAATGTTTTTTATTCTTTGAAGTTTTAAACTTTGATTTAAAGATTTTGGTCATATAAAGATGATTATATTTTTTATGCAACCAACTATTTATGAATACCTTATTTTTTTTTCAATCTAATTCAACTTTACAATAAGCTCTCTAAAGTTATATTATATCTATAAAGTTCTACTTAACTGGTGAGTTATGTTTTAAAAATATTAATTTCCTCATTTTATTTACATTAGGTACTTTGTAAGTTCTGTAAAATTATTTAAGTCTCTACCAAAGAATCGGATAGAACTTCTGCCCCAAACAAAAGGCATTTGATAGTCAAATGTTACTACACACATTAGAGTAGTCTAAGCAATATGAATAATTTACGCAAACTGCTAGTTCTATCAATTGATCTTTAGTTTTATCGTTTTATTTATTTTTTTGCTTTAGTCACTAATAAATCAAATTGGTTATTATTAACAAAATAATATCAGTTTTAAACTATGGTTTTAAAATAGCAAAAATCTATTAAATTTTCCAAAAAAGATCTCTCTTCATGAGTATATTTACTATATTCATTGCTATAACTTGGCTTGGCTTCAATACTTATCGCGTTCGGTCTGCTATCGCGGAAGTTAATCAACTTTTCCAATGGCCGGTCATTGGATGGGTGATCAAAAATTTATCATCTCGAGTTCTGAGACTTTTGGTGTTTTGATGATGATCATTGTTATAATGCTCTCAAAATTTTACTCTATGTCCATTATTCATTATATTATTATATAACAAAATTATGAGCAATGTCATATTATATGACGTAATATCGAGCCGAAGGTAATCATAGAATGCATTAGCTTTCTTTTCAGAACAGATACTAAGAGTGCGATGTATTCTCTAAGTAGAGGACTTAGAGACTTAGTTACATTAAGGCATATATTTGATTTTTAAATTCAAAAAAGTTTAAAGATCTTTACTAGAAAAAAAACCACGTGGAACAGACAGTAGACGGGACACGAACCCGCATCCTTCGCTATCCCGACGAATGCACTGACCATTATGCTACCGCGGCCCTGATGTCCGCCACGAATTTTCTCTAGTACTTCTAAGGGTGGAAGGCAACGCCATCCCTTCGCATTGTAGGTAACCCACAATGTTAAATAAATAATTTTACAACTATTAAACATTTCAAACAAGAGATGGAGAATTTTTTATTGCTAGATTTAAACATCTAGCAGTTAGATGCTTAAAAAATTCAAATATAACTTTACAGAAGTTTTCAGATATAGTTAGGGTAAGGCTGTGGGGTGGTCAACACGTGAGTGACACTGTGATATGGCAAAGGTTTATAGTTTTAAGAGCTTATTGACCGTTAACTATGAGGCAGGCCACAATGCTTGTAAACCTTTTTAGCGATACATTTAAGAGAGGTACTTTTTAGTAGCTTTAGTAGCTTTTTAGCGATACATTTAAGAGAGGTACGGCATAGTGGATTTGCCGCTTAAATTGGAGCGCCCCGTCTGGGGAAGTAAATTCCACCTTACAGAAGACCAAAGTAAAATAACACTACCTTTTGTTGGTGTTGTGTTTCTGTCCGTGAGTAAGGTTCCAGGGTTCCACGGGGTAGGGGATTTGGTCAGGGTAGCCAACGGCACGAGTGATGTTTTTGGTATCGCAAGTGACTACAAGCTATTCCACCAGGCGGCCATTCGCTTGTTTGCCAAACTTTGAATATAAAAAAAAAATGGTTGCCTGTAAAGTCGGTTTTACGGGCGAAGATTTTACGTGACAACGTCTTTTTCTCGGTAGAATATTTATTGATATGAATATAATTAAATTGCACAATAGGAACAAGGAATTGAATGAAAATAAGAATTGCACAAATTTTAACTATAGAAATATATTTTGTTTACTAAAACATTGTACATGTAAACTTAAACTTAACACGAGAGACTCATCGTAACGTTACCGAGCGTTACACTTTTTCATAAGTGACTCCCAGCCGCAACCTAATTTAAGACGTTGTCACGTCAAAAATAGAAAAAATAATTGTTTCTTAGGTTTTCACGCACACCTGAATTCCTGGATGACCTGTTAAAGGATTCCTGGAAAGGATGCGAATCGTCAATAAATAAATAAATCAGAACATTTATACCGCTGAGGAGCTCGATGGTGCAAGTGGTTAGCGCGTTCGGCTGCGATCGTGGTACTTAAGCAACGTTCGCAGTGGGCGGTAATTGAATGGGTGGTCAAAATTACTATCTCTAGCTCCTCCGTGCTTCGGAAGGCACGTTAAGCCGTTGGTCCCGGCTGCATCTGCAGTCGTTAGCACCCGCCAATCCGCACTGGGCCCGCGTGGTGGGTCATGGCCCAATCTCCCTATTCTAACCATAGGGAAGGCCTGTGCTCCAGCATTGGGGACATTTATATGCTGATGGTGATACCGCTGAAACTTGTTTTATTTAACAAGAAAAAAGTTTAGCGGAATTGGTATCTACGAAAAAGATACGAACTTAGACTAACAAGATCAAGGGCAATAGGTTAGCAATCACAATTTCTTGTTAAACCTGAAAAATGCACGATATGTTTTCGTTTCCACATAAAATACCCAAGCGCTCCCGCGATTGGCATCTCAAGAAAGCCTCAGTAACTTAGATGAATAAAAGATCTCACCTGAATTAAATTGGCTTGTGAGAATAGAATATAATAGAATTGAATACTCTTTATTTGCATTAAATGGGGCTGACAATAGGTCTATGCATATAAAGCACTAATGGTCCGCCCTCGCTTCGCTTCGGTGTAGAGCTGAAGTGTAGACTACAGTTCTTGTTCTCAGACTTGTATTAGACACAATGAAATTCATATATGATTCTTCTTATACCTGCATTCAAAGTCTCAGCCCGATCGGTTTAAAATTGACAAAGTTTCATACAAACTTTCATTCCATATTTTATCCCCATGGGGGTAGAATTGATCAAAATCCTTTCTTAGCGGATGCCTAGGTCATAACATCCACCTGCATGCCAAATTTCAGCCCGATCCGTCCAGTGGTTTGGGCTGTGCGTTGATAGATCTCTATGTCAGTCAGTCAGTCACCTTTGAGTTTTATATATATACTAGCTGACCCAGCGAACTTCGTACCGCCCTAAAAAAATAGGGGTTGTCCAGCGGACAAAATTGTGAATCTAAACCATTCTCAGATCCCCTTGAACACACACAAAAAATTTTTTCAAAATCGGTCAAGTCGTTTAAGAGAAGTTCAGTGACATATACACTCACAGAAGAATTATATATATAAAGATATATATATGTTAAGCTAAGGAACTTAAATCTATTGAACCATAATAATAGCATGCAAAAAATTCTAATATATTTAAGCAGAACATTCATATTACAGTATTCTCATTTTACCTATTATTCATTAAATAACAATTATTTTATCATTATAATTTAAATTCATGTCAATATTAATAACAATTCCCAATGTCAGTTCAAATACAATATTTTAAGTAAATTTACTATGATCTATAATAACAATTATATTATTATGTTAATTTATTTATAGCTTCGCTCTGCATCTTCTATCGCATTTATCACGGGGAGTGTTCTGAGGAATTGTTCGGATTAATTCCAGCTGCTGCATTTCGCCATTGTACATCGCGACAAAAATTTCATCCCCATCATCTTGATGCGTGGCTATCCACAACCGTGCGTTTTTGTCGAAATTTTTTACCACGAACGACATAACTGTGGCATATATTGTCGCCAGCAGTGTTTCCGGACCAATACGACCCAAAAACTTTCAAAAAAAGAGCGTACTCCTTCCTTAAAGGCCGGCATCGCATTTGTGATACTCCTGGTGTTGCAAGTGTCCATGGGCGACGGTGATCACTTACCATCAGGTGAGCCGTCTGCTCGTATGCCCCCTATAACATAAAAAAAAATTAGGTATTATTTAATTCAATATCAATATTAATTGCGATTGCTTATGTCACTTCAAAAGTAATGTTCAAGTCAATATATGATACATGTATGTTTAAGATATATATCCAAATTAAAAATGAATCCAAAATCGACATCCATTTCAATATGCAGGGCTTATATTTAAAACTAGCAAACCAGTGAACCAAATGTTCACCAAAACCTGATTTAAAAAAAAACAAAAAAAAATGTATTTAATTAATTGAGAACTTTGGAGATTTTGTGTGGTTTCGTTTGAAATTCGTGATTTCTCGAAAACCAGAAGTGCTACGTTACTCAAATCCGGTTTGTAGTCTTATCAGACTATTTTTAACTTATAACTTAAATATTCTCTTTATCTATCTTTTACGGTTTGGCCGCTGAAACAGCACCTAGACTTGTCTAATAGATAAGAGATACTCTACAGCAGAAAAGCATTTATCGAATAGCCAATTTTCAATACTATTCTGAAGCTGTTGTAGGGCAATTGCTTAATTTTGTCAGGTACTTTATTAAATATTTTTCTAGCCATTGCATAACCATTTTTATTAAAACGAGATGTTTTGGGATTGGTGCTCTATACAAGTTTATTTTTATTACTAAAATTTCTGCTTGTATTATAATAATATAATTTTATTACTCTGCACAACTTACATAATATGGGACGCTATATAAGGTGGAAATAATCTTACATAAGATGTGAGAGTCTGGTGCCTGAAATAGGTATGGCATTGAATCAGAACATAGTTATATAGCTTTTTTTAAAAATACTAAAAAGGCAAAAACTAAAATCTCAAACATAAATGAAAGTATTTTTTTTTTCATTTATTCAATCAAATGAATTACATTTTTGATATACAATGGCTGTATCTAAAAAACCCTTAAATATGGGTTTATCTGTCTACAGCGATTCGCTCTAACAAATATTTTTTAAGTTTATGTTTACAATTATCTTTCATATACAATTCTTGAATACTGGGGGGCATTTCATTTAGAAATTTAGGAATAACATATTTTAGTGTTCTCGAACCATATATATTGTTGGTTTTGTAGGAGATGATGTGTGTGTGATGTGCATGCACGTTTGTATTATCGTATTATCTTTTACTTGTTGGTATAAATGGCTATTTTATTTTAGAAATTTTATTTATTTATTTATTTATTTAATCTTTATTGCCTTTACAATGCAAATGGTGGACTTAATGCCAGTATGGCATTCTCTACCAGTCAACCGGAAAGAAGGTGCAGAGAAAATAAAACGGCAGACAACGAACAGAGAAAACATTAAAAAGCATTGATCACTTATACATAAATATATAAATATGCATTCTAGCAACATATATAATAGGTACACATAAATATATACATACATAAATACATGTCTAATAATAATATACAGTGTCTGATTATAGTATCCTAATTCAAATTCAAGCATTTTGCGATAAATTTAAATAATGTTTCCGCGCCAAAGACCTACGCGTATTCCTGTTTGGGGCGTTACGCACGTGTAAAGGAAGTGAAGGAAATTTTCCCATTTTTGTTTCCTTTTGAGAGTGTCAGATACTAGTGAACTGAGTCAAGTAAGCGAAATCGGTAGGAATAGATAATCAAATCTATTTAAAACATTAATCAATCTATGTTAGCCCAAATGAATCCACAACCCCTGTTCAACTTTCTGAGACCTAATTTTAAGGGATGAGGGAGGAACTCGATGACGCAAGTGATAAGCACCTTTTGGCTGCGATCGTTAAAGTTAAGCAACTTTCGCAGTGGTCGGTCATTGGATGGGTGACCAAAAATTTGCTTTCTCTCCTCCGTGCTTCAGAAGGCACGTTGAGCCTTTGGTCTCGGCTGCATCTGCAATCGTTAACACCCAACAATACGCACTGGGCCCGCGTGGTGGGTCAATTTTTTCTCAGCGATAACGTGGATCAACATGCCACTAGACTACGACAAAGCCACATAACAAATTATTGTATCGTCAAACGTACTTTTCAAATATGATAAAATCGATGATTCAAAGAAAAATCACTTATGCCTGTTTTCTACTGGGGGTGCGAAATGTTCACTTGAAAAAGAAGATAAATTCTCAGAATTCTGTTACAGTTATTCTCATTTTTGGGTAAATAACCCGCTAGATTTCTAGGAATAAAATGAATTGTTGATCTCACTTCTGATAACCCGCCATATTTAGCAGAATATTTTCGAATTCATAGAATAGGTTTTACAAATTTCGTAGTAATAACCGTAGCTTCAGAATATCGCGTGTTGCTACGACGCTACGGGACTACGAAATTGCGTAGCTACCAGTCGCATAGAATATTTTCTCTGGTAAAATTATAAATGTTTTTTCTTAAAACCAATATTTTACGATAAAACACAACAAGCTTTTTTTTTCCTTGAGGAGCTCAATGGCACAGGTGGATACCGCGTTATCTGCGATCGTGGAAGTTAAGCAACTTTCGCAACGGTCTATCATTGGATGGGTGACCGAAAACTTATTATGTCTCTTTCCTCCGTGCTTCGGAAGGCACGTAAGCCGTCTCGGCAGCATCTACAGTCGGTAGCACTATGGTTCGCTTTGTTCATAGACCATTCTGCACTTGGTCATGGGCCAATCACCCTATTCCATGCATAGGGAAGGCCTGTGCCCCAGCGCCGGGTACATTAATAAGCTTGGCTGGGGATAATGATGATTTTTCTTATTGAAATGAAAACTTCTTTAGCGGCGTTGTACACTTTTCTGTATGGGTAAAAAATGATAAACTCGCGTCAGGTTAAACACGTGGGCTGATCGCATCATGACACACAATAAAATTGGAAAGGTTGTTGACTTTTAATATATTGGACGAAACATAGTAATATTTTATTTTATCGTATTATAATAATAAGTCTCTATCTAGGACGGCCACGTGGCAGCTTTATTGCGAAGAAAATGCATTTTTTTTACAATAGATGACGCTAGGTGCGCTTAAATGTGATTCATGTAAGTTGATTTCTTTACAATAGATGTCGCTAAGTGCGCTTAAACGTGATTCATGTAAGTTGATTTTTCTGAGAGATAAACCTTTTTAATGTAATATAAATTGTCATGTTTGTGTACGATAGCGCAATAAATAAATATTGTATTCTACCACATACATGATAGTACTTTTATACTGATAATTAACGCAATTCTTGCAAAATTATTTCCTAACCATTCTAAAAAATCAAAAATGCACAACGTTAATATTCAAGTTTTCACTTCTGCCGACACTCCCGGAGTGCAACCCGTGGTTTTCTTTTATAATGGTTACAATTTGTTTGGTTTGGTTGGCACAATGGTAGAAACACAAAATATTATTCTTTTCAAACGTGTTTATGCTTAAGGTGGGAATAACCATACACAATATATTTGAAAAATCCATCTGAATTTTTCGTCTAAGGAAGTAATGTTAAGGTATGACGACCTCCGTGGCCGAGTGGTTTATATATGGCCGGGTTTCATCGAATCGCCGACTCGAGAGGTCCCGGGTTCGAATCTCAGTGGGAGCAGATGTTTGTGTGATGAATACGAGCATTTGTACTTCAGTCATGGATGTTTAATATGTATTTTTATTTAAATATACTTAAAAATGTACAGTATATATATTCTATCAGACGTAAAGTGAGTGTGTGGCAGGCAATTTTTAACGTTTTGCAGCTAAAGCTTAGCAGTTCCACTTATTATTAAAAATAAAATGATGTGTGCTTTCAGTAAAATATCATACCTTCAATATTCAATATACTTTCCCTCCATGTGACATGATCGTGGGCCGCCCTGGATAACAAGATTATATTATCACTCGAGAATATTATATACGAGAGGAGAGCCGTCGTTTCAACGCGTATTACGTACATCAAGTAACTTTCATAAAACTTCCTCATTGTTGGCCAAAAAAATACATGTGAACTTTATTGAATACTAGCTGTGCCCCGCGGTTTTATCCGCGGTTTATTAGGGATATTTTCCCGTAGTAAAACGTAACCTATGTAATAATGCAGGGTCTAAGCTAACTGCATACCAAATTTTATTGAAATCACTCCAGCCATTTAGACGTGAAGATAATAATAATAATAATCCATTTATTCATAAACAAAATTACAATAACACATAACAGTCACCCATACTAGGCGAAGCCCGTCCTATGGGGGAAGTAAAAAATTAACAATATATAACTTACAGCCTAAAAATACACTTACTTACTCGCGTATGTTTGTATGTATTTGAGTGTTTTGTGTGTGTGTGTGTGTGTGTGTGTGTGTGTGTGTGTGTGTGTGTGTGTGTATGTGTGTGTGTATGTGTGTGTGTATGTGTGTGTATGTGTGTGTATGTGTGTGTGTGAGACTGTGTGTTGTGTGTGTATTTGTATAATCATCTCAATATCCTTAAAAGATTCTCTGCTCTGTCATACGACCATTTTAATAATATTTTTGAGGTGTTATTTCGCATCTCCCGAACGGAGCTGTGCTTGCAATTCTATATTTTTACTAGCTGTCCTAGCGAACTTCGTACCGCCATAAAAAAATAGGGGTTGGTGGTAGAAGAGTGAAAATTTAGGGTTGTATGTATTTTTGTATGATGAATCATAAAAAAAACAAAATAAATATCTAAAATTGCAAAAAAAAAAATTTGGTGTGGAGTACCCTTAACATTTAGGGGGATGAAAAATAGATTACATCCGATTCTCAGACCTACTGAATATGCATGTAAAATTTCACGAAAATCGGTCGAGCCGTATCGGAGGAGTTTAACCACAAACACCGCGACACGAGAATTTTATATATTAGACTAGTTGGTTATAAATGTATGGACCGAGAAAGAAGTAACAAACATACACACACACATTTTCGTCTTTATAATATTAGTGTGATGTCTTTTTAAACAAAAGAAAACACTTTACAGCCACTGTTACAAATCGGTTAGTTTAAATTGATGTTCAGAGATAAAAGTGTCAATTAGTTTAGAGTTATTGGTGATAATTAGTCTCTAAGTTTGAGACTAAAATAATTGGTGTGGGTTGCGAGAGTTCATTCACTTCTATATTTATCTACTCCCTGGGTTCCGAACCTGGGGGTAATTACCCCTCCGGGGGTAAATCAGCCATACTTCGGGGGTAACAAAGAACCTAATTATTTGGTCAAATCTAAATAGAAATGGGTGCGTGTACTTATGTAGGCGCGTGAGAAGTTATCCTTCTTTGGCATCGTTTAAAATTAGTTTTTAATTGCATGCAAATAATTAATTACAATAAATTAATAAAAAGTCTGGAAAAGGACACAGTCAATAAAGTTCAGTTTTAATTTGAAAAAATAAATAAATAATCAAAATATTCAATTAAAATCGCTACTGAATATAATTTATTAGAACATATGTGATTTGCACTTGTATGAAACTCAAACACGTATTCCGAATATACAAACTAGAAACATGTGGATAAATATTATAAATATGAATACCTATAACTGTTACTTTATTACAAAAAATAAAGATGTGGTTTTTGGTTCTACTATACCAATGGTCAAGAGATGGCGCTGTAGTCTCCTGAATCGCGCTTTGGTTCCGTTGTTCCAGATTAATAAATACTTTTGATAGGCCTTCACAACACCCACTAAATAGAGATTCTATTTCTATTTTGTTGGTAGATTTTCTTAATGTGCGGTAAACACAAAAGTAACAGCATGAAGTTGGTTGCTAAAGCGACCACCTTGATGCTGTTAATATTTTGTGTTACAGTGATGCGCGCGCATCTTAAAATTTCACTCTCATCATTTTTTCATAACGCGCCTAAAGAAGTATAACTTCAATAAGAAAATGCTATTTATTAATACTACTGAATAGAGCATGCTCTTTCTTGCTAGCGAGCCCGCGGGGTGCTGAGTGTGGGAAGTGGGGCGAGATTTTCTCCTGATGATGACATTATTAGAGACGAAGATGTAGCGGCCAAATTGGAATTTCTTGAACTGATGATAACACTTCAAAGTCGGGGTAAAATCTGTTTTTCTAATAGGTTACAGGGGTAGCAGTATTGGAAAGGTTAGGAAACACTGATCTACTCCAATAAAAATGACATTATCTGTTGAAATTAGATATGACATTATTAATTGTTTTATTGATTTGACATTTCTAACTATTTTATTATAAATTTAATTAACTTTTACAATAGGTGATTTGACTTTGTTTCTATTAAGTACTATTTGACATTGATATTTGACATTACCTAACTATTTGGCATTACTGTTTTTTTTTAGTTGTTATAATTATTATTATTTGATTATCTCTTTTTCTTAATTTTATTGAATTTAATGAATACCTTCCATGATTGTTAATATTTTGTATGTATGACTTGCCGGCGTGTTGGATTATTCTGTAAGCCTGCATGTTTAAATTGAATAAATAAATAAAGTTACAAGTTTAACAACATACTCAAACGAGTATAGAGTTTTGCCGTTTCATATCGCCAGTGATGCATAATGCCAGTATTGTATTCATACATAAAGTGATATATTTGTATAGCTCGATGGCGCACGTGGTTTTCGATTGTTAAAGTTAAGCAACTTTCACAATGGTCGCTCATTGGATGGGTGTCCAAAAACTTATTATCTGTAGCTCCTCCGTGCTTCGGAAGGGACGTTAAGCCGTTGGTCCTGGAGGCATCTGTAATCTGCACTGGACCCGCGTGGTGGGTCACGCAAACCTGGTTCCCCATTCCATCTATAGGGAATGCCTATGCCCCAACAGTGGGGGCATTAATAGGCAGGTGGTGGTGATGGCAGTCATATATATTGTTTTATTAATATTTTAGTCATTAAACCGCTGTATATATATATATATGAATATATATATAACTCAAAGGTGACTGACTGACATAGTGATCTATCAACGCACTGCCAAACCACTGGACGGATCGGGCTGAAATTTGGCATGCAGGTAGATGTTATGACGTAAGCATCCGCTAAGAAAGGTTTTGATCAATTCTACCCCCGAAGGGATAAAATAGGGAATGAAAGTTTGTATGAAACTTTGTCAATTTTAAACCGATCGGGCTGTGACTTTTCATGCAGCTATAAGAAGAATCATAGATGAATGTCATTGTGTATAATACAAGCCTGAGAACAAAAACTGTAGTCTACACTTCAGCTCTACACCGAAGCGAAGCGAGGGAGGGCCGCTAGTTATATATACATCGTAGGAAATTTCTACTACAAAAGATTGGTTTGGTCAAGGTTTGAGACAGTATTCGAACTTGCGTCTCCAGTTTTTGTCCGAATAGTGTGGGTTCGAATCCTGTTTCCGCGTAAGTATTTCATTATATTTACTCTTTAATCAGTTATATTTTCTTTGGTTATATTCATGATACCCATTCACTGGATTGTTTAAATTTAAAGACTTGTGTAACCGAAGGCTTATTGCGCAATAAGGGATCTCGTTCGCTGATAATGAGAAAGTTAACGAAGGTTTTAAAAATTCGGTCAAGTGCGGTCGCCCTCCGAGGGTTCCGTACTAAGTGGGTACGCAACATAAACGACCGTGTGTATTTTGTTACGTTAAATTGGAAGTGTGATTTTTTCAAAGTTTTAAGAGAAACTGTAGGCTTGAGTATATGGTTGTTAAATTTTTAAACACGCGTTCCCGAGATAGAGGGTATTGACAGACTCTGGTTCTCAAGTTTTCAAATACCACCGCGTTATTCACAAGGCTTTTAATCTATACTAATATTATTACCACGTACGACAAAACTGTGGAATATGTTGTCGCCAGCAGTGTTTCCGGACCGATACGACCCAAAAACCTTCAAAAAAAGAGCGTACTCCTTAAATAAAACTAGTTTTTACGGGTTAATGCACGAAACTTTTTTTTTATTTATTGACGTTTCGCAGCCTTTTCAGGTCTGCATCATTATTCTGACGATGCAGACCTGAAAAGGCAGCGAAACGTCAATAAATAAGTAAAGTTTCGTGCATTAACCCGTAAAAACTAGTTTTATTTAATGAGTGATGTGCGTGAAAACCTAAGAAACAAATAGCGTACTCCTTCCTTAAAGGCCGGCATCGCATTTGTGATACTCCTGGTGTTGCAAGTGTCCATGGGCGACGGTGATCACTTACCATCAGGTGAGCCGTCTGCTCGTATGCCCCCTATAACATAAAAAAAAGCTGCAGAGTTTGTTTGTTTGTTTGAACGCGCTAATCTCTGGAACTACTGGTCCGATTTGAATGATTCTTTCAGTGTTGGGTAGTCCATTTAACGAGGAAGGCTATAGGCTATATTTTTTTTTCAAAATCAGGGATCCGTAATAAAATTGCTATTTTGTAACACAAGGTGTAAAATCGAAAACCTATTTTTGCGTGCGCTGCTAAAACTATTGACAATATAACAAAATGATGTACTACGGGTTTGTAGATCCCATTAAGACCTACAAAATAGTCCGCTAGAACATATATCTAGCTATCATGGTTTAATCACAATAACCGATTTTGTGTTCAAAATAATTATTAAATCGTCTGAAAAAACGCGGACCCAGTGCGGATTGTTGGGTGCTAACGACTGCAGGTGCAGCCGGGACCAACGGCTTAACGTGCCTTCCGAAGCACGGAGGAGTTCGAGATAGTAAAGTTTTGGTCATCCATCCGATGACTGCGAAAGTTGCTTAACTTCAACAATCGCCGCCGAACGCGCTAACCACTTGCGCCATCGAGATCTTCCCTTACCCTTTAGATTTAGTTTGCATAAATGTGACTAATTTTTGTTTTCGACAATGTTCATTGGTTGATTAAAACGTTGTAAATAAGAAACAATATAGGTACACACTGAAATGGATATTTTATTCGTTCTTTTACATATTTATTTATTTATTTTCATTTGAGAAACATACAGTTTTACACAATTCAATTAAATAACACTTATTACTTTTTCATAAACCAGTTAAGTTTCCACAGACTGAACATTCATACACTTACATAATTTACTTAAGATTACGTACAATATTTAGAGTTAGTGGAATATATTAAACATGATATTCAAACTTTATGGTAAGAAAATAATTACTAAGTGTTAGGGTAAAACGACCTTATAGCATTCATTTCTAAATTGATTGTAAGAAAGGCTAAATATATCCAATCCCCTGAAGTATTTATTATAGCTGTGACATGCTCTAGTAATGAAACTATTTGCAGCAAACTTGGTCCTGCTGAATTGTATTACAAACGTGTTGTCAGACCTAGTCCTATTTGGACAACGGAAACCAATCCTCTGCAAAAGGAACGGCGAATCTACAAGGTCATTAATAAGTTTGTAAAGAAATAATTGATCTCTAACAGTTCTGCGATGTTGCAAGGATGTAGTAACCTGTAATTTTGCTTCACAATTTAAATTATATTATTTCAATTGCTTCCGCAGATATAGCGAAAGATTTTTATCATCGTAAGTGGTGATCCGTGGCACGACGTGAGATAGACGAATGACAGTAATCTCTCGCTCAAATTGTAACAAAGGACACCCGGCATTTTGTGCCAAAGTTGTATACTTTTTTTAATGTTTTATCTGTTTCCTATTTGGGTAACGTAGTCTGGCAATATTTGTCATCAGCAGCTAGCTGTCAATGTCAAATACGTAGGTTTGTCATCAAAAGGGTTTCCATATCAAAAAATATTAATCATTAAATAACTTCTTTCCACGATAGGCAAACTAACAATAAGGCAAAAGTAGTTTTATGTAGCAAATAATTTTGGCTTTATTTTGAGACCAAATTCAACTGTATACAAGTTTAGCATTTTTTCTATGAAAAGTGCCGGGTCTCCTTTATTATTTAGCCTATATTCATCGGTACACTCATTCTATTACGAATAAAGCATTCTGATGTTCGGGAAACGACTCACCTAATTAAGCCATTACAAAAGGCAATGAGAAATTATAACCGTGAAGGCAATTTTTCTCGTGAATTAATTCTTATAGGCCATTACTCGTCGTTTTGTTCTCACTTAAATTTTGACGCCTTTTGACTCGCTTTGAATGTTAAATCCTCTTGATTTACGTTGTAAGATATTACGAAATAGAGATGTCGAAAGTTGAAAAAAATATCGATACATGGATCTTTTAAAAAATATCAATATCGGCTTCGATATATCGCGAAAAAAACATCGATATATCGGATCAATTTTCCCAAAAATATCGTACAGTAGCTCACGAAATATGACACGCGGAATAATAATGGAACGAAAATTATCGCCCTAAAAATAGACCCTATTTTCGAATGATGACATAGACAATACTAAATACAGCACAGATCATAGATATGTTGAATATCATTAATCTGAGATCCAGTTACGATTTTTCCAGATACGCATTTAGTTAAATCGTGATATGCCGCTACTAATTAAAAAAATATCGTTTTTGATACGAATTTCGATATTAGTTATTTTGTATCGATGTATCGATATATCGAATCATATTTTGATATCGGCAAAAAATATCGATATATCGAACAAAAAATATCGATATATCGATACATCGATATATTTTCAACAAGCCTATTATGAAATTTGTTCTACTTGATTTCAATTTAGGAGGAGCTTGATTGAGTATTTAGTGTTTAATGTCTGAAATTGTGGAACTTTTGCAGTGATCAATCAAAGGATGAGTGACCAAAAATACGTTATTATACTACCGTGCCACTGCCACCATTTTACTTGCAAACTATCGATATTAATACTATAAGTGCATAAGTGTGTCTATCTGTCTGTGTGTTACCTCTTCACGTTGAGTCGCTGAACAGATTTAGATTAAATTTGGTATATATGTTGCAGTATGAAAGATGAAACCGTAATATACTTATATCCCTCCCTAGGGATAAATTATAAACAGTAACATATAATTATAATGTATCCCTAGGGAATCGGGACCGCGTGGATTTTTTTCTAGTAAAATTTTCTTTACATTTTAACATCTAGCAGTTAAATGTTTAAAAAATATAATAATACACCGTACTATAGTTATGAAAAGCCATTTATTACTATTATATTTTTATTTACATTTATAAACACCAAAATTTATCACAATTTTTTCTCCCACCATTCCCGCAGTCTACTCTTGCATAGTTAACCGCGATATCATTTTGTCGTCGTTGTAACTTTTTAAATATTCGTCAAAATGACAAAGTCTAAATTCTAAAAGGCAGTTTATCGTCTTTAAATATTAAAAGCGATAACAATTTCTTTTGACAAAAAATAAATCAATTGTTTCTTAGGTTTTCACGCACATCACTCATTAAATAAGGTTTTAACGGGTTAATGCACCAACTTTATTTATTTATTGACGTTTCGCAGTCTTTTCAGGTCTAGTTAGCTAGTTAAAACCAGTTTTATGAAAAATAATTTGTTAATACAAAATGTGCAATTTTTTTGATATACAACTTTAAATCGTTGTAGATCTTAAACAGTCATATAAAATGAAAAATGATGTAAGGAACCTAAACATGATTTTCGATTATCTAGACAATGATAGGTACTCGAAATATTTCAATGATATATTTTTTTTTAATTCGTCACAATATGGCGCCTTATTGTCCCCATATTGAATTTTGATTACTATCATATCTCTCATGATTCCCATGATTAACACGAATCGATTAACGCATGAATCATCAAAATCGGTCCACGCGTTTGGTCTCTAGTGTGCCACAAAGAAACATACATACATATACACATAGACTGTTAAACATTATACCCTGTCTGTGAAATACATATCAAAAAACAAAATTGTTAAATATGGCGTACCTCAAGGCAGCGTACTAGGGCCATTATTGTTCTTAGTTTATATTAATGACATCATAAACTGTACTAGTCATCCTATGATATTGTTTGCTGACGATAGTACCATTTTTATTGAAAGAAATGAAAACATTGACTATAGTAATGACATATCTGGTGCTGTGACAAACGTAATAAACTGGTTAAACAATAACAATCTTATAATTAATTTAAAGAAGACTAACATAATGCATTTTTCTCAAAGAAAACCTACTCTTATCTCTGACATTGAAATTAAAGGAGTAAATGTCCATAGAACAGACACTGCTCGATTCTTGGGGATTCATATTGACAGTAATATGACCTGGGAATCTCATTCCATAGATGTATGTAAAAAATTATATAAATTCTCATATGCCCTGTACATGTTGTCTAAGTCAGTTGATCGAAAGACATTGCTTATGACATATCATGGCTATGTTGTTGCAACACTACGATATGGTATTATTTTTTGGGGCAATTCTTCTTACAGAGAAATTATATTTAGAGCCCAAAAAAAGTGCATTCGAGCAATATGTGGACTGAAACCCACAGAAAGTTGCAAACCTTTCTTCAAATCTTTAGCACTGTTAACTTTTCCTAGCCTCTATATTTTTGAATGCTGTACATTTATTAAATGTAATCCAAACTTGTTTGAAGTAATAGAGCCTGAAAAAGATTCCCGCCTACGCCCAAGAAAGCCGTATATCCGTACTCTGCCTTGTAAAACGGCTATGATGGAGAAGAGTGTAGTAACCATGGCTCCACGGCTATATAATAATTGCCTGATAGTCTTAAGAAGTGAACATAGACAGGACTAATACTTTTATTGTAACATCACTATTGTACCTATGTTTATGAATAAATTAATTCTATTCTATTCTGTCTGTCGATTGACATAATATGATTCCATGGTAGCGCTCTATCTATCTATCATATTCAATGGGAAATCTAAAGTTGTAATACAATTTAAAATATGTTCTACTCAAGTAGTTGTACCATGTCGACTAAGTGGTATATTTTTGGCACAAGCATGAAACCCTTAAAAAGATTTTATTTTTGGCAAAAAAAATTTTTTACCTCCTTTTAAAAGTTAAGCAACATCAGCTAGTTTTACTCGCCGGCTTCCAAATGGCTCGGTTTGTAATTTGTCTAAGTAACAAAATCCTATGTAAACTGCTGATCGTTTCCAAAATATTGCTTTTCGCAATTCAAAGACTTTAATTGTTGAGGACTTCTCCTGGTGCTTCACTATCAGTTCCACTTCACGTAGTGCATTGTACTTGACAACTAAATTAATTTGATCATATCGCAAACTAGCGGCCCGCTCTCGCTTCGCTTCGGTGTAGAGCTGAAGTGTAGACTACAGTTTTTGTTCTCAGGCTTGTATTATACACAAATGACATTCATCTATGATTCTTCTTATACCTGCATGGTATGGTTCATCATAAGTTCCACTTTAGCTGATGGCGCTTTCCGAGAGTAATTAAATTTTCTATAGAGATTTTTATAATTTTAGAAGAGTTACCTCGATTTCTTCAGGACTCAATCATAATATCCCAAATTGGTAATCACGGGACCATCTGAAGCAAAAACAAATTGTTTGTTTGAGTCGACCCAAGAAAGATACACAATAACAAAGAAAACCCATTCTTGTTCTGAAGTCAAGAAAAATATAATAGATGTAAAAATGAAAGCGTGATTGTGATGTTTATCTCTAGAGACATAATTAAGTACACATTTCTTTACAACAAAACCTTTTAGAGTACCTATTCTATTATTAGTTCACGAGTTCACGGTCGTAAGAGATTCGAACTTGACCTGTCTAGCTTAACTGTAAACTGGGTTATGAATCCGTTATATTTAGATGTGGCTGTGGAAATATTTCTATGCTCCTATTTATTTGAAAAGTATATATTTATCTGCCACATGTTATGATGTGTCTGTTAGGCTCAGAGGTTTGACTAATAAAGAAATATACTTCACTTTTATCAGCTGTTTTATTATATTTTACTTTAATTAACATTAGGACTACGAGACACATGTGGACGCTATTCTAGCTGGAAACGGAAGGGGCTAGTGTTGCCATAATTCTACCTAACATCTTTCCTTTTACAAAACAAAGAAGGATAGCTTTACAATTTTATGCAACAGACCTATTTTGATTCTATAAACACTTTATTTTATTTTTTAATATATTACAAAGAATGTTCACTATGGCTCAATGTTCTTAACCCAAACTTAGAGAAAAAAAAAACAAACATTGATATTACTTTAAACTGACAGTGACATTTGATTACTTGACATTTCTTAAAAATATTAATGTGTTAATTACATATTTTATTTACTGAAGGCAGTTAAGTTTTTCTTTCTTCTAACAATTAGATACAATATCTATACGTAAGTTATTTAAATACAACAATCTCATAGCCAGGTTTTTCTCAACCTATTTATTTTTACACAGATTGACTATTGGATAAATTAGTTAAGCATAACTATTCCTTTCTTCCTTATATAAACTGAAAATAAAACTAAATTTACTTATTTACTTAAATGAAAATGACTTTCATAGAAACATTATGTACTTATAACTAACTCAACAACAATGTTTACAGAGTATCTTATGATATATTTGTAATAATACATAGATACACATACCAAATGCAAACTATAATATCATATGACTGTAATAATGATTTTTAAATGTTTAGTCTTTCAGGTATTTTATAGGTACGCCCATATCTAGATTTTGATCTATCGCTGACCATAGGTAAATCAGATGTGGCTTTTAGTTCTGATGGTGACAACTTTAAATTACTATGGGCCTCTAAATTATCAAAATTGTCAATGGGATGAGATGGTTTCAAAATGTGTTGCCTATTTCTACGGAATATTCCTTCAGGACTGTTAATAACAAAACTACGAGGTTCTGGACCTACTTGTGAAATGATACCTGGAACCCAACAACTATTCGGTTTGTGTTTAAACAAGATATGATCACCTACAGACAATGGTTTTAAGTGTTTACTATTTTTATTATAATAAATGGACGATTTTAATTTTTGTTTTTCAATGTTATCCTTTAATTTATCATTATCTATTACTTTAAACTGCAAGTTATTTTCACTAATGGGGACTAGAGTTCTTAAGCTTCTCGACATACACAATTCTGAAGGTGAGTATTTACTGTACTTAGGTGTATTTCTATAAGATAATAGTGCTAAATATGGATCTGAATTATCAGCATGACATTTTTTTAACATATTTTTTATAGTTCCAACTGTTCTTTCCACCATTCCATTTGAACGACTTAAATAAGGACTGGATGTAATGTGTTCAATGTCCCAATTGTTTACAAAATTATTGAACTCTTTGCTACTAAATGGTGGACCATTATCAGAAATTAGAATATTTGGAATACCATGACGGGCAAAAATAGATTTTAATTGAGTAATTACAATACTTGCAGTGAAATTTGACTTTAAAATAGCAATTTCAACATATTTTGACATGTAGTCTACTACAATAAGATATTTATTGTTGTTAAAATCAAAAAAATCAATACCAACTTTATGCCATGGCAATAACTTATAATCATGATGGAGTACTGGTTCTTTACTATTATTTCTTCTATATGATAGACACACCCTGCATTTACCTACATATTTCTCAATATCAGTATACATTTGTGGCCAGTATACTGTTGTTTTAGCTAAACGGATACAGCTATTAATGCCTTGATGACCATTATGTATGAGCTCAAGAATAGACTGTCTTAATGACTCAGGAATTATAATGTTATCACCCTTAAAGACAATGTTATCTAAGACATGAATTTCAGTTTTAATTGCAAAATAAGGTTTAGTATCTTGACTGAGCAATCTCTTGTGCTCTGGCCATCCATTTTGACAGTAATTAATTAATTGACACAATGACTTATCTTTTAAAGTTAATTCTTGTATTTGTTTGAATTTTTTAGGACTGACTGACAGATTAGACATAAGTAAATTAACATGTAGATCCAAATCTTGATCAATATCGACTAATGATTGCTCTGGCAAAGCACTCCTTGACAAAGTGTCAGCTATATACAGATAACGACCAGGTTTATATACAATATTAATATCATATGGTTGTAATCTCAACATAATTCGCTGTAACCTAGGTGGTACATCCTGTAATGCTTTTTTAAATAAAGTTATTAATGGTTTATGGTCTGTTTCTATGGTGAATTGCTTACCATAAATATATTGATGGAATTTTGTACAGCCATATAGTACTGCTAACAGCTCTTTTTCTATCTGGGAATAGTTTTGTTGACATTTGGTAAGACTTCCTGATGCATATGCTATTGGCTGTTTATCGTGTGACAAAACAGCTCCCATTGCATCTTTGGAAGCATCTACTGATAAAATAATGCTTTTATTAGGATCATAATATATAAGAACTGGAGCGGAACAGATTAAATTTTTTATAACTTGAAATTCAGACTCATGCTGTTCAGTCCAATTCCAAACTACATTTTTTGAAAGAAGAGATCGCATATTTGTTGTCTCTTGTGACAAATTTTTAATAAATGGACCTAAATAATTCACCATACCCATAAATCGCTGCAATTCTGTGACAGTGGTGGGACTACGCATTTTACAAATAGCTTCTACTTTGGTTTTATCCATTTTGATTCCCTCAGAATTAAAAACATGACCTAGATACCTAACTTCTTGCTGGCAAAGTTTTGACTTTTCCTTATTGAATTTAATGTTACAGTCTCGCGCCTTGTTTAAAACTTTTTCTAATCGTTCATTATGTTCAGCCAGCGTACTGCCATAACACAAAAAATCATCCATCATTATTTCAACTCCCTCTATGTCTTTAAACCTTTTTACCATCTCGCTATGAAATATCTCAGGCGCTGCATTGATACCAAAGGGGAGACGAGTGAACCTATACCTGCCGAAGGGTGTTATAAAAGTACATAGCTTTGAAGATTTTTCAGACAAAGGAAGCATCCAATACCCTTTATTTGCATCTAATGTTGAAAAATACTTAGCACCTTGAAGCTTTGACTTGATTTCGTCTAAGGTAGGGAATTGATAATGAGGTCTCATTATAGCTTTGTTTAACTTTCTGGTATCCATACACACTCTCATTTGACCATTCTTTTTAGAAACCATTACTAATGGACTTACCCATGGTGTTGGCTCTGCTATGGGACATATCACACCATTTTTTTCCATGTTACTCAGTTCTTTTTTTAGTGCATTTTGCAGGTTGAATGGGACTCTTCTACAAACATCAACAGATGGTGTGACATCTGGCTTCAAGGTAAAATTGCACTCAAAATCTGTCAAGCAACCCAAACCATCAAAAAGATCACTATATTTAGACATAATGTTTTGACTACAGCTTTCCAAATTAGAATTATTGTAGCTGCTGAAAGAAACAGAATTGATTTTCTTTATTAAATTTAACACCTTACCAGTTTCCCGACCAATAATATTTTGACAATTTAGCTCAACAATGTGGAAATTTATACAATAATCTTTATTTTTATGTCTGATCAAGACTTTACATTGACCTACTGTTTGTATAACTTCACCACTAAATGTTGAAATGGTATGATTACTTTTCTTTATTTTTGAAATTGAAATGCCTAATTTTTTGAATGTGTCATATGATATTATGTTTGTATCTGCACCAGAATCTAAAAGAAATTTTACATTGTAATTATTAATTTTTAACTCTATTGTCCATGGTTGATATTCTTTTGAAGATACATTGTTTACACAGAAAATTGCACCTAAAAACAATTTTTCAGAAGACACATTATTATTACTGTTTGACTCTATTACCTTTATAGATTTAAACCGACAATGTGAAGCAAAATGATTAAATTTTTTACATTTATGGCACTGAACACCAATTGCAGGACACTTATACTTATGTGTTTGACCACAACGACCACACTTTGACTGTGACTTTGAGCGGCTTCTGCTGGTTGAACGACTGTTAAATGACTTTGACTTGTTGAAAGACTTGTGTACTTGACCAACAAAATTGTTACTTGACTGCTCTAAGACTCTGGCCTGACGTTTTGTTTCTTCATAAGTTTTAGCTAAGTTTATTGCCTGATCCAATGTTTTTGGAGACTCATTCAATATTTTTTCCTTTATATACTGATTATCTTTATTAAGATTTAGACTGAATATATCTCTTAGCAGATTCTCTCGAAGACTTCCAAATTCACATTGATGGCTTATATTTTTTAGATCAGTGACATAGTCGTCAATGGATTCATTTAATCCTTGATGCCTATTAAACAGTTTGTGGCGTTCCATCGTGACATTAATTTTAGGCATAAAATATGTTTCGAACTTTTCAAGAAGGGCACTGTAACTTATAGTGTCTAAATCGACATCAAATGAATAGAAAATATTAAGTGCTTCGACACCGATAAATTGTAACAAAATGGCGACCTTTCTTTGATCTGGCTCATTTTCTAGTTTGTTCGCTCGTAAATATATTTTTAGTCTATTTGCCCAATTCTTCCATGTAAGCGGCATGTTTCCACTTCTTAAATCCAATCTTTCCATTATTGTTGTACTTACTAGTGACTGTTGCGGCAATGATGGCGGAACCGACGCTTTACTTTGTTCGACTGTTATGTCCATTTTTTCCATAATTTTGAGACTTCTGACACCATGTTAGGCTCAGAGGTTTGACTAATAAAGAAATATACTTCACTTTTATCAGCTGTTTTATTATATTTTACTTTAATTAACATTAGGACTACGAGACACATGTGGACGCTATTCTAGCTGGAAACGGAAGGGGCTAGTGTTGCCATAATTCTACCTAACAGTGTCACTGGAAATAACATTCGTATTCCTAGAATGAAACGTGGAAAAGCAATCCTTTGGGATGACACTGTTTTCATTGATGTCTGGTTCACAGAGTTGTTTGTTTTTTGTTTAGTATTTATATTTTTTAAAGTTAAACTTATAGTTGCAATTATTCTATGCGTTTCAAAACTTACATATTTTAGAAAAGTTGAGAGAAGCGACTTTCAAAAAAGTACTTCCTTATAAGTCTACATTTCTGTAATTAATCTAGCAGTTATTTCGCTTTAATTTATTTTTCAATTCAATTCAATTTTGAAATTCTGACTTTAGTAGAAACAAAAACTTCGTAAATCGTAGTCGGGTTTAGCTTTACAAATAAAAGGGTGAAACATCAATCTACAACGAAATGATACGACGCTTCTAAGCTTAGAGCATTTATACCTTCTAAGGGATTAATTGAGAAGCTTAAGCGGTTAAGATGAATTATAACAGAACAAGGCGCACGCGAACCGTGTCCGTGCCTCGTCGTAGTTATTAAACCGAATCAGAATCCGTACGTCGTCGAGACAGATGCGGTGGGTCGCAAAGAATTGCTCCATATAAAATTATCCTGTTGAAAACTAAATACGAGCTTCTTACTATAGTCCATTTATCTCAGCCGGAACGAAGGATTCCTCTGTTAAAGGTGAATCTAAATGACTTACAAACAGTTTAATGAACTTAGAGAGGTTTCGGAATTTAAACTAGATGGCGTTGCCGAAGAATATAACATATTTTCATACGAAAAAAAATTGTATTAAAGAACACTATTAACGGGCTTCTGAGCAGTAAACATCTCTGATACTACTGAAATACTGTCTTCATTTTGCCACCCATTTTACAAGTGGACTTTATTATATGATGCTGCATACGGTTGTCTAACTAAAGGATAATTTTATATGAAGCACTTCTGTAAGTCTCCTGCCTCACGTGGTCGTGGAACCCAAGTGGTCACCCTGTCCGTCGTAACCCTGCCACTGCGCCCCCGCCCCACAGGCGCGCGCTGTGATGGAAAACCAGGCATGTCGCTCGTTTTTTTTTGTCGCAGATGATCTCATTTACTATGGGTCTCATATGACGGCTCAAGGTCGCCCAGCGGGCAATGGAGAGAGCTATGCTTGGTGTTTCCCTGCGTGATGAAGTCAGAAATGACGAGTTCCGTAGGAGAACTAAAGTCACCGATATAGCTTGAAGAATAGCCCAGCTGAAGTGGCAGTGGGCGGGGGACACATAGCGAGGAGAACCGATGGCCGTTGGGGCGGAAAGGTTCTCGAATGGCGACCGCGTGCCGGACGACGCTCAGTGGGAAGACCCGCTACAAGGTGGACCGACGATCTGGTGAAGGTCGCGGGAAAACGCTAGATGCGGGCAGCGCAGAACCGATCGTTGTGGAGATCCTTGGGGGAGGCCTATGTCCAGCAGTGGGCGTCGTACGGCTGATATGATGATGATGATCTTTACTGCGTCACCGGTTTTGCGGACGGCGAGATCCTAAGGGGACCTCAAGCCGAAAATTGGCGAGTGCCTCTAGAGGTATTCCAGGCGGATCTTCTCAGCATTATGAGGTCCACTGCTGGACATATTCCTCTTGCATGACTCTCCAAGAAGTTCTTGATGCGGCGGTTCTGGTCCAGGTCGGCCCTGCCGTCTTTTTAATGTCGTCCGACCATCAGGCAGGTGATCTGCCGGCACTTCTGCTTCCTGTGCGAGGTCTCCAAAGTAGGGTTCTGTACGACCACCTGTTGTCGTCTCTTCGAGATACATGACCAGCCCATTGCCATTTAAGTCGAGCAACCCGTTTACCTATGTCGGTAACTCGGGTGCGTTGGCGAATGTCTTCATTTCGTATTCTGTCCCTCAAACAGACGCCAAGCATTGCACGTTCCATTGCCCTTTGCGCTACTTTCAGGCGGTGGAGTATCCCGACAATCAGCGTCCACGTCTCACAAGCATACGTCATTACTGGGAGAACGCATTGATTATAGACGCGTGTTTTCAGTGATTGTGGGATTTTGGACTTGAATACATCTTCGAGTTTTCCGAAGGCTCCCCAACCTAGCTGTATTCGTCTGTTAACTTCGTTTTCCATCGAGTCTTTACTTAGCACGATGTTTTGGCCTAAGTAGGTATAATTGTTCACACATTCGATCGTTACACCATCTATTGAAATCGTCGAACCGTCAGTGGTGCTCATCCACTTAGTCTTTTCGTGATTCATTTTCAGGCCCACTCGGAGAGACGCGTCTTTCAAATCCTTGAGCATTTTTTCAAGACCTTCTCGCGACTCACTGAGTAAAACGATATCGTCAGCGAAACGGAGGTGGTTCAAGTGCTCTCCGTCTACATTTATACCCAGACCTTTCCAGTCCACAGTTTTGAAAATATTTTCAAGGGCGTTCGTAAATAGTTTTGGAGATATCACATCACCCTGACGTACACCTCTCCTTATTGGAACAGTTGTTCTGGCCCCTTGAATTTCAACTGTCGTTGTGGCAGATTTATATAAGCTTCTTAGGAGCTCGATGTACCTGTAGTCGACTTTGCATCTCTGAAGTGAGTTGAATATAGCCCAGTGTTCCACCGTATCGAACGCCTTTTCATAATCCACGAAAGCAAGGTAAAGTGGTCTATTATATTCTAGTGATTTCTGTATCACTTGTCTTACCGTGAATATATGATCAGTTGTACCATAACCTTTTTTGAATCCCGCTTGTTCCCTGGGCTGCTGCTCATCTAGGCGGTTTGTAATCCTAGATGTAATGATGCGTGAGAATACTTTGTACACTTGACTTAGCAGCGAGATAGGGCGGTAATTCTTAAGTTTTGTCTTGGGACCTTTCTTATGAAACAGGACAACAATACTATGAAGCCACTTGTTCGGTATGTTGCCAGTGAAAAGCGCTTCGTTAAATATCCAACGAAGTTCTTTTAGAATTGTCCGACCACCTGCTTTTAAGAGTTCCGTCGTTATGCCGTCTTTTCCTGGTGACTTATACTGCTTTAGTTGTTTTAGCGCTTGTCTGACTTCATAGATACTAATTTCAGGAATATCCTCTGTAAAGTGTCTTGTCAGAGGTGCGCGTTTATCAGCAGTGTCCACGACAGTCGGTTTGCAAGTATGTGTGTTACATAAGTCTCCATAGAAATCAGCTATTATACTTAGCAGCCCAGAAGTTTCAGTGACTATTTGCCCTGTGCAATTTTCTAGTTTATTTAGTTGGCTTCTTCCGTTGCTAGTAGCCCTACTAAAAACTTAGGGTCCTCGATTTTTTCGATTAAGCGCTGTATCTTATTGGTGTTTCTGTTACGTATATCTCGTCTCAATGACTTAGATATCTTTTTGTTTAGGTTTCGATGTTCTTCAGAGTTATGTTTCTCTGATCCTAGGTTCCTTCTAAGTTCCAGCAGCTGTTTCGTTTCGAAAGTCACGTCATCTTTAACACGGGAAGTCCGACAGAATACTTCATTAGCAGTTCTTGTAGTAGCGGCTATGAAGCTGTCATATTTCTCGTTGAGGCTTGTCTCGAAATATTCAACGTCAGTTCGTTTTAAAGCTAGACTTAGCTTCTCTTCGAATTTTTTATGTATTCCTTCAGATATGATGAGATTTGTGAGAGGTTTCTTAAGAAGTTTACGTCGGTCCATTCTAGTATTGAGCCTTATTGTGGCTCGTACTAGTCTGTGATCACTCATTTTAAGTTTTTTGAGTACGGTGACATCAGTGATCATGTGTTTTCTGTCTGTACAAATGAAATCAATTTCATTCTTCGTCTTTCCATCAGGACTAGCCCAGGTCCACTTTCTTGTCAGTTTCTTGTGGAAGAAGGTGTTCATGGCATAGAATTTCTTTGATTCCAAGTAGTTGACTAATGTTTGTCCACGGTTGTTCCTTAAACCAATTCCAAATGAACCAATGCAATTTTCTGCCTCTCTACGGGTCCCTATCTTTGCATTGAAGTCACCCATGACTATATTATATTGTGTTTTATTTCCTGCTTGTAGGGCCTTGTCTATGTCCTTGTAAAATAGTTCTACTTCCTCTTCGGTGTGTGATGATGTGGGAGCGTATACCTGAACTATTTTAATCGAGTATCGAGCGTTGATTTTAATTACTATGTATGCGACACGTGCAGATATGTTGCTCAAGGTAGTAATGCTGCTCGCCAGTCGTTGGTGTATTAGAAAACCGACGCTGCCTTTCGAAGAGTTCCTATGTCCTGTGTAATAGGCGGATGGCATCTCCCAATGGGGGGAGTTTACTCACCATCTGGAGCCTCTAGACCACTCGAACCTGAGGGAGTCGGCTCAACTAGAGGGCGTCTCTGAGACTCTGACCTCGGCTCTAGTTAGCCGTTGTCGTGGGAGGAGTTAGCGCCTTAACACCTGCCTTTATTTGTTTTCTCCTAAGTGGGGGAGCGGATATGATACCCTCATGGCCAGCTGCAAGTTTATGTCAGACACTTACAGGCCAAAACACACCATACACCACGAAGCGGCTGCTTTTGACATGCGGGCCTTTCAGGTTATATAGGAAGCGATCTTCCCCTGAGAAAGGTAAAGGAAATACAAAAGGGAGGAAAAATTTACACACCCTGTTCCCAATTTATATGGTGTCGTCAATATGTTTCAAACTTTTTTATTAACTTACCTCATGTCTTCTCACTAATAACTCTTTTCTTTACAAACCTTATCAATCTGGCACACAGCGAAAAAACGTTTTCTCGGATCTTTCTCTCCATCTGTATCTTGTTTATGTTACTTAATAATCATCACTTTCAAACAAAATGTTCGATTAATAAATCCATGAATCAATTGGGGTTCGGGACGAGGCTCAGTACGAACGATACACAATCGTGTGCTATTCACCCTTATGTGTGTAGACAAGACTTGCTTAACTATCCATATCGGTGCTGCTCAGAATGCGACGTGTTATGCATTAATCTCCGTACCCTCATCATGTGGCGTACGTGCCACAGGGATGATAGACGTGAGACTGAAATCGTAAAACTTACTTCAAAACCTCTCTAGAGAGCTAAAGGTTAAATCTAGACAAGAGCTAATACGTGATATAACAAAGAAAGGCGTAGAAACGTTTCCAGTGAAAGGGGTGGAGTATACAGGATGTTTCAAAAATACAAATAAAGCTTGAAGGGCGTTAAAAAACATCATATAAGGAGTCTTCTCTAATTTTCTTAAAATATTTGCATCGAGTTTTAAATTTTTATAAAAACAGTTATTTATAATGATTAATAAAAATATCGATCATTTTAAGACACGTCACCAGTTCGAGGGTCATTAAAAATAACTGTTTTTATAAAAAGTTAGAACTTCACACAAATATTTTAAGAAAATTAGAAAAGACTCCTTATATGATGAACTTCAACGCCCTTCAAGCTTTATTTGTATTTTTGTAACACTCTGTATATCTGAATAACAGATTGATTTTCTACTTTTATATACCTATAGGTTTAGGAGGGGTGGTCGAAGGAACCCCTCGACCTCACCTCACACTCGCCGCGGAAAATTGAACTAACGTTACTCGTGACATGACGTCACATAACGTGAATAACGTCTAGTAGTCGTTCCTAAAATCCTCTCTCCTTTCTAAGCCCAATCTTGTGACAGAGTTCGCACAAACGTGGACTGAAGATGGGTTTGGTTAAGAAGTCGGTCAACTGATTTAGTCCATAAATTTTAGATACTTCTATTTTGTTGTTAAGCAGTCTCTTACGAAGAAGGTATTAGACGAATATACTTAGTTCTCTGATGACTTTCGTATGGGGGTCATACGAAATCTGTTTCGTAGTAACAGACGTCACTTTTTTGTTTGATAATATAAAGTTTTGAAAATTATATTAAGCTCAATCCAGCTATAAGTCCTTGGAGCGAGAAGAACAATTTTTATTTTAGAAACACTTTGAAACTTGTATAAAGTAATAAAAAGCAAATGCCATGGAAATAAAACTGTTCAATAGACGTAGATTTCTTTATTTTATAAGGGAAATAACTACCTTCGAAATTATTAAATGTTTTAAAGTACTAACAACTAACTCAAACAACTAACCTCTTATTTTAATTTATAAGATTACAGAAGTAATTTCTATTGTAAACGGCAAAAGTTTATAATATTAAACAATAATATAATTCCGATAAAAAATTATAAACAACAATAGGAAAATGATTACTTAACTCAGAGCTCCGCTCGGTCCGATGGCTCGATACAGAATCACCCCGCAAAGGCCGGAGCTAGGCCTTTTAAAGGCAGCGATAAACAACTGACGTCATCGGGCCGTTCAGAACACGTGCGCAAAGATTTCGCTGACTACCCGCAATTTCTAAAATATTGTATTAAATTATGTAATTTAATATTAGTAACAGATTTTAATAATATTTTATATAAAACCTACATTACAAAATAAAGTATGAGTATTGAAGCAGCAATAACATCACTGAATCAACCATTATTAAGTGTTCAATAATTACAAATACAACAGATTTCAAAGGCCGTCCCGATGTTTATTATTTAACAAACGCATACCGAATCCGTTTCACTTTTGCAATATAATATTTAACGTACCCTCCGAATTACGGAAGTAATAATAAAGTTTTGATGAACTATCTTAAGGCCGGTTATTGCGAAAGTTTCTTAAATTCCCCAATTGAAGGGAGAGTTGTTGTTTCAAAATCCGCTTAACTCAGCGAGCAGTTCGGCGCGAACTTATGGACGTTCACGAGTCGTGTGAGTCCGATTGCATCCATGCGGCAATGCTAAATATGTGCGTACCTGAGCTCGCCCCCGTCCTTATGCCTTAGATTAAAACAAAAAGGTTAGATACGGTACGCTCATACTTGCATCAAACAAAAACTGATCCCACGGCAGCGCGAACGGGACGGCGAGATCCGCGTCACTGCATTACCGACCCGAGCGAAACAGCACGTTAAGTTTCAACGGCAGCGCGAACGAGACGGCGAGATCCGCGTCACTGCACTACCGATCAATCTCGCGACCAGTACTCGACGTCACTACCGAATAAGATTCAAAACAAACGGCTTTTTTTTTTGGATTAAATATATTGTATAGTACTTACGAATGAAAAGTGATGCCGTGGGTTTTATTTTTAGTTCTTGAGCAATTTGAGCACTTTTTAAAAACACACTTAGGCATTGTTTTATCATATAAACACAAAATATTGGCAATATTTCTTTTTAGAGTTCACATGTACGTCGTTTGCATGTCAAGTTGTGACTAAAGCGATTAGGGTCGTGGACCACAATTCATACGGATCACTTTTGTGAGGCTAGTGCCGTATCTAGCCTTTTGCGCTCGTTTCGCCTTTCATACGAAAATAACTCAGTTGTAGATTCGTGGAAGGTCCTCACGTCAACCCTATTCCTCAAAAAGATGACCAGTCTGACCCTGCAAATTACTGGCCTAAAGCGATCACAAACGAGGCCTAAAAATAGTGTTCCTCGAAAGACAGCGACGTGGCTGTGTCACTGCCATTGTTGGTGTCTTTGGGCAATGCTGACCACTTAACACCAGATGGCCCGTCTGCTCGTCTGCCTTCGAAGGCAATAAAAAACATCAGATAACGTGGAGTTAATTGATAGGGTAACTATCGCACATTGATAAGAAGAGTGACAGTAACCAAAAAGCCATTTTTTCAGTAGAAGCATTTAAATATATTGTTTTAAACTTTCATGGTCACTAACATTATAGATATTAACGGGATTGTTACCATGTACCTTGTTTTTTATGAGTCTCCGATATTTCGGCACTGTTGCAAGCGCCATGATCACGGAGTAACTGAAGTAATTGCGGGTAGATGTTATTGGCAGACATATCGGTCTACCCTCTGACGTCGTCTTTTACTGCGTTCGATACCCCTACCACTGGTCACAGTCTCACTATTCACTCGCATTTGTTCCCGGCACACAATACTAGTAACACAAAACAAAGTACATGTTAACAATCCCGTTAATATCTATAATGAAGCATTTAAAGTTTTACCAAAGAGTAATTACGACTTTTGCACCAGAAAGAATAAAAAATCAATATGTCATGTTATGATAGTGTGTATGCGCAATAAAATAAAATATGATTGGTTAAGCATAAACGTATTGTTTTGTTACTTGTTAGCGCCTAACACGTCCTCGCACAGGCCCTGCCAGAATACCAGCGCTGATACAGTGAGAGAGTATTCTCCCACTGTGTCAGCGTAAGCTGAGGCAGGGTCCTGATTGGCCGTCTTAGTTTTATGTTGTTATTTTTTGTTTTTAGGTTAAGTTCTTCTTTTATTTTTTTGTTTATATTTATAGTATTTTTACAAGCTTTTATTTAACTTGCTATGTATGTTTGTTACGGTCAAATCTTACAACTCAATTTTAAAGCACTTGCTCTCAACCGATTAAGCTGAAATTTGATATGCTCCTTCAGTTCGGATGACAATGCATGATTAACAGTATGACGTCATTCTAAATCCAATATGGCGGCATACCCAAAATGGCGGACCAATCATTTTTAATGCATTCCTACAATATGGGTATCAAATTAAAGGGCTTGCTGAGAGTAACTCGAAAAAAATGTGACGTCACTCTCAATCCAATATGGCGGACTTCTATTTAGAAACAGATATCTTTAACTAATTTACTTGAAATTTTCTTTTTAGCGCATTTGAATAAAAGCTAGTTTTTAAAAAGGTTTTTTTTACCTTAATTTTATTATTATGTAAGATGGCCAATAAAAGTTTTTCATTTCATTTCATATTTCTATTGCAGAGAGCGTTAAACACGATTGCAAAAGTCGAAATTACTGTTTGGTAAAACTTTAAATGCTTCAACGGAAAAAAATGTTTTTTTGGTTTGGTTGGTTTGGTTTTGGTTTTGGTGCCACTCTTCTTATCAATGTGCGCTATGTTAAAATTAAAAACAGGTTTCAAAACCCATGTTTTTTTTTGTTGATTTTTAGTTAGTAAAAAGCTTTTTAGCAATTTGTGCATGTCATAGTAAGGGATGGCAGAGACCTCAAAGACCTTTTACCTAATGTGAAACAGGTAAAAACTAATGTAAATATAAAGGATCGACATATGAGCTCTGTAGATACCACAGTGTTCTTAGGAATCACACTAGATTCTAAGCTGCAGTGGGGCCCACATATTGATGGATTGTCGAAGAGACTTAGTTCTGCAGCATATGCTGTAATGAAAATACGGCAGTTAACGGATATAGAAACTGCCAGATTAGTCTACTTTAGTTATTTTCATAGTGTAATGTCTTACGGTATTTTACTGTGGGGAAATGCCGCCGACATTCAAACTATATTTGTGCTGCAGAAGAGGGCTATTCGATCAATTTATAATCTTAAAGTTAAGGATTCATTAAGAGATAAGTTTAAAGAAATAGGTATATTGACAGTTGCATCACAATACATATATGACAACTTAGTATTTGTAAAAAAAAATATTAATTTGTTTACTAAAAATAGTGGAATACATACATATAATACTAGAAATAAAAATAACTTAACTTTACCTGCTACTAGGCTCCACAAAATCAATAATTCGTTTAGAGGTCTTAGTGTTCGCTTTTACAATAAAGTTTCAAGCAATATTCAAGAGTTAAGCATGACTAAATTTAAATCGACCATTACAAAATCACTAGTTAAGAAAGCATATTATAAAGTGTCTGATTATATTACAGACAAAAATGCTTGGGTATGAACTGTTCCAACCATTCCAACGGGTATTTCTATATGATTTAAATTATGAATTATGTGTTGACAATATTATAATTAAACTGAAAGCTGTATATAAAGTTGATAACTTAAGTAAGATTATCAGACTGTTTAAGAATATTTGATTGACAAAACGGCGTGGTCGTGATTTCTCCTTTGCTTTGTTTTGTAATTGTTTGTTGTGTCTTACAGGTAAATGACCTTAATTTAAGTAAATATGTTGTAGTTAGTATGGGTAGTTATGGGTAGTTATGCTCTCATAATAGTCTCTTCGGCGGTGTCTAGTGAGGCGGGTCGTTACGTTCCCTAAAATATGGTTGAGCGAAGCGATGGCTGGGTCATGCGTCATGCTCGTGAACGGGTGCTGCCAGCGGAGATGAGTCTGCCCTAACTTCCATAATATTGAAGTTAATGTTTAGTCACACTGAATATAAATAACACTATTTGTATTTATACTGTATGACACAGCAATCAAAATGCAGGTAAACAATTAATGTATATTTAATAATTATGTAATGAAAAGTGACTTCATGAATCACCTCTGAAGTCATTTTTCAATTTGACGACTCTGTAAATAATAAAACAGGGAGAAAAAAAACAGCCCTTGCTGAGTTTCTTGCCGGTTCTTCTCAGTACAAGGTCTCCCGCCGTAGATTTACGAACCGATGGCGTAGCTTCTAGACATTCATATGTGCTTGTAACAGCCTAAACTGAATAAATGATTTTGATTGATTGATTGATTGATTGATTGATTGAAAGTTGTGTATTGTTTCCCGTTTCAACGCCAATGTTACTTAATCATGTTGGCAACATTTCAACTTGAAAATTTTGTTAAGTACACACCAGTTTGCGGGGAAATAAAATTATAATAAAATTAAATGTTGTTTTTACTGGTATAAAATATAAATATTTCCAACACACACCAATTAGCCTAGCCCCAAAGTAAGCACTAATAAGGCTTGTGTTATGGGATGCTAGGGTTACAGATAGGATACATATATAAGTATATTTATATAGAAAATACATATTAAACATCCATGACTGGAGTACAAATGCTCATGTTCATCACACAAACAGCTGCCCCCACCGGGATTCGAACCCGGGACCTCTCGAGTCGGCGACACCATGAAACCCCGCGTATGAACCACTCGGCCACGGAGGTCGCCAAAAAGTTAAACGAAACAAGTTTTAAAACGATCTTCTAATCCAACATGACGGACATTTAACAGGGAATCCTGTCCGAAGGACCGCGTGGATTTTTTCTAGTAAAATTTTCTTTAGATCAACAAACAACCCAAAATGTTCACCCTTTCAACACCAATCCGTATTTTTATGACGATACGAAGTTCGCTAGGTCAGTAAGTAATTGTATTAAAAACCAATGAATTGGGAACAATTGTTTTTCCTTAACATTTCAAAAACAATGACCCTGGACTTTTAATAGATCCCATGAATGTCAAGGTTGAACTTCTAATCTGCTCTATCGTCGTGACAACTAAGATTAATTGCCTCTTTCATTGTTGCAGGTCGCCAAGGCGTCAAAAGAACGATGTGAAAGAAAAGGCAACCTGTGCACAGAGTGTTGTGGGACCGGAAATGGCAACTTCCGAGTGTGTTTTTGTTGTGTTTGAGGTAGAACTTGTACAGTGGCGAACACTACACCATGGATATAATGCATAACATCACACTGGAGAGACAGAAGTTTTATGCGAGCCACGATTTTAAGAAGTCTGCTGAATCGGATGCCGTGGAGGTTAGTTAGTCTTAATGTTAGATACCATTTGGAAAACTCTTTAGGGGATTGGTAACGCTCCTGTTGTACTACAGTCTAGTCAAATAAGACTTTTATTTGTGGGACCAGAAATGGCAACTTCCGAGTGTGTTTCTGTTGTGTTTGAGGTCGAACTTGTACAGTGGCGAACACTACACCATAGATAAAATGCATAACATCACACTGGAGAGATAGAAGTTTTATGCGAGCCACGATTTTAAGAAGTCTGCTGAATCGGATGCCGTGGAGGTTAGTTATTCTTAGATACCATTAGATACCCATTAGATATTCAAGAATACATAATATTTTTCAACAGTGGGTCCCGACTGTTAAAGTAGCTTTGTTCCTTATTAACAGAATTATAGACTACTGGACTTGTTTTTTTCTTTTCAGTTGTTATTTGAAGAATAAATAAGCAGTCAGGTTTTTTGATTTTTTAGATTTACCTTTTTTATTTCACACTTTTTAGTTAGTATTTTAAGACGATACTAGCTGACCCAGCGAACTTCGTATCGCCCTAAAAAAATAGGGGTTGTCCAGCGGACAAAATTGTGAATCTAAACCATTTTCAGATCCCCTTGAACACACACAAAAATTTCATCAAAATCGGTCCAGTCGTTTAAGAGAAGTTCAGTGACATACACACTCACAGAAGAATTATATATATAAAGATATACCGTAGTATTGTTACTTCAGTAAGGGAATTAATATCGCAGGAATTATTAAGTACCTTGCGTCGATCTAAAAGATTGATTTACTAAGACATATAAAGACTTTACCAGCGGGGTCAAGGCTACAGATGGGCCTCAATTTTCGCGAAAATGTGTGAAGTTAAATCAAGTCGTTACATAAATATCTCTAATATATGTAAAGGGGATTGGGTAATTTTGTATGTAGGTTGGCTTGATTTTTTTTTTCAGCGGCCACTGAACTAATTATGATTGTTTGATAGTACTATATATGTGATTGTTCTTAGCAAAGTAGTACTTCCTTAACTAATATCGGAACCAAGATATTTGATCTTGAATTCTAACAAAAGTCATATGATATAAAAGCTCATTAAATTAACTCCTGAGATTATTATACATGTTTCGTATTGTGGTAACGCTTTCTAAAAACTAACATTAATGAAAAAAAAACAAACAGATCAAAAACTTGATCTAGAGTACCTACCTGGGCCGCGGTAGCATTGGTGCTCGATGACGCTGGGAAGTTCTTTGAAAGAAATCTGGCGGGGCGTATCATCGAGCACATGAGGGAGCCGGACCCAAATCTGGCAGAGCACCAGTTCGGGTTTCGGCGAAACCGGTCCACGGTGGAGGTGGTGGCCCTTTTGAATAGGAGAGACTGCTATTGCGGTGTAGCTAGACATCCGCAACGCCTTTAACAGTCTTTCCTCCAAAATAATACCTGCCTTCATATTTGACAAAAAATACAGTATACATCTACTGGATGACAACGATCCCAAGGTATCATACAAGGCTCTCATGATCTACACCGACAGCTCTAAAACCTCAACGGGCACAGGCGCGGGTGTTTTCTCTGAGGACCTCAATATACATATCGCTTTCCCCTTAAGCCCGTACAACACAGATTTTCAAGCTGAATGTATGGGCATCATACTGGCGGCAAGAGCGATCCTTTCAAGAAAGGTAACAGGACAGGAAATACGAATACTGTCCGAAAGCAACAACAAGCTTTAGATGCCTGTTTAGTCAAATCGAGCCTCCTGCAAGAATGCCACCAAACCCTAAACACGGTAGGGTAAAGCAATTCTATTACTATCCAATGGATAAAGGGACACAGTGGATCACGCAGAAACGACGCTGCGGATGAGCTGGCCCGGAAGGGGTCCGATTCGACCTCAACAGGTCCCGAACCAATCGTCCCGATACCAGTAAGCTGTCTCGTAAATATAATCTGCGAGCACACAGCCGCATTACACCAGCAACACTGGCTTGATCTGGAGACGTGCAGGCAGACCAAGCTCGCTTTGCCACGGGTGATCGCTGTCCTCTCCAAAACTCTTCTACAGCTAAGCAAACCTACATTACGTATGGTAACAGGTGCTATTACCGGACCTGCACATTTTAACAGACATCTTTTTAACTTAGGCGTCACGGACAACCCTCTATGCAGAGGATGCATGGAGGCAGAAGAAACAGCTACTCACGTTCTGCTGGAATGCAACGAAGTGGCCGAATACCGGGCGAAATACCTTGGCTCACCGGGAAACCTCCAAGAGGCAGTCACAAATGTGAAGGCCCTGGGGGCGTTCCTGATGAAGCTGGGCTGGCTGGAGTGATTCCGCCTATACACCCTCCTAACGCAAAACAGGCGCCATAAGGACGTTGAAAGAAGAAGAAGAGAACAGTCTCTCCACGAGTGTATTATGGAGGCACTACATTTTCATGGCCCTGCCCGTGGGGATCCCGAGCTGTCCGGCACGGAGCATTGCGCCGTGCCGGACAGCTACACTGGCATATATATATAGAGTTGACATGATCTTCACATACACGAGATCTAAGTGGAATATCCAAAGACTGATGTGATTGGCTGAGGCGGTCAAACCAGACAAAAAAGGGTCTATTAAACCGTTATTGTTAAATGGTATGTTATAGACAACAATTCATACAAAAAAGCACGTAAGATTTAGTGATATGAATTTATGATTATTCTATTTTAAAAAAATCATATCTTGGCTTCGATGTACTTTACAGATATATGGACTTTATATTTTATTTTTATTTTTTTTAGTTCTATTCATTAAAAAATAAAGCATTCGTGGCCGCAGACTTTGAAAATCAAGCCACTTTTACCCAAACCCCTTTTATAGTAAACTAGCACTTACTCAAAAAGTCATCTTTTGTTATGATTTTTTTAATAGTTTAGCAGTAAATATAAAATTCATTTACTTTTATTCGTCGACTATTTAAAATTGGCAGTGGCTGCATTGTCATTTCAATGCCGGACGTCTAAGATTGTGATATACACAAATTCAGTGTCAGTCCCTAGTCCCATAATTTGATATACCTACATAATTCACAGAAACCCAATATGTAGATGCCAGAAGTTAACTTCAAATGTTTTTAATCGCCCTATATACAATACCTATCAATGACGTTTATGTCGCAGGTTGAAGAAAGAAGTAATTCCCGTCTGTTGTTTTGGACAATGGTGGCAACTGCCTTAGATCACTAAATTAAATAATTATGCAATCACCAAAGCAAAGTTTATAATATTTGATTAAACTAAAAGCGCATAATAAAATTTTCATAACGTTAGGTAGAGCACCATAGCAATCTCATTTATTATCAATTTATAGTTCTCTTTGTAGTTTTCTTTTAAAGCGTCCACATTTAACAGGTCAAAGACTTTGTGTTCGACCCTTTTTTATTGGTAGTGTAAAGCTCGAATGAAGAGTATTCCCAGTAGTGCAATCATGGCAATTATTTTCCAAATTTTTTTTTGTTATAAAAATACCGAATAACGTATCACTGTTAAGCACAAATGCTAAGTAACTTTTACAAATATAATCAAATAAACCTATTACTTACTTTATTTTTAAATCTTTTTCATTAATTAAATACTTATCTTATCCTAACTATCTATACTAATATTATAAAGAGGCAAGATTTGTATATTTGTAACAAAGAATCTGTCAAACTACTGTACCGGTTACATTATTTATTATAACATTTTTCTTTACTTAAATACATTTTGTCCGAGTGACATAGCCTATATTTTATCCCGATAAATAAATTTCTCCCGTTCAATGCCCGGGTGGATCACTAGTAAGTATAATATAATATTATAGATGCGAAAGTGAGTTTGTTTGTTGCGCTTCCGTGTCCTAATAGCTAAATCGAATATAATATCATCCGTGCGGTGACGGAGAAAGAATACAACTCACCGCCCCTTCTCTTCCCGTGGGTGTCGTAAGAGGCGACTAAGGGATATCGGAGCTTCCATCCGCTCTGCTGGTGGTAGGGTGCCTAACACCCGCCTGGTTTGTTACCACCGTGCGCATGGTGAAAAACCCGTGAAGTGCTTCTCGCGCGTTTCGGGGTCAGCCAGCGTACAACCAGGGCTCGAGTGGAGGTTGTCGCGACGGATTCGGTCCAGGGCTAGGCATCCGTGGAACCGATGCCGGGAGGACTGCACCGACCCGCCGGCCAGGGAGACCCGTAGAAACGGCTGTCCCGCTGGCCGCCCGTGGCACAGTACAGGGGCCCGAGCGTTCCTAACCAGTTCGCGAGGCTGCCCCATCATGTCACGCATAATCTCGGGGTGGACCGTCGTGCCGGTTGGTGACCGGGGCGTGGGGTCCCGGCGGCCACTCCCGGGGGGGTGCGGGGGCCCTTCCGTCCGGCGGGTCGGCGTATATCCTCTGCAGGCAATCATTCGGGGAAACATGCCTCCCTAATTTGCCCGGTCTTGTCGCGACAACGTCCACTCGTTTCACGTCTCTTTTTCACTTCCATAATGGCAGCTCCTAAAACAAAGTTTGGACGTTCAGCGGTGCACACCCCCACGCCTTCAACGCTGTTTGAGGTCGAGTTCTGCAACATACGCGGACTCCACTCTAACCTCAACGCTGTCCACCACCATCTTGAGACAGCACGGCCAGCATTGTTGTTCCTGACGGAGACACAAATACTTCCGCCTGCTGACACAGGCTACCTTAATTATCCCGGCTACGTGCTTGAAGAGTCCTTCAAAGCGAAAGCCGGTGTATGCCTGTATGTTCGGGCGGATGTTTGTTGTCGCCGTCTCCGCTGCTTGGAAGATCCCTCCTTCTCCATGCTGGGGGTACACGTCGACTCTGGCCCCCTGGCCAGAGTTTACGTGTGTCTCTACAGATCCCACACCGGCGATGTTGAGACAACTCGACTTTTTGAACACCTTAGTCGGGCAGCAGATGACGCGCAGGAACAATTTCCCAATGCAGAATTGGTGTTTTTGGGGGACTTTAATGCTCACCACAATTTGTGGTTAAGTTCCTCCAAAACTGACCATGCAGGGATCTCTGCTCACGCATTCGCTCTCACGCATGACTTGAAGCAACTGGTTGATCAGCCCACCAGGATCCCAGATATTCCAAGTCAAGCGCCTTCTTTACTGGACCTTCTGCTCACGACCCATCCACAGGGCTATCAGGTTGTGGTAAGAGCCCCCCTGGGCTCGTCAGACCACTGCCTGATATCTGCCAAAGCACCACAGGCCAAGCCTCCGCGTCCAGCAGTGGTCAAGCGCCGTATCTGGCATTATGGGTCGGCAGATTGGGACGGTATGCGTGACTACTTTGCGTCCGTCCCCTGGAAGCAGCGCTGCTTCAGTGACAGGGACCTATCGGCCAGTGCCGTTGCCATTACTGAGGAGATTATAATGGGTATGGAATACTATATTCCTCATTCTGATCTCATCAGTAAGGGCACGCGTAACCTCTGGTTCAATCACGATTGTGCTGAAGCTGCTTCGCGTAAGCAAGCGGCATATCGTGCTTGGATCAGAAGGCGCGCTCTCAAGGATCCCGAGGTCGATTTACTCAAAGCAGCCTACAATTTTGCTTCCAAGGCCTGTAAGAAGGCTTACATTAGAGCGGATGCCCAGCGCGTTGCACGTGTTGGCCAGGAACTTATGACGCATCCTACGGGCTCCCGTAGCTACTGGCGTCTGGCCAAGGCCGTGCAAAAAAACTTCTGCGAGCCCTCGCTGCCACCTCTGAGATGCCCAGACGGAACACTAGCCCATAAGCCGCAGGAGAAAGCCGATTTACTGGCAAAACTCTTTGCGGCTAACTCCCGAATCGATGATTGCAATGCACTGCCACGATCATTACCTCACTGTGGCACAACGATGCCTGATATTAAAATCAGGCAGCGCGAGGTTCGTGCCGAATTGCAATCACTCGACGTCCGGAAAGCTAGTGGACCTGATGGCATCCCAGCAGTAGTACTCAAAAAATGTGCAGCGGAGTTGTCTCCCGTGCTCACGCGCTTGTACCAATGCTCGTATTCTTTGGGGCGTGTGCCGGAGACTTGGAGAGATGCCAATGTGCAACCGGTGCCCAAAAAAGGGGATCGCTCAGACCCGGCAAACTACCGGCCAATAGCAGTCACCTCAGTTTTATGTAAAGTTTTAGAAAAGGTCCTTAATAACCATCTGACCCGCTACCTAGAGGATCACTCCTTGATTAATGATCGTCAATATGGTTTTAGACCGAAACGATCGACGGGTGATCTTCTAGCGTACTTAACTCATATCTGGGGTGAGGCTATCGACAAGCGTGGCGAGTCGTTGGCTATCAGCCTTGACATTGCCAAGGCGTTTGACAGGGTCTGGCACAAAAGCCTTCTCTCCAAGCTTCCGGCATACGGTCTGCCAGCCCAGTTCTGTTCTTGGGTAGCTGACTTCCTGCATGAGCGTAGAATTCGTGTCCTTACGGATGGTAGCAGTTCGCGGTTCATGTCAGTGAATGCCGGCGTTCCCCAGGGCTCCGTCCTATCCCCCACTCTCTTTCTGCTGCATATCAATGACTTAATTCCTCTTGGGAATATTCATTGCTATGCAGACGATAGTACAGTGCATGCGGGATATCTCGGACAAGCAGCGGCTGGGCTGGCGGTAACCAAGGAGAAACGCGAGAATCTTGTCATTGAACTCAATCAGGCTTTGGACCACATTTCCGAATGGGGTACCAGGAACTTGGTTGAGTTCAATGCCAAAAAAACTCAGGCTTGCGCTTTCACGGCAAAAACATCGTCATTCCTTCCCCTTCCATCTCTTCAGGGCACAACACTACCGCTGCAGAGCAACATTTCCATGCTCGGTATGGAAGTTCGCTCAGACCTGAATCCAAAGAACTACATCGAAACCGTGATCAAAACAGCTTCACGCAAACTCGGAGTCCTGAACAAGGTGCGGCGTTTTTTCACGCCCGATCAACTGTGCTTGTTGTACAAAACGCAAGTGCGGTCCTGCGTGGAATATTGCTCGCACCTCTGGGATGGCTCCGCCAAGTACTTGCTCGATGCTTTGGATAGGTTACAGCGACGCGCGATCCGCATCATAGGCGATGAGGAGGTGACTAAACACCTTGAGCCTCTTCAATTACGCCGTGACGTGGCGTCACTAAGCGCGTTCTATCGTCTGTACCACGGCGAGTGTTCTGAGGAGTTATTCTCTCTTATCCCACCTTCTCCTTTCCTTCAGAGGACCACGCGCGCTGGCCTACGTTGTCATCGTCTAACTGTGGCCACAATTCCAACGCGTACAAAGAAATTTGGTGACTCATTTCTTTGTCGCACTATCCGTAAATGGAATGCTCTGCCCGCTCACGTGTTCCCTCCCTCTTACAACCTGGGATCCTTTAAAAGAGGCGTGAAGAAGCAACATGCAGGCCGGCAGGGTGAGGATGGCTGGTGTGGCAGGTAAAACTGCTGTATCAGCTATCGTCACGTCTGGACTTCACCTTCACTTAACATCAGGTGAAGTGGAGTCATTTGTCGGACCTATCTATAAAAAAAAAAAAAAAAAAAAAAAAAATGAATTCCCATATAGAAGTAGATGGGAACTTGGTTCTTAGCTACAACATCGCAATACTTATAGGCGTAGGGTGATGAAAGGGGTGATTTACCTATAAAAATCTACATTATTTACTTTGAATTTTGCAGAATTATTACAAAACCAATATTATCGCGAGCTGATTAATAAATACAGGGATTCCAATAAATATGTACTTACTAGCGAAAAATGGGTTATTTGTCATTATATTATGTAAACCTTTTTTGTAACCTTAAGTAATATCGTTAAAAAAAATGAAAAACAGTAAAATTCTGAATTTTTCATTAAAATTCAATAATCATAAATACCTATTATGATAATATATTTTTCATCATTTAATAAGAAGGAACTGTATCACAGTTTTAATGTTAGTACTTCGTATAAGATCAGATATTGCGAATACCCCATTTTTTTTTCTCTTTTACATAGTACACCGCGCTATCACTTTGTCATCGTTGTAACTGTTTAAATATTTGTCGAAGTGACATAGTGTAAAAAGCAAAGTTTATCGTCTTTAAATACCAAAAGCGATTAAAGTATTTGTTTTGATAAAAAAATGATTTGTTAATACAAACGTTAGATTGAAATTAAAAGCGTAAGTGGTTAATATACAACCTTAAAGCATTGTAGATCCTAAACAATCATATAAAATGAAAAATAGTGTTAGGAACCTAAATATGATTTTTGATTATCTAGACAGTGATACCCCACTCGACATATTTTGTCAACTTTTTTTTTACTTCGTCACAATATGGCGCCTAATTTTGCCCATATTGAATTTTGATTACTATCATATCTTTAGTAGCACTCCCATGATTGAGACGAATCGATTGATATATTAATCATCAAAATCGGTCCAGGCGTTTGGTCTCTAGTGTGCCACAAAGGAACAAACATACATATATAGACTGTTAAACACATAACCCTGTCTGCGCGTCGCGCTTCGCGCTCTTGCATTGCGCAGCCGGGTAAAAATACAAGTACTGATAAATTGAGAAATATCTCCTTCTTGAAGTCGATTAAAATAGAAAAAAAAGTTGGATGAAATCGGTAGAGTTAATTATGAGACATGGAGTGACGTAGGGGAATAGGAATTAATTTGGACTCATAATCATACATCGGCACATCAAATCTACCTAGATTCTAAAATCTACCAGATTTTTAATTGATGTGTCTGGAAATAGCCTTGCCTTCAGTTGTTTTAAAAATCTTAGTTATATCTAAATAAAAGTCGAGTTTCGTTCTGTTTTCACAAAATAGAATAACATACATTTCCTAATTCAGTACATTACAACCTATCAAACACAAATATCAACTCACGTCAATGAACTGGCCTCTAAACTACAGGGTGCAGGAAGTGTATCACACAACCGATTAAATTAGTCATGATGTCCCTACGCTGGTTACGAGATTCGATTAAGAAACGAATAAAGAGTTCCTTGTGCTGATATTGACATAATCGAAATTTTATACCAACTGATTGGCTTATTGTGTCAACACAGATCGCCAAGTTGAAGAAATACAAAAATAAAAAGTACATTACAAAACCAATTTTGGGGATACGAAATGCACGCGGTGTTTGAGATTTAAGTGCGATAACATTTTAATCGACATTTCACATCACACATCTTCTGATGCTAAAATTGAAGAACTCGCTTGAAAAACAATCTGCACTACATAAAATCGCACCAAACAATAACATAACTTTGTTATTTAAAAACATGGTTATATAGTGGCATGTTTCTGCAGTGAACAAGGCAATGAAAGCTTCACCGGGTAGAACCTTTCCCGTGAATGGAATTGCGCGGATGGAGAACGGACTGCGATATCATTTGTAGCGACAATGATGAATTGCGGCCCGAAGTGAAGTATGTAAGATGAAGTGATCTCTGTATCCGATCTTTCGGCCCTTCGAACGAGAACAGATTCTCGGAGTTATAACGATCTAATAGATAAATACTAGCAAACCTGTGAACCAAATGTTCACCAAAAAAAAAAAAGTATTTAATTAATTGAGAACTTCGGAGATTTTGTGTGGTTTCGTTTGAAATAGAAATCACGTGATTTCTCGAAAACCGGAAGTGCTACGTTACTCACATCCGGTTTGTAGTCTTATCAGACTATTCTTAACTTATAACTTAAATATTCTCTATATCTATCTCTTACGGTTTGGCCGCTGAAACAGCACCACGGACGGACGGACGGACGGACGGACGGACTTGTCTAATAAATAAGAGATCCTAAATAATGTATTGGAAGGTGACTTCAGAAATATCTCTGAAGTCATTTTTCAACTTGACGACTCTGTATATATGAATACAGGGAGAAAAAAGCAGCCCTTGCTGAGTTTCTTGCCGGTTCTTCTCAGTACAAGGTCTCCCGCCGTAGTTTTGCGAACCGATGGCGTAGCTTCTTGACCTTCACAAGTGCATGTAACAGCCTAGACTGAATAAATGAATTTTCATTTCATTTCATTTAATAATTTTTCGTTTTGGTTTCAAAGTTTCGAAACTGTAACATAGCGGCGGTGTCCACTGCGAGATAATTGTTTATTTGAAGAGCACAGTGAATACCTTAACAACTGATGAAAGGAAATTCTTATTATTATTCTAAGTATTAACTGCTGGAATTCTATCTAGTTTCCTGCATTTTGTATTGAAACATTTTGTAGATTAATATTTTTTTGTAAATGTAGTTGCGACTCATTGAATATGAGGTGATTTGTTCAATATATAAGTACATCAAATTCGCTAGATGACGCAGGTGGTTAGCGCGTTCGGCTGCGATTGCTGAAGTTAAGCAATTTTCGCAGTGGTCGGTCATTGGATTGGTGACCAAAAATTTACTATCTTTCACTCCTCAGTGCTTCGGAAGGCACGTTAAGCCGTTGAGCCCGACTGCATCTGCAGTCGCTAGCACCCACCAATCGGAACCTGTGCCCCCCCTCCCCCTCAAAAAAATGTTAGTATTCCAAGTTCACTGCCCTTAGCACGATATCTCTTCATTTCATCCAGCTCCCAAGCCCTTGATACTGGACGGCTCCCGATCGGACTGCCTTTGATCCGGTACCTACCAAATCTGACGGATTTCCTGTACGAGTTCTGTCTCTATAAATGCCTATGTTTTTAATTATTTAAACCTGAAATTGTAGGTAATTTTATTAAATAATATGAAAAGGTCCATTTCTTTTTTGGTAAAACTGCCGAAAGATGCCGTTTATGTAGTTTAACCTAAAAATACGGAAAATTTGCCAAAATGAGGTAAAATTACAGCGACACTCAAAATATGTAAAAATACGTACTGAATTGGTTAAATACACAAAATATGTGTTAAAAATAAACATTTCACATTAATTAAATCTTTGAAATTAGTTAATCTTACTGTAAGCATGATTAATGTCACGTATAATTAAACTTAAAAAATACACAAAATCATTTTTACTGAATATTACTGGAAAAATTGGTTAATATACACGAAGTTCATGTAAAATCAAATGATTTGTGTAAAAATACATAATAAAACATAACTAAGTGAAATTACATATTATGTATTTTTACACAAATAAGAATCAATCCCACTATGTAAAATTACAGAACTTGTACTTTTACATCATCATCAGCTTATTAATGTCTCCACTGCTGGGGCACAGGCCTTCCCTATGGATGGAATAGGGAGATTGGGCCATGACCAGTGCGGATTGGTAACATAAAAAAAATAATTAAATTTCCGGTTGTGCAAAATCACATAATCTACGGGAAAACACCAAATTGAAGGCCAACGAGAGTTGCCCTAAAATTTGGTATTTTTCCTAGAATATTTCTAACAGTGTACGGTTTGAACAAAAGAATATATGTAATGTAATAAACACATCAGTATTCCTGCAGAATATTAACATTTGCAACATAAACGGGAATTGAATAAGCCTTGACCAGGCTCAATTCAATAAAACCGCACATATCTGGGCTAAGGGTGCTTACATAAAGAAACAGGTTTCCGGCACAGACGAATCTGTGCAGGTCGGTACCGACAGGTGCAAGGTCCACTTGCATAAAGAAACAGGTAAATCTGTCCTTATTGACAACCATGAGCTCCATTTTATCGGACGACGATTTTTTCCTTCTGGAAAATGTGTTTTAAAATGTAGAAAGAAAAGAACACTCAGTGTCTCTAATACTAACAGGAGAAGAAAACAATATGGATTGTATTATCATTTATTTGAAGAAGACATAAAGTTTGATGAAGACAAGTTTTATGATTATACAAGAATGACACAAGAAACATTTAACAACATATTAAATAAAATCGAACATCGTTTAATTAAGAGATGGTAGGGCTGCCATCTCTAAAATGTGGCAACCAGGATAAGACGCGTGATAACCCCGGATTTTGAAGCCCAGAACCCGGACAGACCAATAAAAAAACAGTTAAAAATGTTACAAATCAACAATTTTATGTTGATCTAAGCAAAAGAGCTAGCGGTCTACCTCATAATAAGTGGTCACTGCTGCCCATGGACACTTGCAGCACCAAGGGCCTCTCATGCGTTGCCGTAAATTTTTAAACCCGGACTACAAATGAAACCCCGCCCGGACGCTCCCCGGACGCCCCGTAAACTAGGACAAACCCGGGGAAACCCGGACGGATGCCAGCCCTAGGTGTAACTGGCATGTTGTACAAGCGGCACGAACAAGTTTAAACCTGTTTCTTTATAAGTGAGCGCTTAAGTAAACATATAAATATTATACCTGCACCGGTCGGTACCAACCCGCACAGATTTGTCTGTGCCGGAAACCTGTTTCTTTATGTAAGCACCCTGATGCTTTAAAATACACAATTCCTTTAGTAAACATTTTTTCGCTTGACTTCTTCATTCTTTCTTCTGAACTACATATATTTTTATCTATGTTACCGTTTGGCTAGTTACAAAAACCTTTCATTGTTATATGTATCCAAAATTTTTACATTAAGTTCTATCACGTACACTATAAAGAATAGGTAAGTGAGGATTTCCTTTCAAGAGAAATTTATAGTAAAGAATTCAATAGAAATATCAGATCGTTCGTCGACTTGTCGATTCCTGGGGTTATTTATTGAAATATTTCATTCAAACCCCCGTACAATGGCAGTGAAATGAAATTCCGTGGAGCTGAAAGTCTAAATTGTGTAGAGAGAATCAAATTTTCGTACCGGCGTTTTTATTTCTTTAAGCCGTTTCTTTTTGTGTGGGAAATGCCTTACGCATCCTTCAACCACCGGGGGAGCGAGAAGAAGGTAATGTGGAATGCCTCCCTGCTCATTTCAGTCAGCCCTTAGGCCAGGAGAAATGAGCAAGGCCCTACATAACGCCCTGAACAGGGCCACTAAAAACCAGACAATACTCCTGCACCCGGCGTACATCCTAGACAGGTTCTAAAATGGTTTTCCTCCGAAAAGTGCCACTCGTTTAAATATTACGTCATTTTCTCCACCACGTCCTTCGTAGCCTAGTTCCTTTTTCCCGTTAATTAGTTCAAATAAAACTTAAAAAAATTGTGTCTGTCAGCTCCGACGCACGACCGGAGTTTACACTCTAAAAACGATTGTCTTTGAACAGACACAAAACAAAATCAAGTCCGAAGAAGTCGGTTACAAGTAGAGATACCTCAGGAATCGTCCCATGGTTTCGACTATCATAGGTTCCATGTCACAAATTTTATCATCTAACATCAGCGATATTCATCATATATTTTATTATGTATTTCTGGAAACACACAATTTAAAAAATATCACACACTAGTCGTCATTTTGTAAATATGTATTATAATTCCATCTGTACTGAAAATCACTATTCCAGAGTGCTGGACACTTACCGGCATTTGTCTATATTCTGTTATTTATTTGTTTTCATTAATTTTGCTCCGATTTTATCTTTTTTAGTTTTTTTTTTTATTGACATTTGTGACAACTTAATGTTTTTTATCCGTTGCCATGGCTAAAAGTGAAAGGTGCGCAGATGAGGTTGCGCACAAAAAACGTAACGAGGTCATTAATGTCATTCATCGATAGATTTTACTCCTCACATTTTTCTCATACCGGGCCCCTTTATGCAAATCGATTCTTAAGGAGTGAACTCCAAAAATTTTGAAAAAAATGAAGTTTTGGTTGCATTCTTCCTCGATTTTGCACGTCGCTGACGTTAGCCAGTTTTAGGACATTTTAGAGAAAAAAATATGACTGGCGTTTTTGTAAAATATATACTATGTACTTATTGAAAAAGCTGGATAGGCACTTAGGAAATTCACAAAATCGGTGAAAAATATCGGTCAGTGAAATGCTCATTGTTATAACCCTTATTTGTTTTAATCCAAGTTATGTTATGATATGCACATTAAGGTCTCCTTGAAAATTGGTACAAAGATTCAGTCATAATCTACAACAATAAGCATTATTTCTTTTACATGCAATGATTCCATTGTTTGTGCTACAAAATACACCAGAAACGAGTGCGTATTTCTCTGATACAATAACATAAAGTGTTCCTGTGCCATCCGGGTAATCTGATAACAGATTCCATTAGCTCTTTTATCGCGATTAGGCTATGGTTGTTACATTTCTTTTTTTCCAATTATGGTTACTTAATTAAGTAATAAACTTACTATACTACAGAAAAGCGGAAACTGAACATAAATATTTAAGAAATAGTTTTTGAAGTGAAACTTCTTTATCGGCGTTGGAAAAAAAAAAACCGTCACATTTTTATTCGGTTACGCGTCACGTTTTTTGGTTACGCGCCATCTTTTTTTAAGGTAAGGTAAGGTAAGGTAAGGTAAGGTGTAGTTATACCCCTTTAGTGGGTGAGTTTTTGAAAAATCTTAGCGCACGCCTATATATATATATTTCTGGAAAGTTGCATGTAGATCATTTTTCGAAAAAATAAGGCCATAAAGAAGTTTCACTTCTTACGTGTGTACACTAGTACACGCACACATTTTTTTTAAAATCGGTCCAGTACTTTTTGAGCCAATTCGTTACAAACATACTTACATACAAATCTTTCCTCTTTATAATTATTAGTATAGATCTAGTTATAATTTTAATAGTTTAAGCATGTAATTGCTTGATGTTTAAATGTAAAGAAAATAAAACTAGAAAAAAATCCACGCGGATCAGGCAGCATACGGGACTCGAACCAGCACCCTTCGCAATCCGGGCGAATGCACTGACCAATTATGCTACCGCGGTCCTGACGGCCGCGTCGAAATTCTTCTAGCCATTCTTAAGCTACAAGATAGCGCCATTTCTTCGCATTGTAGGTTACCCACAATGTCAATTGAATACTTTAACAAGTATTAAACAATTGAAAGAAGAAATAGCAATTATAGTTATAATTTTATTTTTTAAGCATGTAACTGCTTGATGTTTAAATCTAAAGAAAATATAACTAGAAAAAATTCCACGCGGACCAGGCAGCAGACGGGACTCGAACCCGCACCCTTCGCAATCCGGGCGAATGCACTGACCATATATAGATATATGTGTATATACATACAGATGGAGCTAAAGAAGTTTCACTTCAGTCGTGTGGTCATAAGGACACTGGTTTTTTTATCAGAATATCAAATGAACATTTGATATTCTGCACATGCATGCACCGGAAATTAAGCTGTTGTCGTGGTCTATGTCCATGTTTTTGCGTTCTAAGGCAGTTGCCAGAGACACGGCAAAACTAAAGCTTGGCGAAACCACACCGAAAAATACAAAGACGGATGAATACAGGCAAAAGGCAATCCCAAAATTTATTTGGCGGAGGTATTAGTAAGTAGAAGAGCGCGATGGCGCAAGTGTTTAGCGCTTTCGGCTGCGATCGTTGAAGCTAAGCAACTTTCTCAGTGGTCGATCATTGGATGGGTGACCAAAAATTAAGTATCTTGAGCTCCTTCGTGCTTCAGAAGGCACTTAAGCCGTTGGTCCCTTCTGCATCTGCGGTGGTTAGTCCCCAACAAATCCGCACTGGGACCGCGTGGTGTGTCATGGCCCAATCTTCCTATTCCATCAATAGGTAAGGGCTGTGCCCCAGCAGTGGGGACATTAATAGGCTAATGATGCTGATGATGATTAGTAAGTAAACCATGTCTGATGTGGTAGCTCTATTGAACAGCAGAGATTCTATTGAACAGCAGAGAATTTCACTTAATAAACATTTACCTTCCCATTTCAAAACGCGGGCTAAAGTTAGTCTTGGTTTATACCTAATGTTGTCTCTGTCTTATATTTAGCAAATAAAAGTGAGAGCTTCATTTAAGTCCAGTTTTATCTTTAGTTTACGTTTTGTATGAAAACGGCTAAAATTAATATTTTGTACAAGCGGCTGCCCGGACTTCGCTTGTGTAGGTATACTGTAGGAGCTCGCGCTAGTAAAATAATATGTACCAGTAGACGATAATTATAACACTTTTATTTGGTTTTTACAACGATCACACGAAAAGTAACTTAATGTAGGACTTAACTAGTCGACGGATGTTCGAAGAAAAATACCAACTTTAAAAAATAAAATATTTAGAATACTGGGAAAGTAGATACTTAACTGTTTAATATTATCTATATATATATATATATATATATATATATATATATATAAATGAAACACGTTTTTCGTTGTCACGACATAACATGAAAACGGCTTGACCGATTTGGCTGTTTTTTTTTGTAGTTTTCTAATACTCTGTACAAGGTTCTTACGGAAAAATATATAAAGAAAATCTCTCAGAAAGATTGAAAAATATAACGTAACGAATGTCAACGTCATTCAATTTAAAACAAAAAATCTGTGGTAATCTGTGACACCACATCGATAACCGCGCTGACAAATGTCAACGTCATTCAATTTAAAACAAAAAAAATGGTTGCCTGTAAAGTCGGTTTTACGGGCGAAGATTTTACGTGACAACGTCTTTTTCTCGGTAGAATATTTATTGATATGAATATAATTAAATTGCACAATAGGAACAAGGAATTGAATGAAAATAAGAATTGCACAAATTTTAACTATAGAAATATATTTTGTTTACTAAAACATTGTACATGTAAACTTAAACTTAACACGAGAGACTCATCGTAACGTTACCGAGCGTTACACTTTTTCATAAGTTACTCCCAGCCGCAACCTAATTTAAGACGTTGTCACGTCAAAATCTGTGGTAATCTGTGACAACACATCCATAACCGCGCTAACAATGAATAGGTACTCATACATAAGATAGGTCAGCTATACAAAATAAAGTAGTGCATCAAAGTTACGCTAAGGCGGTACGAAGTTCGCCGGGTCAGCTAGTTGTTAATAAAATTAGTTTGCCAATAATGGGTCTGTTACGTAAGGGGTTCTCTGAACTTACGACCATATTAGGCAGTGTTCTCCCCTTTTAAATAATTATAGAGCATGATAGACTGTTGTAATTGTTCTGTGATTGGGCAAATATTTGTGTTGTGTAGTAAATTCCGTATGTAGAAAATGTAAGAAGAAAAACTGTTTACTGCTTAGCGCATGATGAGGCCATCTTTAATTACAGTTATATTATATCCTAATACGTAAGCATATGTGTAAGTTTGTTTGTATTAATATAGCTGTGTTGATGGTCCATAAATAAATAAATAAATAAAAAAAAAGACAGTCGCATAGCAAGTTAGTTACAAAATGGCCGTTTCTATACTAAAAGTATCCTAAAATTCTTTAATAAAAATATGACATCATTATCTGTGGTTTCATGCGAGTCCGTCGCCAACAGCCTGCAAACTTTAGGTTTTAGAGAATCCCTCAGGTAATGTTATGTATGGGTCCTGTTTTCCGGGTTCAAAAGTATCCTTTATCTTATTCCAAGTCACAAACTATCATCATCAGCCTATTTATGTCCCCACTGCTCGGGCACAGGCCTTCCCTATGGATTGAATAGGCAGATTGGGCCATGACCCACCACACGGGCCCAGTACGGATTGGCGGGTGCTAACGACTGCAGTAGCAGCCGGAACCAACGGCTTATCCAATGACCAACCTCTGCAAAAATTGCTTAACTTCAATGATTGCCGCCGAACGCGCTAACCACGCACGCCATCGTACCAAATTTCATCTAAATCCGCTCAGCCGTGTTTGCTTAATTGAGTAACAAACATAAAAGCTTTCACATTTATAATATAAAACTCAAAGGTGACTGACTGACTGACATAGTGATCTATCAACGCACAGCCCAAACCACTGGACGGATCGAGCTGAGATTTGGCATGCAGGTAGATGTTATGACGTAGGCATCCGCTAAGAAAGGAATTTGATCAATTCTACCCCCAAGGGGATAAAATAGGGAATGAAAGTTTATATGAAACTTTGTCAATTTTAAACCGATCGGGCTGAGACTTTGCATGCAGGTATAAGAAGAATCATAGATGAATATCATTGTGTATAATACAAGCCTGAGAACAAAAACTGTCTACACTGAAGCGAAGCGAGGGCGGGCCGCTAGTTTATAATATCACTCTAATATCACTTATAATTTTGGTGAGGCGAGGGAAGACTGTAACTCGTGCGTGAATACGTTTCTGACACAGATAATTTATAACACCAAACCCCCTGGTTACAATTACTGTGTGCTCTTAGGCTGCGATCTGTGTTTTACCGCTAACATTCCGTATAACACATTACCGCTGAAACGTAAGCTTCGAGTTAGATTAATATGTAAATCAATATCTGAAGCGTGATACGTACGCAATCAAATTAATTCACGAAATGTTCATTACATTAAGAGCTTGTGATAGTGATTAATTAAATTTCGCAAGTTCAACGGTCTTACACTGTCTAGAATTTCTTCTTCTTCGGGTGCCTCTCCAACTAGTGAAGGTTGGCCATCAGCTCGGAAAATTTCTTCTTATCTCTCGCGAGGCGGAACAGTTCAGCCGCACTCGCGATCCCGGTCCATTCCCTGATGTTACGTAGCCAGGACTTCTTCCTACGGCCCACTTTTCTTTTTCCTGCGACTTTTCCCATCATTATGAGTTGCAGCAGTTCGTAACGTTCGTGCCTTAGCACATGCCCTAGGTATGCAACTTTTCTTTTTTTGATGGTTTGCAAAAGTTCGCGTTTTCGGTCAGCTCGCCGTAGAACCTCCTCATTGGTAACCCGTTGAGTCCAGCTTATTGCTAACATACGTCGGTAGCACCACATCTCAAAAGCTTCAATACGTTTCCTGAGATCTTCTTTTATTGTCCAAGACTCACATCCGTATAGAAGAATGGGCCAGACATAGCAGAGCAGAAGCCGAGTGCGCAAAGTGATCTTTAGGTTTCGGTTACATAGGACCTTACTCATGTTCTTGAAGGCATTCCTAGCTATTTCAATTCTAGTTTTGATCTCTAGTTCGCTGTCCCAGCTTTCAGTGAGCCAGGTGCCTAAGTATTTGTATTTGCGCACTCTTTCGATAGTCTGGCCTGATACTGCTATGTACGGCTCGAGATGGGTGTTTCTAGAGATCACCATACACTTTGTTTTTGTTATATTCATCTTGAGGCCGGCTCGTAAACTGCACTCGTTCACTCGGTTTACAATTTGCTGTAGGTCGGCTTCTGTAGACGCTAGTAGGACTGTATCGTCTGCGTAGCGAAGGTTATTAATTCTACGCCCGTTAATGATGACGCCACAGTCTAGGTCTTCTAATGCTTCCGCCATAATTGCTTCCGAGTACAAGTTGAAAAGTGTCGGTGACAGACTGCAGCCCTGTCTGACTCCTCTCTTGATCTCCACTTCTTCAGTTTCCTCTCCTTCAATTCGGACGGTCGCTCGTTGGTTCCAGTACAAGTTTTTAATAATGCGGATGTCCTTGTTATCCAGACTGACGTCGTTCAGGATCTTAATAAGTCGGTCATGCCTTACTCTATCGAACGCCTTCTCATAGTCGATGAAGCAAAGGTAGACGTCCTGCTGCATGTCTAAACACTTCTGAATCAGAACCTGCACTGCAAACAGCGCCTCTCTAGTTCCCACTCCGGATCGGAAACCAAACTGACTATCGCCGAGTTGTTCGTCACATCTCTTTTTAATGCGTTCATGCACAATTGATAAGAACAGCTTTAAAACTTGGCTCATGAGGCTAATAGTTCGAAAATCCTCACATCTTTTCGCATTCTTTTTCTTTGGGAGAGTGATAAACGTTGACTTCAGCCAGTCTTGTGGTATGTGACCTGAGTCATAGATAAGGTTCATGAGCTTTACCAAGGCGTCTACATGGTCTTCCTCTAGCAGTTTTAAAACTTCTATGTGTACGTCGTCTGGTCCAGCAGATTTTCCAGATTTTGCTCTACGCAGCGCTTTCACCACTTCAGCTTTCATAATGGGAAGACCCCGATCTTCGTCAGAGATTTGAAAAGCGTTCCGTGTGTCGTCTGAGAACATAGACTCGATATATTGTTCCCATAGCTGTTTCTTTATGGCCTTTTCTAAAACTGGCACACCAAAAGCATCAACGAGTTGATGTACAGATGACTTACGCCCAACCATGGCTTTTACCTCTTTGTGCAAATTGAATGCGTCATGTTTTGCACTAAGTTCTTCTATAAATTCGCACTTGCTTATGAACCATGAGTTCAGTGCATAACGAACCTCTCTACGTATTCGTTTATCTAGGTCGTCGTACTTGGTTTTATCAGTATTCTTGTAAAGCCTACGTTCTTCCATCAACCGGTATATTTTTTCTGTTATCCATACTTGCTTTGGAGTCCAATCACTTTGTCCAAGAAGCGTTTCATTTATTGAAGTGACCACAGATTTGAGTGATGACCATGTATCTTCCACTGATTCAGATCCCGAATGCTTAGATGTCACTGCCCACTCGTTTATTGCGTTAGAGACTTTAGGTTTTATGTCTTCATCATAGATTTTCCTTATGTCTATCCTTTTCTTGCGAGGCTTCTTCCTTATTTTCTTAAGGGTACAGGATATCACAGCAAGGAGCAGGTTATGGTCGGATCGGATATCTGCCCCAGGATACGTCTTGGCACTCCTGATGCAGTTCTTAAAGCGACTGTTCACCATAACATAGTCAATTTGATTGCGAACTATGTTTTGGGGGGTATGTCGAGGCGAGGTCCAGGTATACAATCGTCTTGGTGGTAGGTCGAAAAAGGTGTTCATGACAACAAGGTCATTCTCCTGGCAAAATTGTACGAGACGGTCTCCTCTATCATTGCGGATTCCCAAGCCGTATCTTCCAACCACGCCCTGAACCTCTCCCTGGCCCACTTTAGCATTCATGTCACCGATCACAATATTGATGTCATGTCTTTTTGTTACTTTAAGCAGATCTTCAGCCTCTTTGTAAAATTCTTCTACCTCTTGATCTGATCCGTCCGTTGTTGGTGCATAAAGCTGGATGATGTTTAGATTTCTCGGCCTAGCCTGTATCTGAAGCATCATTGCACGGTTGGATTTTGGCAGAAACTCTACAGATGTTCCGACTCTCTTCGTGTTGATTATTACTCCAACGCCATGTTTATTAGATGAGTCATCCGATCCCGAGTAATATAATATATGGTCCTTGTCAATATTGTGTTCACCGCTACCTTTCCACCTAACCTCACTTAGTCCCAGCACATCAATATTCAGGCGTATCATCTCCTTGTTGACGTTATAGATTTTCTCTGGGCTCTGCAGGCTGCTGGCATTCCATGTTCCTATTCTAAAATCTTGGGTTTTGCTCCCGGGGATTCTTCGCACCCCTGTCCCATCTAAGAGACGCCGGGAACTCGGGGCCATTTCTTTTTGTGACTTTTCCATGCTGATTTTACTAGGGAAAATAGTGCAGTGGTTTCCCGTTGCCTTCTGCACCGCAGTAATGACATGTGCAATCGTAACGCCCTGCTGCCAACGCTCGATATCCGGACTGAGTGACTGCATGGTCCGGACCCCCTTCTCCCATGCTGCTTGTCGACCTACATCTCCAAAGGGGTTGGTTACCGCAATCTCGATGGTAGGTTGCCCGACGTAACAGGGTTCACCGCGGGTAGGCAGGGAGTGGAGTTGGTGGAGAGAGGCTAAGTGACTGTTCTTGATCCGAGTCATGTATTGCGCATCATCCACCCTTGAACCCTTTGTCTAGAATTATAGTTCCACAAATCAAAGGTTAGATGGCATTGTAGTTGTCTGAATCGCGCTATGGATTTGAGCACAGAGAGTATCTATACTATCAAGGAATGTTTACATGAATGATCAATAGATGGTGCTGTAATTTTTCCAATCCAATCGCGGTAGCGTTTAATGCATGGCAAAACTATATAGTAACTTTAATAAGTACAACAAACCGAGAATTAGGGATGTCGAAAGTTGAAAAAAATATCGATATATCGATCTTTTAAAAAATATCAATATCGGCTTCGATATATCGCGAAAAAAACATCGATATATCGATATATCGGACCAATTTTCCCAAAAATATCGTACAGTAACTCACGAAATATGAAACGCGGAATAATAATGGAACGAAAATTATCTCCCAAAAATTGACCCTATTTTCGAATGATGACATAGACAATACTAAATACAGCACAGATCATAGATATGTTGAATATCATTAATCTGAGATCCAGTTACGATTTTTCCAGATACTAATTTAGTTAGATCGTGATATGCCGCTAATAATTAAAAAAATATCGTTTTTGATACGAATTTTGATATTGGTTATTTTGTATCGATGTATTGATATATCGAATCAAAATATATCGGCAAAAAATATCGATATAACGAACAAAAAAATATCGATATATCGATACATCGATATATTTTCAACAAGCCTACCGAGAATTTTCAAAAGCAGAGGTACATTGAGTTTTATTTACACACATCGAACGAGTGAACATTAATAATGGTTTCTTTGGAATGAAATATGAATACAGATTCTTAGAAGAAACATGTTTTATATACAAAAAGAACTATTGACGTCGGTTACGGACTTGAATTTAGTTCCAGTCTGTTAAGTTTATAAATATTTACAACTACCTACGTATTGAGAAGCCTATGAATAATTTTTCTTCTTTTCTAAAATTTTTCATAGAAATGTAAGTTATGGTCGCAAATACGAATACAAGAAAAACTGTTCTGCACGTAATTCCTCCATGCGTGTAATTGGCTCTTATTCATCTAATATTGCCCACCCTGGCTTTGTATGATTTGTAACATGACTATCATAAACTCAAGTGGAAGGGAAATTAAATGATGCATTGCTGAATTATAAGTACATTATATTCAAATAATTAATCTCTTATCTATTAGACAAGTCCGTCCGTCCGTCCGTCTGTCTGCGGTGCTGTTTCAGTGGCCAAACCGTAAGAGATAGATAAAGAGAATGTTTAAGTTATAAGTTAAGAATAGTCTGATAAGACTACAAACCGGATTTGAGTAACGTAGCACTTCCGGTTTTTGAGAAATCACGAATTTCAAAAGAAACCACACAAAATCTCCGAAGTTCTCAATTAATTAAATACATTTTTTTTTAAATCAGGTTTTGGTGATCATTTGGTTCACTGGTTTGCTAGTTTATTATAATCGAATAACTAGGAACACTTTTCAAGACCTTTTACAGTTCGACGTAACAAGTTACGTGATATAATGGCGTCACTGCTTGCGCCGTGCTAATGGAAAACTCTCTCCATAGTAGGAACTGAACCTTCCGAGTAACGGTCTGTCTGTAAGGCTAGAAATTCTTATGGTGATGAGTCATAGCATGCTATTTAGTTTATTCATTTTTAAGTTTAAAAAAATTGCCATGCGTTCGCGATGAGCACAAGTACCCGCCAGGCGAACCGGAAGGTGTATAATCTATACTTATAATAAATCTGTAGATAGGCCAATTCTGTACATGAAATATATTTTCAAAATAACTATCAGGGGGTGATTAGTGCTCGATACTGATGCCAAAAATGCAATCAGTAAATTTTTTGTCTGTCTGTCTGTGTGTATGTTCCTTATAGAAACAAAAACTACTAGACGGATTTTAACCAAACTTGGTAAAATTATTCTTCATACTCCTGGGCAGGTTAAAGTATATTTTTCATCACGCTACAATCAATAGCAGCAGAGTAGTGAAGGGAAATGTTGGGAAAACGGGAGAAGTTACTCCATTTTTTAAGCTTCCGTCGCGTGTGCATCCTTAATGGTTAAAGTTACATAGAAATCATGTATGACGAAAATATTCTACATAAAATTGTCTAAAAAATATCCCGCAACACCATATGTCTATCTTTTATGGTTGACTCACAATAACACGTGTAATTATATAAATAAAGTCATTGTTTATAGCACAAGCCTGAGACAAAAACTATAGTTTACACTACAGCTCTACACCGAAGCGAAGCGAGGGCGGGCCACTAGTATATACTTAAAAATAAACTTTATTCTGTAAAGTTTAAATTTATATATGTGTTTGTTTAAGCGATTTAAAGTAAGTAGGTAGAATGCCAGGCGGTTCTGGCTAGCACAAGTCCTTGCCAGGCGAGGGGAAAGATGCTGCGGTAGTGCGAGTAAGAGTAATTTTGTGCTAAGACTTGTTCTCATCGTAAACGCCTGGCATTTTTTTTAAACTTAAAAATGAATAAACTATATTGTATAAAAATTTCAAGTTTACAGCTACAAGTTTTTTTTATAATATATTTTGACACTTTCAAAAATATACGGCTTGATGATGTGCAAGGCTGAGGAGTGCCAGGCGATGCTTACGGTACTAAGCATGCTATGACACATCACCATAAGAATTTCTAGCCTTACAGACAGACCGTTACTCGGAGGGTTCAGTAGCTCTTGGTCTACCACTGCAGGTTGCGGCACGTCGCTGAACAAAACGCTGCTGAAGAGCCAATCGGCACAACGCAGGCCCCCCGCGCACCTCTGTTTCCCTCCAAGACATTTTAATTTTTACTTCTGCGCATTACGGTCAGCGCTAGAGTTTCGTGCCGCGACTTATACCAATAGTGCTTTTTAGCACAAGCAATGACGCGCATTAAACTAATCACATGAGTAACTTAATATTTTATAATGTCCTTTTTACTACATCTTGTGGGGTTAGAGGGACTAAGAAAAATAGATAACATAGAATAATTATTTTTCATCCCACCACCTCGGAAAGTGTAATTTTGCGCTTCGAAATCTGGCTGGAAAATTCTATTTTATTCGCTTGAGCGGCAAAGTAGATTTGAATTTAGAACATCACATATAATGAGTACTCAAGATAATTGTAAATTCAAAACGTCATTAAACCTATTTAATGTAACCTCTATGGTGCCAAATTTATGATTAGAACTTTTTAAATTGTGAAAAAATTTAAATTTGGAACCTTCTTGGTTTCTTTGTTTTATTTGCGTGCTTCGCGCCATTCTAGTTTTTCACGTTTTATTGCTTAAATATTTTGTCATTATAAATTGTTTTCTTTTTCATTTTGTCATTTCCTCGCTGAGGTGGGATGAAAAGTTACGTATTGCACTCGAGTGGAAAGATTTTTCAACTTGTGCTCGTTTGTTTCCCTCGCTGACGCTCAGGATTCTAATTTAGAATCACTCGCTGCGCTCGTGATTCAACTTTAGAATCCTTCGCTTGCTCGGTCATCCAAATCGAGCACGCGGTTAAAAAGGAACTTTCCACTCTTGTATAATAAATAACTATTACAAGGAGCTCGATGGCGTAAGTGGTTAGCGCGTTCGGCTGCGATCGTTGAAGTTAAGCAACTTTCGCAGTGGTCGGTCATTGGATGGGTGACCAAACATTTACTATCTCGAGCCCCTCCGTGCTTCGGAAGGCACGTTAAGCCGTTGGTCCCGGCTGCATCTGCAGTCGTTAACACCCACCAATCAGCACTGGGCCCGTGTGGTGGGTCATGGCCCACCATGACCATTTCGCCAGCCATATAGAATAAGCGCCTAGCTCTGCTTGTAAGAGTCTGAGACATGTATATATGCTGAGGAGTTCTGGGCAGCTTGAATTATTGAGAATGAAGTATTTGTTCCTTATTATCGCGTTTAAACTTGTTATATAGTTTAAAATCTCTCATGACATTTTCCTTACGGGCTGCAGTCGTAATTCCATTATACAAATACAAATACAAGTGCTTTATTTCCATACCTTATTATTATTACATTATATATAAGTAGGTATTAAATATGAATTGGAAAAAGGAGTAGGTACAGCGCAGCTGGTTTTAAGCCAAATTGTTGTGGTTAGTTATATAATTTAAATTCAATTATTTATTAATAGCCAATTAAATGTCAAATATATTAATTACAATGTCAATTCATTTAGATGTCATTCAAAGCTTAGTCAATTTAATGTCACGTATATTTAAAAATTAAATGTCATATTTTTTTTACTAGTCAGTTACAATTTATATTATTCTTACACACAATCTATACTTATAATAAATCTGTAGAGAGGTCAATTCTGTACATGAAATATATTTTCAAAATAACTATCAGGGGGTGATTAGTGATAAATATTGATGCCAAAAATGCAATCAGTAATTTTTTTTTTTTTTTTTTTTTTTTTTTATAGTTAGGTCCGACAAATGACTCCACCCCACCTGATGTTAAGTGAAGGTGAAGTCCAGACGCGAAGATAGCTGATACAGCAGTTCTACCTGCCACACCAGCCATCCTCACCCTGCTGGCCTGCATGTTGCTTCTTCACGCCTCTTTTAAAGGATCCCAGGTTGTAAGAGGGAGGGAACACGTGAGCGGGCAGAGTATTCCATTTACGGATAGTGCGACAAAGAAATGAGTCACCAAATTTCTTTGTACGCGTTGGAATTGTGGCCACAGTAAGACGGTGACAACGTAGGCCAGCGCGCGTGGTCCTCTGAAGGAAAGGGGAAGGTGGGATAAGAGAGAATAACTCCTCAGAACACTCGCCGTGGTACAAACGATAGAACGCGCTTAGTGACGCCACGTCACGGCGTAATTGAAGAGGCTCAAGGTGTTTAGTCACCTCCTCATCGCCTATGATGCGGATCGCGCGCCGCTGTAACCTATCCAAAGCATCGAGCAAGTACTTGGCGGAGCCATCCCAGAGGTGCGAGCAATATTCCACGCAGGACCGCACTTGCGTTTTGTACAACAAGCACAGTTGATCGGGCGTGAAAAAACGCCGCACCTTGTTCAGGACTCCGAGTTTGCGTGAAGCTGTTTTGATCACGGTTTCGATGTAGTCCTTTGGATTCAGGTCTAAGCGAACTTCCATACCGAGCATGGAAATGTTGCTCTGCAGCGGTAGTGTTGTGCCCTGAAGAGATGGAAGGGGAAGGAATGGCGATGTTTTTGCCGTGAAAGCGCAAGCCTGAGTTTTCTTGGCATTGAACCCAACCAAGTTCCTGGTACCCCATTCGGAAATGTGGTCCAAAGCCTGATTGAGTTGAATGACAAGATTTTCCCGTTTCTCCCTGGTTACTGCCTGCCCAGCCGCTGCTTGTCCGAGATACCCCGCATGCACTGTACTATCGTCTGCATAGCAATGAATATTCCCAAGAGGAATCAAGTCATTGATATGCAGCAGAAAGAGAGTGGGGGATAGGACGGAGCCCTGGGGAACGCCGGCATTCACTGACATGAACCGCGAACTGCTACCATCCGTAAGGACACGAATTCTACGCTCATGCAGGAAGTCAGCTACCCAAGAACAGAACTGGGCTGGCAGACCTTATGCCGGGAGCTTGGAGAGAAGGCTTTTGTGCCAGACCCTGTCGAATGCCTTGGCAATGTCAAGGCTGATAGCCAACGACTCGCCACGCTTGTCGATAGCCTCACCCCAGGTATGAGTTAAGTACGCTAGAAGATCACCCGTCGATCGTTTCGGTCTAAATCCATATTGACGATCATTAATCAGGGAGTGATCCTCTAGGTAGCGGGTCAGATGGTTATTAAGGACCTTTTCTAGAACTTTACATAAAACTGAGGTGACTGCTATTGGCCGATAGTTTGCCGGGTCTGAGCGATCCCCTTTTTTGGGCACCGGTTGCACGTTAGCATCTCTCCAAGTCTCCGGCACACGCCCCAAAGAATACGAGCATTGGTACAAGCGCGTGAGCACGGGAGACAACTCCGCTGCACATTTTTTAAGTACTACTGCTGGGATGCCATCAGGTCCACTAGCTTTCCGGACGTCGAGTGATTGCAATTCGGCACGAACCTCACGCTGCCTGATTTTAATATCAGGCATCGTTGTGCCACAGTGAGGTAATGATGGTGGCAGTGCATTGCAATCATCGATTCGGGAGTTAGCCGCAAAGAGTTTTGCCAGTAAATCGGCTTTCTCCTGCGGCTTATGAGCTAGTGTTCCGTCTGGGCATCTCAGAGGTGGCAGCGAGGGCTGGCAGAAGTTTTTTTGCACGGCCTTGGCCAAACGCCAGTAGCTACGGGAGCCCGCAGGATGCGTTATAAGTTCTTGGCCAACACGTGCAACATGCTGGGCATCCGCTCTGATGTAAGCCTTCTTACAGGCCTTGGAAGCAGAATTGTAGGCTGCTTTGAGTGAATCGACCCCGGGATCCTTGAGAGCGCGGCCTCTGATCCAAGCACGATATGCCGCTTGCTTACGCGAAGCAGCTTCAGCACAGTCGTGATTGAACCAGAGGTTACGTGTGCCCTTACTGATGAGATCAGAATGAGGAATATAGTATTCCATACCCATTATGATCTCCTCAGTAATGGCAACGGCACTGCCCGATAGGTCCCTGTCACTGAAGCAGCGCTGCTTCCAAGGGACGGACGCAAAGTAATCACGCATACCGTCCCAATCTGCCGACCCATAATGCCAGATACGGCGCTTGACCACTGCTGGACGTGGAGGCTTGACCTGTGGTGCTTTGGCAGATATCAGGCAGTGGTCGGACGAGCCCAGGGGGGCTCTTACCACAACCTGATAGCCCTGTGGATGGGTCGTGAGCAGAAGGTCCAGTAAAGAAGGCGCTTGACTTGGAATATCTGGGATCCTGGTGGGCTGATCAACCAGTTGCTTCAAGTCATGCGTGAGAGCGAATGTGTGAGCAGAGATCCCTGCATGGTCAGTTTTGGAAGAACTTAACCACAAATTGTGGTGAGCATTAAAGTCCCCCAAAAACACCAATTCTGCATTGGGAAATCGCTCCTGCGCGTCATCTACTGCCCGACTAAGGTGTTCAAAAAGTCGAGTTGTCTCAACATCGCCGGTGTGGGATCTGTAGAGGCACACGTAGACTCTGGCCCGGGGGCCAGAGTCGACGTGTACCCCCAGCATGGAGAAGGAGGGATCTTCCAAGCAGCGGAGACGGCGACAACAAACATCCGCCCGAACATACAGGCATACACCGGCTTTCGCTTTGAAGGACTCTTCAAGCACGTAGCCGGGATAATTAAGGTAGCCTGTGTCAGCAGGCGGAAGTATTTGTGTCTCCGTCAGGAACAACAATGCTGGCCGTGCTGTCTCGAGATGGTGGTGGACAGCGTTGAGGTTAGAGTGGAGTCCGCGTATGTTGCAGAACTCGACCTCAAACAGCGTTGAAGGCGTGGGGGTGTGCACCGCTGTACGTCCAAACTTTGTTATTGAGGCTGCCATGGTGGAAGTGAAAAAAAAAAAAGAGACGCGAAAACGAGCGGACGCCGTCGCGAAGAGTCCGGGCAAATAAGGGGGGTTTGTCTTCCCGATTAACTGCCTGCAGTGGAGATGCGCCGACCCGCCGGACGGAAGGGCCCCCGCACCCCCCCGGGAGTGGCCGCCGGGACCCCACGCCCCGGTCACCAACCGGCACGACGGTCCACCCCGAGATTATGCGTGACATGATGGGGCAGCCTCGCGAACTGGTTAGGAACGCTTGGGCCCCTGTACTGTGCCACGGGCGGCCAGCGGGATAGCCGTTTCTACGGGTCTCCCTGGCCGACGGGTCGATGCAGTCCTCCCGGCATCGGTTCCACGGATGCCTCCCCTGGACCGAATCCTTCGCGACAACTTCCACTCGAGCTCTGGTTGTACGCTGGCTGACCCCGAAACGCGCGAGAAGCACTTCACGGGTTTTTCACCATGCGCACGGTGGTAACAAACCAGGCGGGTGTTAGGCACCCTACCACCAGAAGAGCGGATGGAAGCTCCGACATCCCTTAGTCGCTTCTTACGACACCCACGGGAAGAAAAGGGGCGATGAGTTGTATTCTTTCTCCGTCACCGCACGGATAGCACGTCTGTCTGTCTGTCTGTCTGTATGTATGTATGCTCCTTATAGAAACAAAAACTACTCGACGGATTTTAACGAAACTTGGTACAATTATTCTTCATACTCCTGGGCAGGTTATAGTATACTTTTCATCACGCTACAATCAATAGCAGCAGAGTAGTGAAGGGAAATGTTGGGATAACGGGAGAAGTTACTCCATTTTTTAAGCTTCCGTCGTGTGTGCAGCCTTAATGGTTAAAGTTACATAGAAATCATGTATGACGAAAATATTCTACATAAAATTGTCCAAAAAATATCCCGCAACAGCATATGTCTATCTTTTATGGTTGACTCAATATAACACGTGTAATTATATAAATAAAGTCATTGTTTATAGCACAAGCCTGAGAACAAAAACTATAGTTTACACTACAGCTCTACACCGAAGCGAAGCGAGGGCGGGCCACTTGTAAATAATAATATATAATCCAGGTAAATTATGACGGTGTATTGGACTTATTGCGGTACACTTTCTTAATCTTAGCCTGTTGAGCCGGATTTTCTGATGGGGTTACATACAAGAAATTTCATATATAACCTACAGTCGGCTATAAGGTTATGTAACTGAATAAAGCTCATCTCATCGGGGCTGCCTCTGACCTTAAGGACCTTTATGGGCAACATAATGGTGTCTTTGAATAGAAAGGCGATCTCGGTGTCACATTAAGATCGTCTCGTTCGGGTCTAAGATATTGTTTGTTCAAAGAAAATACTTTGCCAGTCCATTGCCTTCAATAGATTCAAGTTGCCTTCTTTCCGTGTTTTTTCTCAGCTCCCAGCCTAGAAAGGAAGATTTATGTTCAAAACGACCCCTTTGTTTTAGGGCCCCAGGGGAATTCACCATTTACATAATTGAAAATGAGAATATTCAGATTTCTTACACATTTCCTTGGCTCACTTCTAGTATCATATTTCATGTCTTAATATAGCACTTGTGATGAAAAATGCTCGACAACTTACAATAAAAACAGTTAAGCACATTTTTTTTCAACATACCAATACCATTTTTACTGTTCTTTCATTACTTTAAAGAATGATCATAATAAATAATAATAATATAATTGATATTTCCAACGCAAATTAGCCTAGCCCCAAAGTAAGCATTGTACGCTTGTGTTATGGGATACTAGGGTAACGGACATAATACATATATAAGTATAGTTTTATTATTAAAAATCCATGACTCGAATACAAATGCTCAGATTCGTCACACAAACATCTGCCCCCCCTGGGATTACAACCCGGGACCTCTCGAGTAGGCGGCACATTGAAATTCGGCGTACAAACCACTCAGCCATGGAGGTCGTCAAATGTGATTTCACTATCAATATTTCTCGAATATTTTCAATTCCCATTGCAGTGGTCGATAGAGTACGCTCCTTGTAATGTCGTTTAGTTTTTAATAATATAGGTACACTAGTGGCCCGCCCTCGCTTCGCTTCGGTGTAGAGCTGTAGTGTAAACTATAGTTTTTGTTCTCAGGCTAGTGCTACAAACAATGACTTTATTTATATAATTACACGTGTTATTGTGAGTCAACCATAAAAGATAGACATATGCTGTTGCGGGATATTTTTTAGACAATTTTATGTAGAATATTTCCGTTATACATGATTTCTATGTAACTTTAACCATTAAGGCTGCACACGCGACGGAAACTTAAAAAATGGAGTAACTTCTCCCGTTTTCCCAACATTTCCCTTCACTACTCTGCTGCTATTGATTGTAGCGTGATGAAAAGTATACTATAACCTGCCCAGGAGTATGAAGAATAATTGTACCAAGTTTCGTTAAAATCCGTCAAGTAGTTTTTGTTTCTATAAGGAACATACACACAGACAGACAGACAGACAGACAGACAAAAATTTTACTGATTGCATTTTTGGCATCAGTATCGACCACTAATCACCCCCTGATAGTTATTTTGAAAATATATTTCATGTACAGATTTGACCTCTCTACAGATTTATTATAAGTATAGATAAGTAATGAATGAAGTATCTTTTAACAGTAACAAAAAGTATTTCGTGAAAACAAACGAAATCTCCAAACAACGTACATATATCATGTCTAAGAGAAGAAAAGTTTTCAAGACGTGTAATAAAACCAATATTACGGCACTACCCTCCGTCTTTCATATAACATCTGGACATTGTTTTTTAAAAGTAGAAACAAACAAAGTTCCCCTCAAACGTCAGCCACATCTCCTTAATTGTTGGAACAGAAATCTGGAACTTTAAGATGGCGGCCTCGACTCGGCAAACAAGTTACTTTTGTACGTACAATTAAGATTGACGTCTAAAAATTTCGTATGGTCTTAGTTTCTGTTCATTCAGAAAATAGATTTTAAATATATCGAAAATAAAGATGTTATAGTTGAGCCTTCGATTTTTTACTTTGTTTTATTTTCATGAAACTTTTTATGTACTTTTGAGGAAAACTATAACTGTTAAGATACATTTGTTACTTTCAGAGTAATAGTCGTTCAACTTTGGTTAAACAAAATTTCTTACCTTTTGAAATTTCTAGTGACAAAGATGAAGTTATTGTTGCGTGAAACCTTGCATTGCAACAAAATCTAAAAAAAAAACGGCGAGTTGCACTCCTGGAGTGCAGAAGTGAAAACTTGAATATTAACGTTGTGCATTTTTGATATTTTGGAAGGGTTAGTGAATAATTTTGCACGAATTGCTTTAATTTATCAGTAACACTTTATATACACGAATTTTACGAATACACAGCAGTGTGGCCACTACACAGACGGTCGAGACATCAGCTGTCACCATCCATGGATGCGCGTGGCACGCTGTAAAAAAACACACACACGAACATTCGCACAAGCGCCCTGCGCCGCCTAAACGAAACAGCAGGCGCAGGCATACGTTTTCGCTGCCGTAGAAAGAGAGGGGGATACTTCCTCTCCCACGCCGCGCCAGCTGTCTACTCTCCATCCGTCTTACGAATTTTCGATCAGGTCACGTGTCCTGACGCGAGTTTAACATTTTTTGCCCTTACCAAACAAAGTGTACAACACCGCTAAAGAAGTTTTCGTCTTACGAATTTTCGATCAGGTCACGTGTCCTGACGCGAGTTTAACATTTTTTGCCCTTACCAAAAAAAGTGTACAACGCCGCTAAAGAAGTTTTCGTCTTACGAATTTTCGATCAGGTCACGTGTCCTGACGCGAGTTTAACATTTTTTGCCCTTACCAAAAAAAGTGTACAACGCCGCTAAAGAAGTTTTAGTCTTACGAATTTTCGATCAGGTCACGTGCCCTGACGCTAGTTTAACATTTTTTGCCCTTACCAAAAAAAGTGTACAACGCCGCTAAAGAAGTTTCCGTCTTACGAATTTTCGATCAGGTCACGTGTCCTGACGCGAGTTTAGAATTTTTTCCCATTACAAAAAAAGTGTACAACGCCGCTAAAGAAGTTTCCACTTCAAAAACTATTTAAAAACCACAATAAAATATCATTAGTTCCACAACGCTGACGCGAGTACCAACGGCAACGGCTTCAGATTCAAGATAATACCCGCCATACACACTACGAGAAATCGTTACGATCAGACTGTACAGTTCGAACGGTACAGTTTATAATAATAATAATAATATCAATTATTGTCAGACAACACAGATCCATATGTTAGTATACAATATAACTTATAACTAAGGGTTAGTAGCCTATAAGTAAGTATTCACAAAAGTTTTGATTTTTAATACGTCATGTACCTTAAAGGCACTCCGCGCGAACGACACCAGGAAGAATAATTAACTTCTATTTCAGTCATCATTCGCACGGAGCGCCTCCAAAATGGTGCATGCGGATCACCTGCCACGACTCTCAGAATGGTGTTGTTACTGCTCCGCACTCTACACATCAGGGACGCAACTTTTTGCCGCAAGACGGCATGGAAACCATTTGTTCGAGTTACAGCAAACATTCCGGAGGCACTACAAAGCGGGGCAGTCCCAACATCATTCTGAAAATGTTATTGTATTGCACGCGCAGAGAGTCCATCGATTTTTTCTTATATCGGGACCACAGACTTCCCGCGTACATACCCTGACAATACGCTTTGAATAGGGTTATCTTGACCTGATCCGAACAACGAGCGAATCTTCGGGCCAACATGTTTCCTCGAATCGCCATCGCCCTTCGCTCTCTCTCAATGTCAAGATCATCCTTAAGGTCGTCGGCAATGATATGACCAAGATTTTTAACTTGATAAACCTGTTTTAGCGGTGAACCATTCAAGGTGATAGGAGAGGTGACATCCCGACATTTGCCTGCGGCCCTAAAGATCATGTATTCACTCTTGGTTACGTTGTAAACAAGACCATGCGACGCAGCATAGGTCTCACACACTTTTAACAGCTCCCTAATAGCTCCCACTGTCGGGCCCAGCAGCACCATATCATCCGCGTAGCTGATGTTATTTATATTAACACCCCCCACCCGGCAACCGACCCGCATGCTGCTAAGCTTCACAATGAGATCATTGACATATAGGTTGAAGAGCTTCGGAGAGTTTATACGATTTCGTTTAGTATAGGAAACTGTGCAGTTTTATAACATAAACGCTACGATTTATCGGTACCGTTCGGACTGTACAGTCTAATCGTAACGATTTATCGTAGTGTGTATGGCGGGTATAACGTTACGTTGTTATTTATAAAAAGTATTCAGTTTGATTTTGATTAAGGTATTTAAGTTGAGAATTGGCTTTTCTAATTTCATATATCCTATTTTGTCATATAAATGTAAAACAACTCTAGTTAATTGGCTGAAAACACTTAATTATGAAGACACGGAATTAATTTTAAAAAGAATAACATAATGGTCGTATTGGAAATTAAATATATATACAACTGTACACACATTCACGCACTTATTCTCCATCTCACACAGACACGCACAGACACACACACACACACACACACTTATACAAATATACCTGATACTTTAAGAAATTAGTTGTCAAAATTTGTTAACTGCACTAGACTAAGAGCGAGGCATCCCAACACAAGTATTAATTACTAGTGGCCCGCCCTCGCTTCGCTTTGGTGTAGAGCTGTAGTGTAAACTATAGTTTTGGTTCTCAGGCTTGTGCTATAAAGAATGACTTTATTTATATAATTACACGTGTTATTGTGAGTCAACCATAAAAGATAGACATATGCTGTTGCGGGATATTTTTTAGACAATTTTATGTAGAATATTTCCGTCATACATGATTTCTATGTAACTTTAACCATTAAGGCTGCACCTGCGACGGAAGCTTAAAAAATGGAGTAACTTCTCCCGTTTTTCCAACATTTCCCTTCACTACTCTGCTGCTATTGATTGTAGCGTGATGAAAAGTATACTATAACCTGCCTAGGAGTATGAAGAATAATTTTACCAAGTTTGGTTAAAATCCGTCTAGTAGTTTTTGTTTCTATAAGGAACATACACACAGACAGACAGACAAAAATTTTACTGATTGCATTTTTGGCATCAGTATCGATCACTAATCACCCCCTGATAGTTATTTTAAAAATATATTTCATGTACAGAATTCACATCTCTACAGATTTATTATAAGTATAGATTACTTTCTGGGTTGCCACAACTTGTACTGAAACTGACTCTTTGGGAAATAAAAACCATTTTCATTTAATTTCCGATATAGAAAATAAAGACTCCTGCTCAAATATATTGTGGTAACTACAGGCAACTACGGACTCCTACACTGCGCATGGCACGACACGTACTTGGCCTGTTTTTTAATTCTGTAATGTTATAAACTCATTTCACTCCTACGGGTTTGCCCTTTTATGTATACGAACGACCTCACATATCCTGTATTGAAAAATTACTAGCAAAGTCACATACGCTCCCTACACACACACACACGTACACACACACGCACGCACACCCAAACACACACACATCACACTCACAACTATCATTACCATATACCCTATCATGCAAAATCATATATTAATGTTAAACTAAAATTTATCGTTGTTCTTTCTTACGAAAATATAACTAGTAAAAATTCCACGCGGACCAGGCAGCAGACGGGATTCGAACCCGCACCCTTCGCAATCCGGGCGAATGCACTGACCAATTATGCTACCGCGGCCCTCACGGACCGCGTCGAAATTCTTCTAGTCATTCTTAAGCTGCAAGGCAGCGCCATCTCTTCGCATTATAGGTAACCCACAATGTCAATTATCAAATCAAAGTATTGTTCTTTCTTCTTTCTTTTTGCTTATGTAACACTTTCTTAAGCGGGGAGAGAGGCTGGTGCACTGAGACACAGGCGTCAGCATAGTTTGGTCACCATTCTCTCACAACCTTAGCCCTAAGTTGTATAACCTGTTACCTTTGATGCTTGTATTCTCACAATCTTAGCCCTAAGTTGTATAACCTGTTACCTTTGATGCTTGTATTCTCACAATCTTAGCCCTAAGTTGTATAACCTGTTACCTTTGATGCTTGTATTCTCACAATCTTAGCCCTAAGTTGTATAACCTGTTACCTTTGATGCTTGTATTCTCACAATCTTAGCCCTAAGTTGTATAACCTGTTACCTTTGATGCTTGTATTCTCACAATCTTAGCCCTGAGTTGTATAATCTGTTACCTATGATGCTTGTATAATAATGTGGAGCGAAAATAAAGATTTTATTTTTATTATTTTAAAATTCGGAGCCGAAAGTACAATTTGAAAAATTATGAGAATTTTTGAACTTTATACCATGCATTCACAATGGATGGATGACATGTATAAATGTAATGCAAAAGTTCTTTAAAATAAAAATAAAATATAGTTTCTGAACATTCATTAAGTAATAAAGAAATGTTGGAAAGAACTCATAATGACAACGCAACTTTTAATGAACATCAAACGACAGTTGGTAACGACGGAAGTTTGTCAATGTGACCTCTACTTAATGGGAAAAAAGTTTGAATATATGAAGTTCGAAGTTGATAGATGTTTGGGGTTATAATATGATTAGGCTTACTGATGTTTCCTGGATGTAAAATGTATGTTTATGGAAAACATGTTCATAAAATATTCTTATTTCTTATAATATTAGAAAGAGGAAAGATTTGATTTTCTGTTTGTTTGAATTAAATATTAGATGTAAAAAAATCTTTCACATTTAGAATCCTACATTATCCCTGATGAACATAGGCTATAGAGTATTATCAAAAAAGTTAGGGTTCCGTATGAGAACTTCGATAACCCAACGTGTGAAAAAATACAAAAAAAATCCTTTTGTCGCGTACGCTGCGGGAGTCATTGACAATAGAGCAAAGTGATGTACTAAAGTTTTATAAACGACATAAATATCTACAAAAGAGTCCGTAATACCATATGTCTAACTTTTACAGTTTTGTCATAACTAGAGGTTCTTTGCGGTTTCACCGACGTTAATTTGAGGAAAATGGTTATAGTCAGTCAAACTTAAAAGATGGACCTTTGTTGTCGTGGACTTTTTTTATAGAACTTCTAAAGGAAAACAATTCCGTCACATACATGATTTTAGTGTTACTTTAGTGTCGCCGCACACGGGCCACACGCCACAGCCACAAACGCCGCCAAGAGAAGCTAGAAGCGGCTACTAAAGTGGCTGAAGCGCGCGACAGCGGCCGACTAAGGTAAGGGAGAGTGGGGTGGAAAATCGCGCGAGTGACGTATGGCGGCGTTTTGTATCGGCGCATTAAGTGGCCGGCGCGGGCCACACGAAGCGAGCAACGACGATTTGTAGCGTGTGGCGGCCACCGGCGTACCGTGTGTGGCGAGTCCATATAAAATATATGAAAACTACAAGAAATATGCCGGTGGCGGCGTTTTGTGGTAGTGGTCTGTGGCACGTGTGCGGCGACACTTAACCGTGTACGTAGCGCACGCAACGAACGCTCACAAATGGAACATATTTACCAGTTTTTGGAACAGTTTTCATCGATGCTCCGCTTCTATCGGGTCGTAGCGTAATATTATTTATATAGCTTATAGCATTATAGTCTACACTGAAGCGAAGCAAGGGCGAGCCACTAGTATACGAATAACTTTATAATTTCTGCACACATTACACCAAATTGTTCACTGCCAATTTAAACGTATTTTAATTGGTTAATAATATTATTCCAAGAAAATTTCCTAAATAATTTCATTTTAAAAAAATATCAAAATAAAGGTACAATTAGGACAAAGGAATAATTATTAATATTAAACCTTATTATTAAGATGGAGTTAATATTTCATCACTCCTGATTCTATAAATAATTTATACTCCAGACTGACTCTAGTTGGAGCACTCTTCGTAAACTTATACTTGAATGTTGCTTCAACAGCTAGTCAAGTGCATGTCTACTCAAGTAATTTCACAATTAGTGATGCAATAATAATTGACCAAGTGCTAGTCGAACTTACGGTTAAACATCAAATCTAAATTAAAGTAGACGCCGAATATACTTGTAATTGTATGGAAACCGAGTGTGTCAGATTTTGAGTACTGTGTGGAACAAATAATAGGTAAGTGATGAAAAAGCAGGACTCTGGTCACCTATTTCTATTATACCGTTTTAACAGCTTATCAATTTTTTCAGCTATACAAATTTTAGTATTTTCAATTAATACTTTGGAACAATGTTAGGAACAATTAGAACAACTTGGAACAACCAACAAAATATTGAATTTCTAAAAATGAGGGCTATCAAAAAAACAATTTTTTTGCCTGGTGCCTTCAAATTTTTGATTTTTCAAATAATACTTTGGAACAATATTACGAACAACTAGAACAACTTGGAACAACTAAAAAAATATTTAAATTTCCAAACGGGGGCTACCATAAAAAAAATTTTTTTGGCTAGTAACTTCAAATTTTTGTTTTTAAAACTAAACTCTGGAACAATGAAGAACAAACATAGAACAATCCAGAACAACCTGGATAGTAATAAAATTTAAAGAGTGGGGGGCTAGCTTTCCAGAAGTTATGATATAGTTAGATATTTTTAAAATATTACATTTGACGTTCGTTATCGAGAACGATCTAATTTATTCGATCATTAAAGCAGACGATTTATCAAACTCACAATAGAAATGTATGTTATGTACATTATCTTAGTAAAATAATATATTATGGTAATTAAGTCATCACTTCTTTTTCATGCTCATAGAAATTTCTTGCGCTCTTTTTCGTTTGTTGTTTTAAAAACACTTAGGGTGTGATGGTACACAAAAAAGATTGGTCTATATAAAAATAAAAGCTTTCGTAAAGATTTGAATAAACTGTATTATTTTTCCATTGAAGTAACAGAAGAAATATTTACAGATCTTTTTGTTTGGTGATGAGAGATGGAAATATAATGGGCAGGGAATAAAGTTGATTCGACGCTATCTGACGGATTAATGAATTTCTCTTTCTATCATGTATGTACACCAACCACTTGCGCCACCGGGCTCCTCATGTATGTAAGTGGTTTTGTTAATTTAAAAATAAAGTGAGCATTTTCTAACAGTTTGCTGTTAAAGTTATTATGGCAACTTTTGCCGAAGAAATGAATGAAAGAACAGGGTGGCTCGGCCTTTTATAGGTCCGGAACCATTTAAATTTGGACACGATTCGAATCGAACTAAAAAGAATCAAAGTAGGTGGTCTGTGGAGGTTGAATAGGCATAGACGTAGTTGGAGAGAGTATTCGTGTCATGGGTAACCATGGCAACGGATAAAAACATTAATATGTCACAAGAAAAAAAAAGAATTAATTTATGCCTAAAAATAAATAAAAGCGGAGAAATACAATAAAATTAAATAAATAACAGAATATAGAGAAATGCCGGTAAGTGTCCAGCACTCTGGAATAGTGATTTTAGTAAGATGGGATTCTGATACCTATTTACGTAATGATGAATAGTGCGTGATATGTTTGAAATTGTGCGTTTGCAGGAATTAATAATGAAAGATAAGAAAGAAAAGTGTATAAATATGTTAAATAACCATGCTAACAGATGACAAAATGTGTGAAACGGAATCTATGAATACCAAAATAAAGGAAAGTCCCTGAGGTACGTTATAATAGTCATGATCACACTTTTCGTAACGTGTAACGCATTCGCCAGCTTACCCCCCTAGTTAAGCGTGCGTAAAGAAGTTTCACTTGAACTTATTAAGAAGTAATTGACCTGAACCGTTGTACTAAATGCACTATTGACTTTCACCATCAATGGCGTAACTGAAACTGATTGGTTTCGTTCTTCGTTTCATATCATGAGGCCTGTAGGAAGGCCAAAGGGGAAGATCTTCCTCCGAGCTGGGTGATGGTAGCTCGGGGGCCGCGGCCCGACTGATGTTGGTCGGGTATCGTATATATGAAGAGTTAGCCTCCGAATTTCATTTGCGCGATGTAGGCCTTCCATACTATTATGATCGTAGTGCAGGTAACGCCATCTCTTGAGGATGGTGAGTAATGATTTCCTCCATCCGTTGTATATATGTGGGGCATGTAGATGTCGCCGCCACAGGCCCATAACATCTCCTTCTCTAAGGTCCTATATCCTCCTATCAAAATAAATCAATATCTATTCAGCGTTTTAGGTGCGCACGAGTAACAAACAAAGATTTTTTGCATTTTAGGGAATATGCTTGGTTTTTTACAGTTTTATTTAGTAGTTTATACTCCTATAATAAAGTATCAAAATATTCCACGTGAAAAATAGTATTGTGTCTAAAAATATTAAAAACAGCCACCTTGCATGGGCATTTTTTTGGAGCGTTTGGTGTGACGTCATAGTTCGTAGCAACATAACATACAATTCGACAGTAAGGTTGCGCACCTTACTGTCGCACAACGCACTAGGTCTCGTTGACTTTAACATATCATATGAGTGTTGTTATGTATATCTAAGACACAACCACTCTGTTGCTATTCAAATATTTCAATTTTCCACAGATTTTTCATCATCATCATCAGCCTATTAATGTCCCCACTGCTGGGGCACAGGCCTTCCCAGTGGATGGAATAGGGAGATTGGGCCATGACCCACCACGCGGGCCCAGTGCGTATTGGTGGGTGCTAACGACTGCAGATGCAGCCGGGACCAACGGCTTAACGTGCCTTCCGAAGCACGGAGGAGCTTCGGAAGGCACGTTAAGCCGTTTTTTATACTGTTTTTCATACTGTTCAATAATAATCAAAAACAGATTTCAGACAAAAAAAATATGATGTAGAGTCAATGGAAAAGTGAGCTGGTGTCAAATAATATCAGCGTTAATTGCTTAGATGAAATATCGGCCGACAGCGAAACCAATCATTATCATCTATCCTTATTTGCATTATGTACTTGCAATTTCCCTATTATGGTAATTTGGAAATAGTTGACATCATTAACACAGTCACAACGAACCAAATGGAAATAATAGGAAATCGATATAGTAAAATATGCAAATGATCGAGAGCCGATATGTGTAGAACCTGCGGCGCCGGCCGCTGTCGGCGTGTGATTCAATTTACAAAATTAAGTTTATTCCGATCACCATATAAATTGACGGTTTTCTCGACACTTCTGGCTATGATGAGAACATCACGTTCGAATTGGAAATTCCGACAGTAGTGTTCAATGGACAATTTCATTGAAGAACTACCTATTCCATTTAGATATTCATGCCGGCAAGTATAAATTGAATTGAATTACCGTCAGCTGGCAGATAGACTCCAAATATTGTTAATTTTACTGTATATGTTCTATTCACCAATTTGATTCCTGACCCACCATAACCTTATTTTTTCATTTTTGAAGTTATACTTCTTTAGGCGCGCTATGAAAAAATTATGAGAGTGAAATTTAAAAATTACTTTTGTGTTTACCACACATTGAGCAAATCTACCAACAAATTAGAAATAGAATCTCTATTTAGTGGGTGCTAACGACTGCATTGTGAAGGCCTATCAAAAGTATTTGTTAATCTGGAACAACGGAACCAAAGCGCGATTCAGGAGATTACAGCGCCATCTCTTGACCATTGGTGTAGTAGAACCAAAAACCACATCTTTACTTTTTGTAATAAAGTAACAGTTATAGGTATTCATATTTATAATATTTATCCACATGTTTCTAGTTTGTATATTCGGAATACGTGTTTGAGTTTCATACAAGTGCAAATCACATATGTTCTAATAAATTATATTCAGTAGCGATTTTAATTGAAAATTTTGATTATTTATTTATTTTTTCAAATTAAAACTGAACTTTATTAACTGTATCCTTTTCCAGACTTTTTATTAATTTATTGTAATTAATTATTTGCATGCAATTAAAAACTAATTTTAAACGATGCCAAAGAAGGATAACTTCTCACGCGCCTACATAAGTACACGCACCCATTTTTTTTTATTATTAAATATATATTTCTTTTGAACTGAATTGGTTTTGTAAACCTGAACCACACCGTAATTGTATTTAGAAATTCTCATCTGACTTTAAATTGACTCTTTTTCCAGTAAGTATAAATAGCAATAATTCAAAATGTTAAAAATTCAATATCGTTTATTCAGGCTAGGCTGTTACTAGCACTTGTAAATGTCGAAAAGCTACGCCATCGGTTCGCAAATCTACTACGGGAGACCTTGTACTGAGAAGAACCGGCAAGAAACTCAGCAAGGGCTGATTTTTCTCCCTGTTTTATTTCATACAGTGTCGTCCAATAGAAAGTTGACATCAAACTTGCAAACATGTGTTGAGGTCAACTTCCATTACATAATATCAAATATGTAACAATAGACAATCAACGAATTAACTAACAATAAGTGCAAAGAAAGTCCCAAAATAGCAAGAAACAATTTTCAAAACAAAATGAACAAGTATATGAAAGGGAGTAAGTGTAATACTTGGGATATACCCAAGACAATACTTGGGATATACCTAACACAATCCTTGGGATATACCCAAGTATTATCAGATAGATACTTTTTATTATTATTATTTGTATTATTGACACCGACAAACTATTTACTGATTATAATTTTAGGAACTTTTCAACTCCACGTGCCATGCGCGTCACCACGATATATTTTGGAAAGTCTATATTTTAAGTAATTACTTCGTCTAAGTCACTTTAAATGTTTTCTTCTAAGGATTTTTTATTAGGACAGAAATTTTCTAATACATAAGTTGAACGACTATATTCTTAAACTATCATGAATTTTCCCAGGTTTTTCAAGCCAATAGCCAATTAGAGGGGGGGATGCCCTACACAAACAAAAATTAGCACTTTAAAGTTCGATATTTCGCAAACGGATGTCTAAATCGAAAGATAATCTTAGGAACCCTTAAGTACTTTTAAAGGACCTATTTAATGATACCCCACAAGGTGGAGTAGACGATGAAAAAATAAAATCATCTCCAGGTTACATGTAGGGGAGCTACCCTAAAAAATTGACAATTTTCACGTAAAAATGCCAGAACTATTTCTGAAAAGTATCAGGAACTATTAAACTAAAATGATCTGAAAATAGTCAATTATTACATGTTATAAAGCAAATAACCCTATATTTTCACCTGTGTGAAAGATTGACTTATAAACGTGTACCACTATTTGCTCGCAAAAATACGCACCTATTTGAAAGAGCTTCCACACATTATTATGTGAAGCTAGCAATATACCCAGAATAGTTTGTAATGCCAGAAATATAACCTACTTTTACTCAAGGTAAATCAATTATACCATAATTTTAAGATATTTTGAAAAATCAGAGATATCTTTGTAACTTGCTAAAATGGCAAAGATATACCTTTGTATGCAATGTTGGCGAATTTCACGGCTCCCCCGAAGTGAATCATATCCAGCAGTACCTATCTAGCAGCAGTATCTACCTATAAGTGTTTCGATAAAATCTGTTACAATACTTTCTTAACTAAGCTTTCGAAGCTTGGTATTCATTCGCTGGATAAAGTCATACTGGACAAAAGTTAATCGTTGTCAAGATAGACATATGCTGTTGCGGGATATTTTTTAGACAATTTTATCCTTACACGCCTGAATAGCTCGCAGATTGCAGAATTTTTTCAGACTTAAATGACATTTATCGTTATATTTTGGACAATTCACACAATATCTTTATAAATTATAGCCTATGTGTTATTCTGATCTATAAGCTACATTACTGTAAAGTTTCATTAAAATCCGTTTAGTAGTTTATGCGTGAAAGAGGAACAAACATCCATCCATACATCCATCCAAACAAACTTTCGCCTTTATAATATTAGTAAGGACTAGCTTTTGCCCGCGACTTCGTCTGCGTGTAATTCGAATAAAAGCAAGGTCTTTATGTATCAATAACTGGTGCCCGCGAATTAAGTAATAAAGAAATGTCGGAAAGAACTCATAATGACAACGCAACTTTTAATGAACATCAAACGACAGTTAGTAACGACGGAAGTTTGTCAATGTGACCTCTACTTAATGGGAAAAAAGTTTGAATATATGAAGTTCGAAGTTGATAGATGTTCGGGGTTATAATATGATTAGGCTTACTGATGTTTCCTGGATGTAAAATGTATGTTTATGGAAAACATGTTCATAAAATATTCTTATTTCTTATAATATTAGAAAGAGGAAAGATTTGATTTTCTGTTTGTTTGAATTAAATATTAGATGTAAAAAAATCTTTCACATTTAGAATCCTACATTATCCCTGATGAACATAGGCTATAGAGTATTATCAAAAAAGTTAGGGTTCCGTATGAGAACTTCGATAACCCAACGTGTGAAAAAACCAAAAAAAATCCTTTTGTCGCGTACGCTGCGGGAGTCATTGACAATAGAGCAAAGTGATGTACTAAAGTTTTATAAACGACATAAATATCTACAAAAGAGTCCGTAATACCATATGTCTAACTTTTACAGTTTTGTCATAACTAGAGGTTCTTTGCGGTTTCACCGACGTTAATTTGAGGAAAATGGTTATAGTCAGTCAAACTTAAAAGATGGACCTTTGTTGTCGTGGACTTTTTTTATAGAACTTCTAAAGGAAAACAATTCCGTCACATACATGATTTTAGTGTTACTTTAGTGTCGCCGCACACGGGCCACACGCCACAGCCACAAACGCCGCCAAGAGAAGCTAGAAGCGGCTACTAAAGTGGCTGAAGCGCGCGACAGCGGCCGACTAAGGTAAGGGAGAGTGGGGTGGAAAATCGCGCGAGTGACGTATGGCGGCGTTTTGTATCGGCGCATTAAGTGGCCGGCGCGGGCCAGCAACGACGATTTGTAGCGTGTGGCGGCCACCGGCGTACCGTGTGTGGCGAGTCCATATAAAATATATGAAAACTACAAGAAATATGCCGGTGGCGGCGTTTTGTGGTAGTGGTCTGTGGCACGTGTGCGGCGACACTTAACCGTGTACGTAGCGCACGCAACGAACGCTCACAAATGGAACATATTTACCAGTTTTTGGAACAGTTTTCATCGATGCTCCGCTTCTATCGGGTCGTAGCGTAATATTATTTATATAGCTTATAGCATTATAGTCTACACTGAAGCGAAGCAAGGGCGAGCCACTAGTATACGAATAACTTTATAATTTCTGCACACATTACACCAAATTGTTCACTGCCAATTTAAACGTATTTTAATTGGTTAATAATATTATTCCAAGAAAATTTCCTAAATAACTTCATTTTAAAAAAATATCAAAATAAAGGAATAATTATTAATATTATACATTATTATTAAGATGGAGTAAATATTTCATCACTCCAGCTACGATAATTAATTTATACTTCAGACTGACTCTAGTTGGAGCACTCTTCCTAAACTTATACTTGAATGTTGCTTCAACAGCTAGTCAAGTGCATGTCTACTCAAGTGACTTCACACTAAGTTATGCAATAAGAATTGACCAAGTGCTAGTCGAAATTACGGTTAAACATCAGATCTAAATTAAAGTAGACGCCAAATGTACTTCAAATTGTATGGAAACCTAGTGTGTCAGATTTTGAGTACTCTGTGGAACAAATAATAGGTAAGTGATGAAAAAGCAGGACTCTGGTCACCTATTTTTATTATACCGTTTTTACAGCTTATCAATTTCTTCAGCTATTCAAATTTTAGTTTTTTCAATTAATACTTTGGAACAATGTTAGGAACAATTAGAACAACTTGGAACAACCAACAAAATATGGAATATCCAAAACTGAGGGCTATCAAAAATACTATTTTTTTAATTCTAAAGAAAATATAACTAGAAAAAAAAAACCACGCGGACCAGGCAGCAGACGGGACTCGAACCCGCACCCTTCGCAATCCGCCTGCCTTGCAGCTTAAGAATAGCTAGAAAGAATTTCGACGCGGTCCGTGAGGGCCGCGGTAGCATAATTGGTCAGTGCATTCGCCCGGATTGCGAAGGGTGCGGGTTCGAGTCCCGTCTGCTGCCTGGTCCGCGTGGAATTTTTTCTAGTTATATTTTCTTTAGATTTAAACATCAAGCAGTTACATGCTTTAAAAATAATAAAAATTATACTATTTTTTTGCCTGGTGCCTTCAAATTTTTGATTTTTCAAATAATACTTTGGAACAATGTTAGGAACAACTAGAACGACTTGGAACAACTAAAAAAATAATTAAATTTCCAAACAGTGGGGCTACCATAAAAAAAGCTTTTTTGTCTAGTAGCTTCAAATTTTTGTTGATACAAACAAAACTCTGGAACAATGTAGAACAAACATAGTACAATTCAGAACAACCTGGATAATAATAAAATTTAAAGAGTGGGGGGCTAGCTTTCCAGAAGTTATGGTATAGTTAGATATTTTTAAAATATTACATTTGACGTTCGTTATCGAGAACGATCTAATTTATTCGATCATTAAAATAGACGATTTATCAGACTCACAAAAGAAATGTATGTTATGTACATTATCTTAGTAAAATAATATATTATGGTAATTAAGTCATCGCTTCTTTTTCATGTTCATAGAAATTTCTTGCGCTCTTTTTCGTTTGTTGTTTTAAAAACACTTAGGGTGTGATGGTACACAAAAAAGATTGGTCTATATAAAAATAAAAGCTTTCGTAAAGATTTGAATAAACTGAATTATTTTTCCATTGAAGTAACAGAAGAAATATTTACAGATCTTTTTGTTTGGTGATGAGAGATGGAAATATAATGGGCAGGGAATAAAGTTGATTCGACGCTATCTGACGGATTAATGAATTTCTCTTTCTATCATGTATGTACACCAACCACTTGCGCCACCGGGCTCCTCATGTATGTAAGTGGTTTTGTTAATTTAAAAATAAAGTGAGCATTTTCTAACAGTTTGCTGTTAAAGTTATTATGGCAACTTTTGCCGAAGAAATTAATGAAAGAACAGGGTGGCTCGGCCTTTTATAGGTCCGGAACCATTTAAATTTGGACACGATTCGAATCAAACTAAAAAGAATCAAAGTAGGTGGTCTGTGGAGGTTGAATAGGCATAGACGTAGTTGGAGAGAGTATCCGTGTCATGGGTAACCATGGCAACGGATAAAAACATTAATATGTCACAAATGTCAAGAAAAAGAGAATTAATTTATGCCTAAAAATAAATAAAAGCGGAGAAATACAATAAAATTAAATAAATAACAGAATATAGAGAAATGCCGGTAAGTGTCCAGTACTCTGAAATTGTGATTTTAGTAACATAGGATTCTAATACCTATTTACGAAATGATGAATAGTGCGTGATATTTTTGAAATGTGCGTTTCCAGGAATTAATAATGAAAGATAAGAAAGAAAAGTGTATAAATATGTTAAATAACCATACTAACATATGACAAAATGTGTGAAATGGAATCTATGAATACCAAAATAAAGGAAAGTCTCTGAGGTACGTTACAAATAGTCATGAACACACTTTTCGTAACGCGTAACGCATTCGCCAGCTTACCCCTAGTTAAGCGTGCGTAAAGAAGTTTCACTTGAACTTATTAAGAAGTAATTGACCTGAACCGTTGTACTAAATGCACTATTGACTTTCACCATCAATGGCGTAACTGAAACTGATTGGTTTCGTTCTTCGTTTCATATCATGAGGCCTGTAGGAAGGCCAAAGGGGAAGATCTTCCTCCGAGCTGGGGGATGGTAGCTCGGGGGCCGCGGCCCGAGTTAGCCTCCGAATTTCATTTCAATCAACGCACAACGCACTAGGTCTCGTTGACTTTAACATATCATATGAGTGTTGTTATGTATATTTAAGACACAAGCACTCTGTTGCTATTAAAAAAATAATTTCCCACAGGTTTTTATCATCATCATCAGCCTATTAATGTCCCCGCTGCTGGGGCACAGGCCTTCCCGGTGGATGGAATAGGGAGATTGGGCCATGACCCACCACGCGGGCCCAGTGCGGATTGGTGGGTGCTAACGACTGCAGATGCAGCCGGGACCAAAGTTTTTTATACTGTTTTTCATACTGTTCAATAATAGTCAAAAACAGATTTCAGACAAAAAAATATGATGTAGAGTCAATGGAAAAGTGAGCTGGTGTCAAATAATATCAGCGTTAATTGCTTAGATGAAATATCGGCCGACAGCGAAACCAATCATTATCATCTATGCGTATTTGCATTATGTACTTGCAATTTCCCTATTATGGTAATTTGGAAATAGTTGACATCATTAACACAGTCACAACGAACCAAATGGAAATAATAGGAAATCGATATAGTAAAATATGCAAATGATCGAGAGCCGATATGTGTAGAACCTGCGGCGCCGGCCGCTGTCGGCGTGTGATTCAATTTACAAAATTAGGTTTATTCCGATCACCATATAAATTAACGGTTTTCTCGACACTTCTGGCTATGATGAGAACATCACGTTCGAATTGGAAATTCCGACAGTGGTGTTCAATGGACAATTTCATTGAAGAACTACCTATTCCATTTAGATATTCATGCCGGCAAATATAAAATGAATTGAATTACCGTCAGCTGGCAGATAGACTCCAAATATTGTTAATTTTATTGTATATGTTCTATTCACCAATTTGATTCCTGACCCACCATAACCTTATTTTTTCATTTTTGAAGTTATACTTCTTTAGGCGCGCTATGAAAAAATTATGAGAGTGAAATTTTAAGATGCGCGCGCATCACTGTAACACAAAATTTTAATTGTCGCTAAAGCGACCAACTTCATGCTGTTACTTTTGTGTTTACCACACATTGAGCAAATCTACCAACAAATTAGAAATAGAATCTCTATTTAGTGGGTGCTAACGACTGCATTGTGAAGGCCTATCAAAAGTATTTGTTAATCTGGAACAACGGAACCAAAGCGCGATTCAGGAGATTACAGCGCCATCTCTTGACCATTGGTGTAGTAGAACCAAAAACCACATCTTTACTTTTTGTAATAAAGTAACAGTTATAGGTATTCATATTTATAATATTTATCCACATGTTTCTAGTTTGTATATTCGGAATACGTGTTTGAGTTTCATACAAGTGCAAATCACATATGTTCTAATAAATTATATTCAGTAGCGATTTTAATTGAATATTTTGATTATTTATTTATTTTTTCAAATTAAAACTGAACTTTATTGACTCTATCCTTTTCCAGACTTTTTATTAATTTATTGTAATTAATTATTTGCATGCAATTAAAAACTAATTTTTAAACGATGCCAAAGAAGGATAACTTCTCACGCGCCTACATAAGTACACGCACCCATTTTTTTTAATTATTAAATATATATTTCTTTTGAACTGAATAGGTTTTGTAAACCTGAACCACACCGTAATTGTATTTAGAAATTCTCATCTGACTTTTAATTGACTCTTTTTCCAGTAAGTATAAATAGCAATAATTCAAAATGTTAAAAATTCAATATCGTTTATTCAGGCTAGGCTGTTACTAGCACTTGTAAATGTCGAAAAGCTACGCCATCGGTTCGCAAATCTACTACGGGAGACCTTGTACTGAGAAGAACCGACAAGAAACTCAGCAAGGGCTGATTTTTCTCCCTGTTTTATTTCATACACTGTCGTCCAATAGAAAGTTGACATCAAACTTGCAAACATGTGTTGAGGTCAACTTCCATTACATAATATCAAATATGTAACAATAGACAATCAACGAATTAACTAACAATAAGTGCAAAGAAAGTCCCAAAATAGCAAGAAACAATTTTCAAAACAAAATGAACAAGTATATGAAAGGGAGTAAGTGTAATACTTGGGATATACCCAAGACAATACTTGGGATATACCTAACACAATCCTTGGGATATACCCAAGTATTATCAGATAGATACTTTTTATTATTATTATTTGTATTATTGACACCGACAAACTATTTACTGATTATAATTTTAGGAACTTTTCAACTCCACGTGCCATGCGCGTCACCACGATATATTTTGGAAAGTCTATATTTTAAGTAATTACTTCGTCTAAGTCACTTTAAATGTTTTCTTCTAAGGATTTTTTATTAGGACAGAAATTTTCTAATACATAAGTTGAACGACTATATTCTTAAACTATCATGAATTTTCCCAGGTTTTTCAAGCCAATAGCCAATTAGAGGGGGGGATGCCCTACACAAACAAAAATTAGCACTTTAAAGTTCGATATTTTGCAAACGGATGTCTAAATCGAAAGATAATCTTAGGAACCCTTAAGTACTTTTAAAGGACTTATTTAATGATACCCCACAAGGTGGAGTAGACGATGAAAAAATAAAATCATCTCCAGGTTACATGTAGGGGAGCTACCCTAAAAAATTGACAATTTTCACGGAAAAATGCCAGAACTATTTCTGAAAAGTATCAGGAACTATTAAACTAAAATGATCTGAAAATAGTCAATTATTACATGTTATAAAGCAAATAACCCTATATTTTCACCTGTGTGAAAGATTGACTTATAAACGTGTACCACTATTTGCTCGCAAAAATACGCACCTATTTGAAAGAGCTTCCACATATTATTATGTGAAGCTAGCAATATACCCAGAATAGTTTGTAATGCCAGAAATATAACCTACTTTTACTCAAGGTAAATCAATTATGCCATAATTTTAAGATATTTTGAAAAATCAGAGATATCTTTGTAACTTGCTAAAATGGCAAAGATATACCTTTGTATGCAATGTTGGCGAATTTCACGGCTCCCCCGAAGTGAATCATATCCAGCAGTACCTATCTAGCAGCAGTATCTACCTATAAGTGTTTCGATAAAATCTGTTACAATACTTTCTTAACTAAGCTTTCGAAGCTTGGTATTCATTCGCTGGATAAAGTCATACTGGACAAAAGTTAATCGTTGTCAAGGTGTGGCACTGTTAGGTTATTAATCTGCGTACAAAGATGTACTTTCGGGTGTTCCCCAAGGATCAGTCCTAGGACCAATGCTCTTTATTTTATATGTCAATGATTAAAATACATTTATAACTAATTCTTTATGCAATGATGATACAAAAATATTCCGAGTTATACGAGACACAGGAGACTGTTCTTTATTAAAGAGTGATTTAAAAAGCTTTGAAAGATACTGCAATAACAATAATTCATTTTGAAATTCAGATAAATGTCATATAATCTCCTTCACAAGGAAAAAAACCCGATAAATTTCTGTTACATATTGTGTGTAAAAGGTTTTAAATCGCGTAACCGAAATAAGAGACCTAGGTGTAACAATGGGTTCTAGACTTACATTTGTCCCGCACATTGATAAAATAGTTAATCAGTATTTCAAGTTCTTGGGATTCATATTGTGCATAGGAAAACCTTTTTTTAAAGGAATTTTAACAGTTACATTCTTAGTCGATTGGAATTTGCAAGCCCTGTATCTTTATCATCGTGTTCATCAGGAAAAATATATTGCCACGAGTACTTATATGCACATTTCTGTTTGATTTCGTGTTCAGCTCAGCGATGGAAATATTATCTTTATATAACATCTGGACATTAAACCCAAATGCTCACCAGTCACGACACTTCAATATTATAAAATGATAGGTTACGTAACCTCATTTGTTATGGACACTAACTGACGTTAATTGCAGGGGTGGAGTCATTATTATTATTATTATTTCAAAAGGCAAACGTGAAAAGCTGGAAGTTATAAAGTATTCTATAATGAACTGAAGGAAAGAGGTTTTTGGGTGCTACAGGCGATTCTTCAAAATAAAATCTCACTTTCGGTTTCGGTAGCTGCCAATGAAGACATTAGTTTGATATGCATTACGCCATTACACTGCAAAATGTCGATACGTCTGCCAGTACTAGATATTTGACATTTGTCAGAAATCGTAGTAAATAAGATCGTAAGTGAGACATCTTCGAATAGAATACCTATGCTGCCGTATCATAGTGGCACGAGCTGTTCCTACTGAAGCATACAATATAATATAAATAAATATTTCCAACCCTCATATGATTAAGCCTAGCCCCAAAGTAAAGCGCGTATTCCACCTGACTAAATTCAGACGTTCTAAATAATTCAGTAACTAATTCAGTCAAGTGAAATAGCATTTAGGAAGTTAGGATCCTAATTAGCATCCTAAATCGGAAGAAGTGTGGCTTCTGACTGACAAAATCATTTAGTATCCTAATAAGGAAGCGATTTAGGAACATGTGACAGGGTTTAGATGCTTGCAGTGTTGCCAGGTCTCCCGATTTTACAGGAGATATCCCGTTTTTCTGAAATTTATCCTGTTTTACTGTTTTTCTACATGAATCTACTGTTTTTCTTAGAATACGTTTGCCTTTTTTAAAATGTATGTTGAGTTGCGTTTTCCGCCATTAAGAATGTAGGTAACTTTCATTATAATAAAATAATATATGGTATTGTCTAAAAATTTCAGCTTTGAGGGGCGGCAGAAGCAACAGAAACACATTCGTTAGGATTCTAACTAGGACGTCAGATGGAAATTTTGTCAGATGGAATACGCGCTTAAGCACTGTAGGCTTGTGTTATGGGATATTACGGTAACGGATGGAGTAGATATTCTGTTACATATATAGAAATACATATTAAGCATCCATGACTGAAGTACAAATGCTCGTATTCATCACACAAACATCTGCCCCCTCCTTGATTCGAACCCGGAACCTCTCGAGTAAGCGACACGTTGACACCCGGCGTACAAACCACTCTTCCACGTAGGTCGTCAATGACATTAATAAGTTAAAGAACGATCACATTAAATACAGTTAACTGTTGTCGCGCCAGACACTGGCCAGTCGGCCATATTTTAGAATTTTATTTTTTATAATTGTCGTTTTTGTTTTTTATTATAATTCTACTTGCAGTGCTTGTGCTGTGTTGTATTCCCTGTTTTGCTGTATGCCTATTATACGTATATTATTATTCAGTACAAAGCATTTTATTTATGTTTCTCGCCCAGTGCCGTCTCTAACATTCTAACCTTCTGGCTACATTATTAGATTTTGGACACCTTTAGGACTACAATGCTTGTGATGACAAATCAAGCGAACCCAAACTCTATGAAGTTTGTTCTAAATACTTTCTGTTCTTAATTATAATAGAAAAATATTATTTAACATTCTCATATTTAATTTCCACTCTCTAGCATAGCAAAAAGCTAATGAAGAGGAGTTAAAATCATCACTGAGATGTTTAACACGTTGCTTATACTATAATAATAATAAAGGCTTTTATTTATTGCCAACTTTGTTACAACTTTTAAAAATTATAAAATATTTATTAATAAGTGAGTTGGCTAACAACCCCTCTCAGATGAAGGCCTCCTCCAGAGATTGCCATGCATTTGTTTCGTGCTACTGTAACCCAGTTTGCGGCCTGCCTCTTTTTCTGAAGCCAGCTGGTACCGGCCACAATGTGGCTTGTATAGTCCATCTGTCATCGGTCATTCAGGCTACATAGCCCGCCCAGCTCCATTTCAATTTCTGTGCGTAATTCTATAACATTCGTCTGCTCACGGATTATTTTGTGTGGTATTTTCAGAAGTTTCTTTATTTTCATGATGCCCCTCTCCATACTTCACTGATTTGCCCGTATCTTGTTTTTGATCTTAAGACTAAATTTCCAGGTTTGACATGCATACGTATGCTTATAATACGTTTTCTAAGAAAGTAGCGCTTGTAAATCCACAATGATTTGTGACCGGAAAAAAATCCAAAGCTACCCCGATAAAACACAATAAAAGCCGCTGTAACGACTTTGCTTCTGTTGTGTTACAGCAAGATTAAGTTTAATACTGGGACAAAAATGTAACCAGGGTTTCAGGAGTAAAAATGTTAATCCCAATGTTGCATACTGATTTCAGGTTTCCACTTTTTCTCGCCATCCATCGTCATAGCGTTAATCTATTACTCCCTTGTTAATAAACGAAAAATAAGCTTGAAATTGTTACTCTAGGCTTTGTTTCTGTTCATTGAACGACCAATGGCATTTGTATCCAATCAATCAACAGCCTATCTTAGTGCAATGCTGGACATAGGCCTCTCCAATTGCACGCCACTGAGATCGATCTTGGGCCCTTCATTCTCACTAGTTCGATTCATTAGTTCGATCGTCAAACTAGTAAGATTTTTTTTTCTCATTTGTTTCACCGTCGAACTAGTGAGAGTATTTGTTCTCACTTGTTCCGTTTCTTAGTTCGACCCGTTAACTTATTATTCTCATTCGAGATACAAAAACAATAAATATAGATCGAGCTAAGAAGTTCGATCGTCGAACTAATGAATCGAATTAGTGAGAAAAAAGGTCTTGGGCTACTCGCATCCAGCCAGCCTCCGTGCCTGAGGACATCCTACACTACGTTTGAATTACATGAACAAAACACAGCGTAACTAGTCTACGCTTAATCCTCGTTTATTAATAAGGGGGTTAGAGTCAGTACTCTAATAGTAATAGTATAATTAAATGATTTCTGTTAAACTTTTGTTTAAATTAATTCACCCAAAACATAAAACAAATCTTCCTCAATTTGAATTTCTGGTCTTAGTTGAACAATTTGTAAGCTATTTTCATTAATGATACCTCATAAAAAAGTACAATAACGAAACCTATTTTAAAAAAGATTTGAACAAATAAACAGGCTTCATGTTTTTTTAAAGACTTAGAAAAACAGCATCATTTCCATTTTTTTAATTTACAACTTTAAAAATCTGTAAAAAATATATATCTGGTGATACAGATGTTTTTTTTTTCTTGAATTGTTGAACACTAGTTTGTTCAAATGAAACCAAAAAGAATTCATTTATCATTTAAGTATTTAAGCAAGTATTTAAGCCATTATTTGCAACTAACTATATACTTTTGGGTTCTTTTCATCAAAACGATATGGCGGTAATAACAATTTGTTGTCGCTGTTCAATTTTTTCCATGGAAAAGGCAGTTCTTCAGAACAAGGATCTAAGTTTTGCTTGACTGACTTCAGTCAAGGCATGGCACGGATATGCTGCAAGCATTTAATTTACGGAAATGCTGCAAGCATTTAATTTACGGAAATGCTGCAAGTATTTAATTTACGGAAATGCTGCAAGCATTTAATTCACGGAAATGCTGTAATAGAACTTTTGGCAAATTAGGAAAAAAACGGAAGGGCAGAGCGGTTTTACCACCTTCATTCAGATCACAGTAAAATAACACTGCCTTTTTGGTGTTGTTGTGTTTCTGTCGGTGAGTCAGGTTCCAGGGCTCCACGGGGTAGGGGATTAGGTCAGGGTAGGCAACGGTCCGAGTGATATTTTTGGGATCGCAAATGTCTAACATTAATAGGCTGATGATGATGAAATGTCTAACTAAAGTTTATGAATGTAAATTCGCTAGAGACAAACTTTCATAACCTGCATTAATGGACCGATAAAGAAAATAACCACATTGGAAAAAGCAGGTGACATTTCAAAGAAAAATTCCCATTAATGTGTGGGCTGGAGTGATTGGCAGAAGTCAATGGTCTCCAATTCCTGCCAGACAATTTGAACAGCGACAATTACTTAGAATTTCCCCAAAACCATTTGCCAGTTCTTGTTAAAGATTCCGGTGCTCCAATATCTTTCAGCAGGACAAGTGTCCAGCCCATTGGACTTTAAATGTAAGAGAGCATTTAAATAATTGCTTCCCTGATAGCTGGATCGGCAGAGATAGCCCAATCTCTTGGCCTGCTCGGTCACTCGACCTTACTCCAATGGACTCGTGTGGGGTCGGGCTAAGGAACTAGTTTACACTCATGCGGAGATAATTATGTAAACATAAAATAACAATTGAGGAGCTGGGGAACAAAACTGTATAATCACATAAAATTAAATTTTACAGGAGCTGCAGAAAAATTAATGACATACCTACAGTGAGCTTTTGGCATAGTTTTTAATTTATAAATTTAGTAATTTTAACACTGTTTTAGACGGTTTTGATTGAAAATTATTTGAGATTCAAATTCAACGGGCCCGAAAACTCCAGACTACCATATACCGTTTTGTTCGCCAGCTCCTCAATTGATAGACAGGTTAAATGCAGCGATCGGATTAAGTATTTAAGCCATTATTTGCAACTAACTCTTTTCATCAAAAACGACAAAAAATATGCTTTCCGATCTCTTCCCAATGTATTCTAAATTTCTAGTAAACGTTAAATCGAATTCAGATTTCGATAGAAATTTGATAGCTTTCTCCGATCTAAGTTCAAATATTTTCACGAAAGTTAAAGGAAGTTAAGTCGAATTAGACGAAGTTAAGCAACTTGGGGTGATTGGGATAACAGTATCCATTGTTGGATTACACACAAATACAGATTGGGCAATGGAGTTCGTAAATTTCTCGGCAAATAACTTACTACTTAATGTAAAATCAAAGTCAGTATTCGCAAGGCATTGTAATCAGTGAAATTAATTCAATTTACAAATTATAGCAAAGTTTCCTGTTTTGTATTTCACCGCCCGCGCCCTTGCCTTATTGACTGATGAAAAAACATGAAATTTTGTATTAAGGAATAAGAAAGCAATATTTTTAATTTAGAAAAGTCTTTTATTGGGAAAGGAAATAGTGAAAACAAGCTTTCGCATCGTTATAAATTTTATTATTTTTAAAGCATGTAACTGCTTGATGTTTAAATCTAAAGAAAATGTAACTAGAAAAAAATGGATGCGTGTAACTTATGTACGCGCGTGAGAAGTTATACTTCTTTAGCATCATTAAAAATATTTTTTAATTGCATGCAAATAATTAATAATTACAGTAAAATAATAAAAGGACTGGAAAAGGATAGTTAACACAGTCAATTAAGTTCAGTTTTAATTTGAAAAATTAAATAAATATTCAAAATATTCAATTAAAATCACTACTGAATTTAAGTTATTAGTCCATATGTAATTAGCACTTGTAAGTAACTAAAACACGTTGTGTCTATATAGAAACTAGAAACATGTGGATAAATATTATAAATATGAAAACAGTGATCAGAGGCGACGAGCGTGCCAACATTGTTTTTGACAACGCGATCATCTTATGGAGCTCCGTGGATCGTTCAAAGTACCTTTCGAACAGATGTCTAATAATGGTGGATTATTAACCACTAAGTGGTTAATAATCCACCACTAAGTGGTTAATAATCCACCATTATTAGACACTAACATTCATAACGCGCCCGCGGCCAACTTCATGGTGTTACTATTGTGTTACAGTGATGCGCGCGCATCTCGAAATTTCACTCACATGATTTTTTCATAACGCGCCCGCGGCCAACTTCATGCAAGTTACTTTTGGGTTACAGTGATGCGCGCGCATCTAAAAATTTCACTCTCATCATTTTTACATAACGCGCCTAAAGAAAATGCCAAAAATAATGCGAAGAGATGGCGCTGCCTTGCAGCTCAAGAATGGCTATAAGAATTTCGACGCGGTCCGTGAAGGCCGCTTTAGCATAATTGGTCAGTGCATTCGCCCGGATTGTGAAGGGTGCGGGTTTGAGTCCCGTCTGCTGCCTGGTCCGCGTGGAATTTTTTCTAGTTATATTTTCTTTAGATTTAAACATCAAGCAGTTACATGCTTTAAAAATAATAAAATTTATAACTATAATTGCTATTCCTTCTTTCAAATGTTTAATACTTGTAAAAGTATTCATTTGACATTGTGGGTTACTTATAATGCGAAGTGATGGCGCTGCCTTGCAGCTCAAGAATGGCTAGAAGAATTTCGACGCGGTCCGAGAAGGCCGCGGTACTATAATTGGTCAGGGCATTCGCCTGGATTGTGAAGGGTGCGGGTTCGAGTCCCGTCTGCTGCCTGGTCCGCGTGGAATTTTGGCGGGTGCTAACGACTGCAGATGCAGCCAGGACCAACGGCTTAACGTGCCTTCCGAAGCACGGAGGATCTCGAGATAGAAGTTTTTTGGTCACCCATCCAAAGACCGACCACTGCGAAAGTTGCTTAACTTCAACGATCGCAGCCGAACGCGCTAACCACCTGCGCCAACGAGCTCCTCCTCCAAAAAAAAACTTAATTATTATTAAGTGTATTAAAATAAGCGCAACTCACCATCAACCGTTGGGCGAGTATACATTTTTAATGATTTTATATGCATATTCCATGCCTGACACACTGGTTTTTAAACCAGCGATAAAACTATTAGAACTACACTCTCGTTTCCCGCTTCTCGCCAACTCTTTCTAGTTTTTAGCTCTACTCGCTTTTCAATAATTGTCTGCGTCAGAACAAGTGCCTAAGGCACGACCAGCCGTTCTTCTTCCTGCCCTCTCTCCTAGGCGGTGTTGGCTGCATCTACCATCATTAACGCACCAATTCACACTTGTCCCGCTGGTTCATGGCCTGCTATCTCTGTTCTGTCTGTGCAAGGATTCTCAGCAGTGAGGACATTAATATGATGATGATTTACTATTTGTACAGGAAAGTTAGCAGCTGATGCAATGTATCTTTTTCGTGTATTCTGCTACAAAACTTTCCTAATATCTCTTTTGTTTACCAAAAATCACCGGACTGTCGAAATCCTTCCAGTTCAAATACCACGACAAAAGGGATTACAATCATATAACGATGGAGAGATTTAAGGATAATTTGTTCCGAAAATTTTGCGTCATTTGGGCAACCATCGTTCTAACGCAACGGAATTCCGTAGTTCGCGTCTTTGAGATTCTTTCCGTGTCAAAGCGTTCATTGAGCGCCTATGATTTCCTAAAATAACGTCTTATTCAATGTCGTCAAAATAAATCTTACGCCACACTTTTACGCAAGTCGTAAGCAGCCGGTCTATAAAGGAGATTGGTCAAATTGGCCTAAATGCAAATAAAATATTGACATATACAGTAATTCTTGGCGTAATTTATACTTTATTTTACAGTCATTAGATTTTAACGGCCACCTTTAAATAATATATTAATTTTAAAAAAGGACTTCTATTTTTACCGGTTTGGAAAACATACGAATCATTTTTATTGGCTATGGGTGTAGTAACATTCACAAAGACTGATCGAGGTTGTTTATATAACATCAAAACAAATCTATTTTGTAAAGATTGATAAAATATATTTTTTTTATTACACGGGTGGTATTAATATCCACAACTTTATTATCATTTTTACTACATGCAAATGTGCTAAGACAATTAATATAGATGGTAGGCGACATCATAAAGTCTATTGCCGTACATTTTTTGCCAAACACCTAAATAAACACATTATAAGGTGTGATACACTAAAAATCTAAAATATGGTTATAATAAAAACATAACAAAAATAATGAAGCTGCTTTCTTTGATTAACGAGAGTTTAAAAATTCTCTCTAATCTGTGGCTCATTCACAATCATCACACAGTTTCTGTTCGTGTTTTTAAAAACATGCACATATCTGTTATTTTACATGCTCTATATACCTGAATCTAATACATAATATCGGTAGGTACTTGGCTTGAATGCCCTATTTTCCTATATAAGTTATTTGGTTTTTATTATTCTAATACCTATGTGCCTATTTGCAAACATAACCTCAAAATCATTCAGTGTATATGGTTTATAGAAGTTCTCAGGAGTGGCCGTCGATAATATTCGTTTCTACGGTAATTTATATATAATTTCGAATGTAGGAAACAATTTTTCATGGTTATTGGTTTTTAGGCCAAACATGTATGGAAGCTGAGCAATCTCCTTTGGTAACTTGTTGTTATTTTTATTTCCAGTAAATTGCCTGCTTCGTGTCGCACTGCTCTCTTTACCAAATAGATTCTGTTGTTACAAAAAATATTATATTAATTTTGTTTGTTATGCTAATAAAATACGGGAGTTTGCCCTTTAAAAAAACATTCAGAAAACATCTCAAAATATATCTTCTTCATTTACAAAGTTTAGAATAAAATTCAAAACTAACCTAGTTATTTTCACGTCGCGCCGGTTAGTTTGGATCGTTCCGGTTATCTTAGCTAGCACTATCGACGATTCACGTAATGTTTGTTGGTGATTTGAAGCCATATTCTAATTTAAAATCTCGCCATCCAGTTTGCTATGTTTATATGGTTATGTTGTATATCCATGCCAATAATTGTAATCGTATTAATCGTTGCGTACAGGCATGGATTCGGCAGTAGAAATACTATAAAATTTGCAATTTCTTTTAATTATTAGTTTTTTATATTAGTTTTCTTTCTTTTGTTTTTTGTTTAGGTCTTCCAGTCTGTAGTCTGTCCTACCACAGATAAATCATTCTTTTTTTTATTTTTTCTTTTAAATTTTTTGTACTTTCTCTGTAAAGTTAAGGATTATGAAAACATTCAGCCTAATTTGTTATTATCTTTTTTTTTTTAAAGTGTACATTGGTATGGTTGTATTATAAAGTCTCATCTGTGTCATCAACCTTAGGCCCTGCCAGAATCACCAGCGCTGCAGCAGCCCTGGTGTTGCTGCAGTATCAAGCTGAGGCAGGGACCTAGTTGACCAAAAAAATTTTTTTTTTATTGTTCTTATTTTAGGTTAAAAATACTGTTAATATATATTATATATATTTATATAAAAATACTGTAAATAGTTTAGTTATGGTCAATAAAATTTCTTTCTTTCTTTCTTTCTTTCTTTACACAATCATAACAAAATGGATACCTACAAAACAAACATGCTATCTTACCACATACTGATTTTCTTATTATAGGCGAAATACTTAAATTATTGTAATTGCAAGTGTTAAGTGGTAGTGCGTTCAGACTGCGATCGAGGAAGCTAAGTAACTTTCGCATTAGTCGGTTTTTGGATGGGTGAACATACACTTATTATCTTAAGCTCCTCCGTGCTTCGGAAAGCACGTTAAGCCGTTGGTCACGGCTGCATCTGTAGTCGTTAGCGCAAACGTTATCGAGTGATTCCTCCTTGGTTTTTATCACTAGAGAAATGATTTTCATACATAAAATAGTTTTATTCAGTCTATGCTCCTATGTCTTCCTTTTTTCGATTAATTGTGTTTAAAAGCAAGTAGAAGCCTTCAAAAATACCAAATAATAAACAAATTTTTACCACCACTAAAGTCAAGTGAGGAGATTCAATAAGCATTTACAAAACCAAAACATAGAGGCCTAGCATAACTACTTATAGCTATGGTCACAATTTCTTTTATATTTTAATTTTCGAGAAGGTAGTCGTCGAGAACCAAACCTCGAATTTTGTAATTTTTATGCGCAATTTTAAGCGTTTGCTACTGTTTGTTTGTTTTTGTTTTGTTTTTTCCTTTCGCGGGGTATTTGCTAATGCGAGACAGCAAAAGTTTTTTCAAATACCTATTTCTCAAATGTCTCTCACCTCGCGTCCGCTCTTAATAGGCTGTGATGATGATGAAGTATTATCCAGTGGCGAAGTAAGCTAATGTGGCGCAAAAATTCTGTTAATATTACAATAATACATCCTTGAAAAATTAGAAACAATAGACGATGACACTGACAAACACGGCATCCAATTTGTGAAGTCCAAGGATTCCCAATTGGCATCGGACATTGGATTCATCATACTCAACACTAACCACAGAACACAAAAATAGGTTAGAGGGGCAGGTGTGCCGTAGTTATGTGCGAGCAAATATTCATATCTCTCTGAATGTCTCTGAATATCGGTCTCATAACAAAACTCAGAGTGGCGCAGCTTGCTATGGAGAGGGCAAAGCTCGGTGTTTTCCTACGTGATAAGATTCGAAATACGAAAATCCGTAGAAGGGCCGGTGTGTACGACATAGCCCGAAGAGTTAGCACACTGAAGTGGGAATAGGCAGGCCAAATCGCTCGAGGATCTGACAACCCTTGCGTAAGAAAGGTCCTCGAGTGGCGACCGCGTACCGGACGACGCAGCGTGGGCCGGCCCCCAACAAGGTGGACTGACGACATCGTCAAATGTGCTGAGAGCCGCTAGATGCGGATAGCGCAGGACCGCGCATTGTGGCGTTCTATGGGGGAAGGCCTATGTCCAGCAGTGGACGGAGAAAGGCTGATGGATGGATGGATGGAAATATTCACAACTTGATTCTGATGCGTCGTTGCTCTTGGGTGTGAGTGCTGATTGGTTCGATTGTTTGATGTCGCGTCGTTTGATAGGCTATTATCTAATAGGTGGAAGTGTAGTGGGGGCGATCTGGCGACATCGGTTTCCGTATAAACGGTCTTTATCACTCTCCTAACCTCTTTCTGTGTTCTGTGGATTTAACGTTGGTGTGTTTCTGTCAGGTGGTGTACACGTGGAAGATGGATCACCCTTCTAACCTCTTTGTGTTTTGTGAATTTAATGTTAGTGTCAGACACTGACAGTACGGCTGGTCCACAGGTTCAAAGTCGCTCAGCGCGCTATGGAAAGGGCTATGTTCGGCGTTTCTCTGAAGGATCCCATCAGAAATGAGGTAATCCGACAGAGAACGAGAGTCATCGACATAGCCCACCGGATTAGCAAGTTGAAGTGGCAGTGGGCTGGCCATATTTGCCGAAGAACCGATAACCGTTGGGATAGACGAGTTCTGGAGTGGAGACCGCGTCTAGGCAAACGTAGTGTAGGACGTCCTCAGGCACGATGGAGTGACGATTTGCGCAAGGTGGCTGGCAGGAGCTGGATGCAAGTAGCTCACGATCGATCTGAGTGGCGTGCAATTGGAGAGGCCTTTGTCCAGCAGTGGACTAGGATAGGCTGTTGATGATGATGATGAATGTTACTGTGTTTCTTTCAGGTGGTGTACACGTGGAAGACGGATCACCCTTCTAACCTCTATGTGTTTTGTGAATTTAATGATAGTGTTTCTTTCAGGTGGTGTACACGTGGAAGATGGACTTCAACCGCAGCATGCTCGGCGCGGCGACGCTGCTGGTGCCGCGGCCGCCGACGCCGGCGCCCCCCGCTGCCGGGACCGCCCCAGCCCCGACGATGCCGCTGTGGGCGCACAACGCGTGGGTGTGCCTCTTCGCCGCCATGCTGGCCGTCGCGATAGGCGGGAACGCTATCGTCATCTGGATCGTCACAGGTGAAAACATCAATTCATATTCCTTATTTTTTTTTAATTATTGAAGTTATACTTCTTTAGGCGCGTTATGAAAAAATGATGAGAGTGAAATTTTAAGATGCGCGCGCATCACTGTAACACAAAATAAGCGACCAACTTCATGCTGTTACTTTTGTGTTTACCGCACATTAAGAAAATCTACCAACAAAATAGAATCTCTATTTAATGGGTGCTAACGACTGCATTGTGAAGGCCTATCAAAAGTATTTATTAATCTGGAACAACGGAACCAAAGCGCGATTCAGGAGACTACAGCGCCATCTCTTGACCATTGGTGTAGTAGAACCAAAAACCACATCTTTATTTTTTGTAATAAAGTAACAGTTATAGGTATTCATATTTATAATATTTATCCACATGTTTCTAGTTTGTATATTCGGAATACGTGTTTGAGTTTCATACAAGTGCAAATCACATATGATTATTTATTTATTTTTTCAAATTAAAACTGAACTTTATTGACTGTGTCCTTTTCCAGACTTTTTATTAATTTATTGTAATTAATTATTTGCATGCAATTAAAAACTAATTTTAAACGATGCCAAAGAAGGATAACTTCTCACGCGCCTACATAAGTACACGCACCCATTTTTTTTGTTTATAGTCAGGCAACGTAGGCCCATAGATAAATACCTTATAGTCTAATATAAATACAGATATAGGTAATACATTAAATGTTAATAATTAAAAGATAATAATAACTATGTTAGTAGAAACCTAATTAACACGTATAGACGGCGACGTGTGACGCGGAGTGGTGTCAGGTAGCCGGCCTCGGAACCGCCGGAACACAACACCTTTTCTTCTTTCATGAACGTCACCAGATGTTCGGTTGGCACCCGCACCACAAAGGAATTAAAATTCACTTTGTGACGAGATTCCAACCGTGCGACTCTGAGGGAGAATTTGTTCTTAATCCGCAGGTACTCTACGATCTCCTCTTCCTTCGTAGAGTAATTACTATTTTTATTTTTTAGGTATACAAAGCGTCAGTCTTTTGAATAGGAGCTATTGGAGGGTTCACGTACCATCCCTTCTGAATGTCTGACGCGATCTATTTTTCCCCCTATATTCTACCCCTTCGTAGGGCCGCCCTAACCTCCTCCTCAGAACCGTGACGATTTAGACACGAACGAAAGTCATGGCCGTTTGAAGAAATTATTTTTTCCTGCCCTAGATCCTTGGCCATACATTCGGAGTACATTCAGAGTTACAAGGTGCTTCTTATGTTATTCTGCCACGTACGAGTAAATCCAAAAATCCCCGCTTAGGCTCCCTTAAAATAAATCAATCGTCAATATGGGCGAGGCAGAAATGACTTTCTGCTGTCGGAATACCAGCGCTGTTACGGTGGGAATATTCCCGTCCCATTGTAACAGCATTAAGCTGTGGCAGGGTCCTAATTGGCCTTTCTTCTTTTTGCATATTGTTGGTCTCTGTTTGTTTTTATTTTTATCGGTATATAATTTTGTTACATACTTGTGTTTTAAGGCCAATAAATGATTTTTCTTTCTTCTTTTGGTTTGAGCTATCTTCCTGCTTGGGCGCGCGGCGACATACTTTGAGCTTTTGATGAATATTTCTGATTGCGATAACGCAGTAGTTAGCGAGTCCAGTACCCCTAGCACGAACTAATATCGAATTCGTATCGTTTGCGAGTCCGCAATGTCATTGTCAAATGTGTACTGATTTTTAGTTCCCGTTACGTCCAAAGTGGCCTGATGTTCAAGATTCAGTTTGCAAACTATTCGAATTCGATAATGGTTCGCGCTAGGGGTACAGTTCGCAAACGTGGAGGTTACAATGAGCATATCGCTTAAAATGACTGTGGCGGCGACATCTACACGACCCACATATAATTAACGAAGCAAAACTTGCCACTCCATAACAATAGATGGCGCTACTGGCGCTGTAGTCAAAATACATCGCACTAAAGAAATTCGGAGGCTAACACTTCATATACACAATGTCCCAACAACATCAGTTGGGTCACGACCCCCGAGCTAATATCACCCAACAAAATTATTTTCATTCTTCATTTTTCTCCTTTCTCTCTTGATCTCTATTCCTTCCTGTCTAAGCCCGTCCCCTCTCTTTTTGGGGACCCTCTCTTTTTGGGGACCTGTTCTCTATGTATCCCACTGCCTTCTGCAAGGCATACCTATAGCCATGCCGAGGACGCTTGGTTGGAGGGCTGCAGGTCACTCTCTTGTCCAGTCTGTCTGCTTACCACAAATAAAAATAACTGCAAAAGCGAAACAGTTCAATAAACAAAAAACACAATTGACGACCTCCGTGACCGAGTGGTTTGTACGCCGGGTTTCATTGTGACGTTTACTCGAGAGGTCCCGGGTTCGAATCCCGGTGGGGGCAGATGTATGTGTGATGAATACGAGCATTTGTACTCCAGTCATGGATGTTTAATATGTATTTCTATATAAATATACTTATATATGTACAGTATATGTATTCTATCCGTTACCCTAGCATTCCATAACACAAGCCTTATAGCTGTGCTTACTTTGGGGCTAAGCTAATTGGTGTGAGTGTCGGAAATATTTATTATTATTATTTATCAAAAGAATATAAACTCCTTTAACAAATGGTTCCGTTTTTACTCTTTGGGTACCTACGGAACCCTAAAAATGTCATTGCAGAAAGGGGAACCTTCTGCCTGCCTTGCTTCTTCTTTTTTATTGATTATAATGATTATAGTTAATGATGCTCTAACTAATGATATTTTTGCATGTGCCAACTTTTACCCTTTTATGTAATACAACAAAAGTGGCGTTAATGCTTGAATTCGTTCATCCCATCTAAGGGCGTTATTGCAAATGTTTGTTTGTTTGTGTTTGAAATGCGTTTGACATCAAAGGCAGTTTTGGAATTTGTTTTTCTTTTGTGTGAAGGATGGGCTGGGGGCTGTTATATATTATTAAGTAGTAATAAGAAATTGAAATACAAAATGATTTATTAGTATTGCTGTGAGAGTGCGCTGTTTCCCAGTTTTTTTTTTCATGTGTATTGTTAAAGATATGGTTCTCTGTATATTTATAAGGGAACAAATATATATATTTATATATTGAAGTTAACGTTTAAATTGTGATCATGGTCAGTTTTGATTCTGCAATTGGATACAGATCGCTGTTTCCCAGTTAATTGTCACCGTTTTGATGAACATCGAAAAGGTACGCACTGTCTCACTTCACTGTACTGTATTCACTGTACTCTCCTGTTCGTCTACATTAATCTTTAGATTACTTTCTCAGATCGGCGCAATTAGTCTTGTTAAGTGTCGCCGCACACGGGCGACCACAACCACAAAACGCCGCCACCGGCATATTTCTTGTAGTTTTCATACGTTTTATATGGGCTCGCCACACACGGTACGCGCCGGTGGCCGCCACACGCTACAAATCGCCGTTGCTCGCTTCTTGTGGCCCGCACCGGCCACTTAATGCGCCGATACAAAACGCCGCCACACGTCACTCGCGCGATTCCCCACCCCTCTCTCCCTTACCTTAGTCGGCCGCTGTCACGCGCTTCAGCCACTTTAGTAGCCGCTTCTAGCTTCTCGTGGCGGCGTTTGTGGCTGTGGCGTGTGGCCCGGTGTGGCGACATTAAGACTCAGTTATAGCCTACTTAGAAAATGGACCCGCATATTTATCTATGTATAGACTTTAAAACCCATAATTGAAGGTTTATCCATACTTCTTCACACTTAAACCACTGAACTGATTTAGATGAAATTTGGTATAGAGATAGTTTGAGTCCGTAAAAACGTCCTAGGACAGTTTTTAGCACCAGGAGATTTTATCCCATAAACATATATAAATGTTAGGTCATCCTGCGGTTGACCGAAGTGAGACCAAGAATTTATCTGTGCCCATTAATAATCTTTCAAAGCATGAAAAGTTTGTATGGGAAACAAAAAAAGCTAAAGGTTTTCGTAAAAATCGGAGATACTCATCTTTTTGACTAAATGACTGTAAATTTGGCACTCCAGCGCTTGTCTAGTATCGTGTTATGCAAATTGTTGAATACAAAATCTGAATACTGTCGCAGTGCTGTAACGACAACTAAATTCTATTTTCGGTAAGTAAGTTGTTTACTTTTCGAAGACACAAGCGTTTAGTAAAATACGTTTCGCGTAAGTTTACAAGTTTTTAATGTAAGTATGAAGATATATTGTTTTAAACTTTTTGGTCACTAACATTATAGCTATTAACGGGATTGTTACCATGTACCTTGTTTTTTATGAGTCTCCGATATTTCGGCACTGTTGCAAGCGCCATGATCACGGAGTAACTGAAGTAATTGCGGGTAGATGTTATTGGCAGACATATCGGTCTACCCTCTGACGTTGTCTTTTACTGCGCTCGATACCCATACCATGATACGCAGAAATCAGCTATCGCGGAACATTTAATCGATTCGGGTCCGAATCACTGGATTGAGCTCCATAATCCACAAATCATCTCGACAGAACGCCACTACATACCAAGATTGATCAGGGAAGCGATTGAAATAACCAAACACAAGAATTTCAATCGTGAGGATGGGTTTAAATTGTCAAGTGTCTGGAATCCAGTGGTTCGTATGTGCAAAAACCGTAAAAATCAAAAAAGTGTCGTTCCGCGATCGGATACTGTGAGTATTGTGTGTCGGGAACAGGTGCGAGTGGATATTGAGAATGTGACCAATGGTAGGGGTATCGAGCGCAGTAAAAGACGACGTCAGAGGGTAGACCGATATGTCTGCCGATAACATCTACCCGCAATTACTTCAGTTACTCCGTGATCATGGCGCTTGCAACAGTGCCGAAATATCGGAGACTCATAAAAAACAAGATACATGGTAACAATCCCGTTAATAGCTATAAAGTATGAAGATGTTGAGTCAACTGTATATGGCGGCAGTGTGAATATGGTTGTTGACGGTAGAACTTGTTTACCGGTTAATTTTCAAACCTAAATCAGTATCAAGTACATTAGGAGCGTTTTATTTAGGTTTGGCTCTACCTTCATCATCATCATCAGCCTATTAATGTCCCCACTGCTGGGGCACAGGCCTTCCCTATGGATGGAATAGGGAGATTGGGCCATGACCCACCACGCGGGCCCAGTGCGGATTGGTGGGTGCTAACGACTGCAGATGCAGCCGGAACCAACGGCTTAACGTGCCTTCCGAAGCACGGAGGAGCTCGAGATAGTAAATTTTTTGGTCACCCATCCAATGACCGACCACATGCGAAAGTTGCTTAACTTCAACGATCGCAGCCGAACGCGCTACTCACTTGCGCCATCGAGCTCCTCGCTCTACCTTAACCTTTAAAAAAACCGGTTTTCCTAAAAAGCGAAATCAAATAGGTTTTGAGTCAATTTAGCGGTTTTTAAAGGGTTTCATTTCGTTCTTACTGACGGCATCGCCTTCGCCGTTCCAATTCAAATTTATAATGCTTTTATGACAGTTTCTTTCCAACTACAGAGCGCGTGAGTGAAGTAGTGTGTCAGTACACAACTACAAAATGAATAACTTGACTTCCTTCGTGGTTATTGGATTTGTCCACGTGCCGGCACTTATCACTTTATCTCGTTCTAGTATTGTAATTTATCTTGCTGTTTGACACTTAGCACTGCAGTTATTTCGTAACTGGAGTAATGTAAAAAAATATTTTTGATTTCTCATTCTCGGAAAGTGGTGTTGTTTTGATCTGTTTGTTGGGTGGAAAATGCTGCTTACCTCCCTAGAGATGGAAAAACTCATACAAATTACTTCCCGCCTAAGGGCCGGAATGAACTTTAAAAATAGAACTTTTTTCTAGTTATATTTTCTTTATAAATAGAACTACTGTCAGGTGTGAAGAGATTTATGTAAAAAAAAAATATGATGCCATGTGAGTTTGTAAACAGCCAGTGTGAACTTAGCACAAACTTCTTTGAGCGGAATAAGCCGCAACAATTACGCTGTTCCATATTTAAATTTAAAAAGTCGACATAAATTGGCGGGATACTAAACTGTTATGTATCTGTGACGGAATAAAAAAAAATCTTATAAGTAAAACAGAGCAATCTAAATTTGAATATTAAAAATGAGTTTAAGCGATTCAGAAATGTTGACACCGTATTCAATTAAAGCCGAGGCAAATTGTGTTATAGAGAATCTTGTCTAAATACCTCGGGAATTGATATATTCCACCCTCGGTTAACAATCTACTATTGCATTTTTGGATAGATTAGATAAGATTTCTTCAATGATGGCTCCCTCAGGATTTGGCCAATATCTGGTGTTTGCGACCAAAACTTCTTGTCTATGTTTGTTCGGTGAGGGCTTGTTTATTGTTTTTAACTCTGCTTATGCTGTGGAAGGGCTTTGTGATTTTTGGATAGTTCACACAAGAGTTCAGTTTAGTAGTGTTAATGCGAACACAATCTAGTCCAGTCAATGAAGGTTTTCACCACCGATTTCGTTGAATCTCCATCGATTTTCATGAAACATGGTGAGTAGGTGGGGGATACCTTAAGAAACAAAAGTGACATATTGCCAACTTGCGCTTTTGCCCTGGGGGTAGATGCCACCCCTTCTCGGGGGTGAAAATTAGTTTTAATAAAAGCAACTCCAGGAATCGATAGTGAGACAGATTCTAAGCAAAATTTGGTATATAAAGTTTTTACAATAAATTAATACTTTCTGAGTTATTAAATCAAAGGTTGGTAATTTTCGTGATAAAAATGAGTGTTTTAAAGCGGTTTTTTATAAATAACTCAAAAACTATGAGCTTTTACAAAAAAAATATGATTACCAAAATTGAAGCTAATAAAAAATCAAACAAACTGCTATTTTGAAAAACCTTCTAAAATTAATTCATAGTGAGCTATAGTGTATTATTTTCGGTGAGTACTTAAATCTAAGTATTCAAACCTAAATAACGGGAAACAGATGCATTTTATTACATACCTATATACTTCCTGAACATTTTTAAGGTACTCGGAAATACCTTTCTAATAAGCACTGTAAAAAGTTAATAGCATCAAAATTGAGCAAGTTATGATAAAAATAAGATGACACTTTTGACTTTTTTTCGACAAAACGTAAAATAAAACCTTCACCATTTCCAAAAAAAACAAATTTACCGGTTACCCCCCGGGCAAAAGCGCAAGTTGGCAATATGTCACTTTTGTTTCTTAAGGTTTCCCCCACCTACTCATCAATTTTCATCAAAATCGATGGAGGTTCAACGAAATCGGTGGTTGTAGCGGATTTTTGCCTTCATTGACTGGACTAATCAGGAAGATCCTTATTCTGTGTCAGAAAGTCACTCACAAACGTCACATAATTATTTATAAATTAATAAAAAGTCTGGAAAAGGACACAGTCAATAAAGTTCAGGTTTAATTTGGAAATAAATAATCAAAATATTCAATTTAAATCGCTACTGAATATAATTTATTAGAACATATGTGATTTGCACTTGTATGAAACTCAAACACGTATTCCGAATATACAAACTAGAAACATGTGGATAAATATTCAATAATAACATAAAAGTAACATTGAAAAATAAAGATGTGGTTTTTGGTTCTACTACACCAATGGTCAAGAGATGGCGCTGTAGTCTCCTGAATCGCGCTTTGGTTCCGTTGTTCCCGATTAATAAATACTTTTGATAAATAAAGATGTGGTTTTTGGTTCTACTACACCAATGGTCAAGAGATGGCGCTGTAGTCTCCTGAATCGCGCTTTGGTTCCGTTGTTCCAGATTAATAAATACTTTTGATAGGCCTTCACATTGCAGTCGTTAGCACCTACTAAATAGAGATTCTATTTCTATTTTGTTGGTAGATTTTCTTAATGTGCGGTAAACACAAAAGTAACAGCATTGTTAATTTTTTGTGTTACAGTGATGCGCGCGCATCTTAAAATTTCACTCTCATCATTTTTTCATAACGCGCCTAAAGAAGTATAACTTCAATAATTTTCTCTGTGAACGTCACTGCGTTCCGCTTGCATCTTCACCAAGGAGTTAGGAGCAGCGATGTAAGAGGAGGAATAGGATTTCCCAATCCATAGCGCAATTCAGTTGATTCAACTACCTAGTCTCTAATTATAATAAACTAGCCGTGCCCCGCGGTTTCACCCGCGTTTACAATCATCAACAAATATATTTCGAAAAAGATTATTACAGGATTTTATGTTGATAATAAACTCTATGGCCCATAACTCATTAATTGGTACCAACTCTTAACATCTTACACGTGATAACTTTTAAACGAAATATCCGATTGAGATGAAACAAAAAGTATTTTACTTCTATATAAATACTCTTGATAACATAATGCTTAATTTCGATAAAGATTAATATTACGATACATATTTAACGTAGTTTTTTTTCCTCAGACGATTTAATAATTATTTTGAACACAAAATCGGTTATTGTGATTAAACCATGATAGCTAGATATAGGTTCTCGCGGACTTTTGTTGTAGATCTTAATGGGATCTACAAACCCGTAGTACATCATTTTGTTCTATTATCAATAGTTTTTGCAGCGCACGCAAAAATAGGTTTTCGATTTTGCACCTTGTGTTACATAATAGCAATTTTATTATGAATCCCTAATTTTGAAAAAAAAAATGGACTACCCAATACTGAAAGAATCATTCAAATCGGACCAGTAGTTCCAGAGATTAGCGCGTTCAAACAAACTAACAAACAAACAAACTCTGCAGCTTTATAATATTAGTATAGATTAGTCTTATGTCATTGTCATTATCACACACACACACAGAGGAACTTGATTAATCCTCGGCAGATAAATCTTCCTCACGTTCGCATGTTATAGATACTGTGTGTTCTTGTGACGGATTATCCTCATAAATAACAACTTAATACCTTTATAAATACAAAAGTCACGAACAGAAGACATCATTGGTCGCAATCTGATATTTACGACATTTTCTTTGTGAGTTACAGAGGCATTTCGTATTCTCGTAGTTGTCACCTTGTCCATCTATACTAAGGCTCGTGTTACAGAATGACAGCTAAGTGATAATCTTTACTTGAGTACTCAACCTTAAGTGTGTCTGTCTGTAGGTTTATCTTTTACCAATACTGTCGCGATCCGATACTGTAAGTGTTGTGTGAAGAACAGTTTCGAGTGAATAGTGAGAATGTGAACAGTGGTACGGGTATCGAACGCAATAAAAGACTTCGTCGGAGGGTAGACCGATATGTCTGCCAATAACAGCCTACCCGCAATTACTTCAGTTACTCCGTGATCATGGCGCTTGCAACAGTGCCGAAATATCGGAAACTCGCTAAAAACAAGGTACATGGTAACAATCCCGTAAATAACTTATATTACTATAATGTTAGTGACCATGAAAGTTTAAAACAATATATCCTATATTCTTACCCAATGGGGTGTGCAAATTAATTGACATGTCGAGAAAAAAAAAATGGTTGCCTGTAAAGTCGGTTTTACTGGCGAAGATTTTACGTGACAACGTCTTTTTCTCGGTAGAATATTTATTGATATGAATATAATTAAATTGCACAATAGGAACAAGGAATTGAATGAAAATAAGAATTGCACAAATTTTAACTATAGAAATATATTTTGTTTACTAAAACATTGTACATGTAAACTTAAACTTAACACGAGAGACTCATCGTAACGTTACCGAGCGTTACACTTTTTCATAAGTGACTCCCAGCCGCAACCTAATTTAAGACGTTGTCACGTCAAAAACTTATTACATTTATTCCATTCATTGAGCATAATATAAAATTATAACAAATTCACATCATCATTGTCAAACAATATAATAATCTCAATGTCAAACAATATAAATAAATAAATATTTCGAACACTCACACCAATTAGCCTAGCCCCAAAGTAAGCACTGTAAGGCTTGTGTTATGGGATACTAGGGTAACGGATAGAATACATAATATTGTACTTATATAAGTATATTTATATAGAAATACATATAAAACATCCACGACTGGAGTACAAATGCTCGTATTCATCACACAAACATCTGCTCCCATCGGGATTTGAACCCCGGACCTCTCGAGTAGGCGACACCATGAAACCCGGCGTATAAACCACTCGGCCACGGAGGTCGTCAATATAATATAATAATCAATCTTGTTCATAAAGTTAAAGACATAATAATAATTTAAATTTCAGCATCACTTAAATATTCCTTTAATGTATAATAAGCTTTATTTACTAAAACCTTTTTTTAGGGTCACTTTATATTTTCTCACCTGATGCCAAATTATTTACGCAGAAATTTTTCATGAAAATGAAGTCGCGGGTACGAACTGGTAATAAATAGATTCTGCTTTTAGATATAACTAGCAAACCAGTGGACCAAATGTTCACCAAAACCAGATTTAAAAAAAAAACCTTTAAATAGTTAATTAAAATTGTGATAATTACAAAATAGCAATCAAGTGATTTCTCGAAAATCGGAAGTGCTACGTTACTCAAATCTGGTTTGTAGTCTTATCAGACCATTCTTAACTTATAACTTAAATATTCTCTTTATCTATCTCTTACGGTTTGGCCGCTGAAACAGCACCACAGACAGACAGACGGACTTGTCTAATAGATAAGAGATTTTGGCTCTAAAGGCTTAAATTCGATGCATGATGAGCGACTAGTCTAGCTTATCTATTGTGAGTTACTCGATATATGTAGGATTGAAGAACTGAGTAATGTATGGTGATTGACGGAATGATTGAATTCCCGCACGAATGGTTCGATTAAGTGTCTACTTCGAATGACGTCATGTTTCTGGAGCTTTCGTAGCATCCGTAACGCGTTAAGTGACATGAAACTTGTTGATAATAGCTCGATTTATTAATATTGGAACAATTTTTTTTCTAGTTATATTTTTTTTAGATTTAAACCTCAAGCAGTTACATGCTTAAAAATAAAAATTATAACTATAATTGCTATCTCTTCTTTCAAATGTTTAATACTTGTAAAAGTATTCATTTGACATTGTGGGTTACCTATAATGCGAAGAGGTGGGGCTGCCTTGCAGCTTAAGAATGGCTAGAGGAATTTCGACGCGGCCATCAGGCCCGCGGTAGCATAATTGGTCAGTGCATTCGCCCGCAGTGATTGCGAAGGGTGCGGGTTCGAGTCCCGTCTGCTGCCTGGTCCGCGTGGATTTTTTTCTAGTTATATTTTCTTTAGATTTAAACATCAAGCAGTTACATGCTTAAAAATAAAAATTATAAATATTGGAACAGTTAGTAATATACAGAATGTAGATAAATTGGCGAGATTGGTACCTATAGTTGCAAATACCACGGAGTTCTTAAAGTCCATAGAAATGTCTTTTAACCCACCTTCCCCTTTCCTTCAGAGGACCACGCGCGCTGGCCTACGTTGTCACCGTCTAACTGTGGCCACAATTCCAACGCGTACAAAGAAATTTGGTGACTCATTTCTTTGTCGCACTATCCGTAAATAGAATGCTCTGCCCGATCACGTGTTCCCTCCCTCTTATAACCTGGGATCCTTTAAAAGAGGCGTGAAGAAGCAACATGCAGGCCGGCAGGGTGAGGATGGCTGGTGTGGCAGGTAGAACTGCTGTATCAGCTATCTTCACGTCTGGACTTCACCTTCACTTAACATCAGGTGGGGTGGAGTCATTTGTCGGACCTATCTATAAAAAAAATGTACCTTACTTATCCGCTGTGATGCGAAAATATTTAAGCGAAGGCAAGAAATCAAATCTAACAATATTTTTATTGTTTATTTATTTAATGCCTTAATGAAAATAAATATTATCGTGGGAGAGCCACGCAGTAGCTTAGGCTACTGCATGAATGGGCCGGCTCGACCGGAGGAATACCACGACCTCAAAGGATACCGGCGTGAAGCAGTACTTTGTACTGTGTTTCGCCGAGCGAGTGAGACTACCTGAGGCCCAACCCCCCCCCCCCCCCCCCTTTCCTCATGATGGCGCAGTTAAAATAGGACAATACCCCAGGGGGGTACCAGCTGTTTTCACGCTGGAGAATCCCCCTCAGGACGTCCATGCCCAGAACTGTCTCCTTCTGGACGTGGACGTCGAGGCTGCCCTTCGTATTCTGGGGAGGGCGAAACCGCGCTCATTACTGAAACTGCTCGAGGCCAGAGCAAGCGTCATACGTCACCCCCTGCCATGTTTAACTTGGATTTCTGCAACATCAGGGGCTTATACTCCAACCTTAATGCTGTTCACTACCACCTTCAGACAGTGCAGCCGCCCTTGCTTTTTTTGACTGAGACGCAGATATCCTCTCCAGCCGACACCTCCTACCTCCAGTACCCTGGGTATACTTTGGAACATTCCTTTGTACCACGGGCTGGGGTATGTGTGTACGTTAAAGAGGGTATCAGTTTCCGTCGCCTCAGCAACTTTGAAGGTAGGGACCTCTCCATCTTATGGTTGCGTGTAGACGTCGATGACCATCCCCGCGTCTACGCCTGCTTCTACGGGTCCCATAACGGAAACGCCGAAACTGACCGACTCTATGATTACATCCAGGTGGCTACAGACTCCGTGCTTCAGCAGATCCCATCATCTGAAATTGTGATCCTTGGCGATTTCAATGCCCACCACTCCGAATGGCTTGGATCGCCCACAACCGATCATGCAGGCAGATCTGCTCACGACTTCGCCTTGGCCTATGGTCTGACACAACTGGTCACCTCGCCTACGCGAATCCCAGATGTCGAAGACCATACACCTTCACTGTTGGACCTTCTGCTGACTTCACATCCGGATAATTACAAAGTGTCCATAGATGCCCCTCTTGGCTCCTCGGACCATTGTCTAATCCGTAGTATGGTACCACTCACTTACTCACCGCGGCCGCAATTTGCTGGCTGTCGTCGTGTGTGGCACTATAAGTCAGCAGACTGGGATGGGATACCCACTTTCCTTTAATCCTACCCTTGGGGCCCTTGGGGCCAGGTTTGCTTCTCGCAGAATGATCCCAACGTCGCTGCCGATTCTGTCGCCGATGTTGTCCTTCAGGGTATGGAACTTTATGTTCCTTCCTCTGTGGTTCCCATTGGTGGCAAATCCCAGCCTTGGTTTGGTCACTACTGTAAACTGGCATCTCGCCAAAAACAGATGTGTTATTAGGCCTGGGCAAACGCAGTGGCGGTCCGGGATAACAACACTAGAGATCTCAAAAAGAAGTATAACTTGTTTGTTTCTTAGGTTTTCACGCACATCACTCATTAAATAAAACTAGTTTTTACGGGTTAATGCAAGAAACTTTATTTATTTATTGACGTTTGGCAGCCTTTTCAGGTCTGCATCGTCAGAATAATGATTTTTTATTTAAAATTGTCGAGCTACCTTCGAAAGACTTACATTGAGCGTTCGGTTATTTCATTGAAGATTTTAAAAATTTTATTGTCTATGTATGAATTTATTATTTAATTTACTTAATAAAGTATTTTATTTAAAATTCTTGTTTGTAATTTTGAGTTTATTTATTTGACCCTAACTACCGTAAACTACCACCGGTTCCAAAATTGGGAGACCTTCCTGAGAAGAACCGGCGAAACAAACTCAAGAGAGGCTTTCTATCTCCTTCTTATGTTAAATTATGCAAACAAAAAAAAAAGTATAACTTGGCCTCCAGGTCCTGCAAAAGAGTAATTGCCAGAGCGAAGTCAGAGCACATTAGCAGCATTGGTTAGAGATAAATAAAACTTCCCTCTGGAACACGCGCGTTTTGGTCTCTTGCTAAGGCTGCTGAAGGAAATTTTTGTAAGCCATCCCTTCCACCCCTGCACAATGGCGACAAATCGATGGCCCATACTGCAAAAGAGAAAGCGGATCTTTTATGCTCACTCTTTGCGTCTAACTCGACTTTAAATGACAGGGGATACATACCGCCGACCATCCCGCGGTGTGAGAGCTCTATGCCGGAGATCCGGTTCACACAAAGCTTAGTGCGTAAAGCACTCTTTTCTCTTGTCATCCACAATTCGAGCGGGCCTGATGGAATCTCACCAATTGTGCTGAAGACGTGTGCTCCTGAGTTGGCTCCGGTACTAACGCGTCTTTTCCGACTCTCCTACTCTTTAGGTGTCGTTCCGAACTCATGGAAGACAGCTTTAGTGCACCCGATTCCTAAAAAAGGCGACCGCTCACTCCCTACGAATTATAGGCCTATAGCCATCACCTCCTTGTTCTCCAAGATAATGGAATCTATTATAAATTGCCAGCTCCTGCGGTACCTAGAGGACCACCAGCTGATCAGTGACCACCAGTACGGTTTCCGTCAGAGTCACTCGGCTGGTGATCTACTAGTATACCTTACTCATCGTTGGGCAAAGGCGATCGAGACCAAGGGGGAAGCATTGGCAGTCGGTCTGGATATCGCGAAGGCCTTCGATCGGGTTTGGCACAAAGCGCTTCTTTCGAAGCTTCCTTCTTTTGGGCTTCCTGAAAAGCTGTGCGTTTGGATCACTAGCTTTCTTGCGGACAGGAGCATCAAGGTCGCAGTCGACGGTGCATGCTCGGACTCCAAATCCGTAAACGCTGGTGTTCCACAAGGCTGTGTGCTATCGCCTACACTGTTTCTTCTTCATATCAATGATATGCTTCAAATTGATGGCATTCATTGTTATGCAGACGACAGCACGGGTGATGCCCTATATACCGGCCGCGCCAACATTTCACGGGAAAACGTCATCGAGTGCCGGAACAAACTTGTGTCTGAAATCGAAACTTTGTTAAACCGAGTAACGAATTGGGGCCGACTTAATCTAGTCCAGTTTAACCCTAAGAAGACGCAAGTATGCGCGTTCACCGCAAAAAAAATACCATTTGTCGTATCTCCTCTTTTTGAGAACACTCCTCTAACTGCCTCAGATAGTATTGGAATTCTTGGCGTTGACATATCGAGCGACGTCCAGTTTCGGGATCATTTAGAAGGCAAGTCCAAATTGGCCTCTAAGAAGCTTGGTGTGCTCAATAGATCGAGAATGTACTTCACACCGGCCCACCGACTGCAGCTTTATAAGGCACAGGTTCGGCCTCACATGGAGTACTGCTCTCATCTTTGGGCGGGGGCACCCCAGTACCAGCTTCTCCCTTTGGATCGCATCCAGCGCCGAGCGGCTCGAATAGTCGACGACCAGAACCTTTCCGATCAGCTTGATCCTTTGGCTTTGCGTAGGGATGTAGCTTCGCTCTGCATCTTCTATCGCATTTATCACGGGGAGTGTTCTGAGGAATTGTTCGGATTAATTACAGCTGCTGCATTTCGCCATTGTACATCGCGACAAAAATTTCATCCCCATCATCTTGATGCGTGGCTATCCACAACCGTGCGTTTTTGTCGAAATTTTTTACCACGTACGACAAAACTGTGGAATGTGTTGTCGCCAGCAGTGTTTCCGGACCGATACGACCCAAAAACCTTCAAAAAAAGAGCGTATTCCTTCCTTAAAGGCCGGCATCGCATTTGTGATACTCCTGGTGTTGCAAGTGTCCATGGGCGACGGTGATCACTTACCATCAGGTGAGCCGTCTGCTCGTATGCCCCCTATAACATAAAAAAAAATAAGGAGTAAATCAGTGTGTTTTTTTAATTAAAACACCCAAAAATTACGTAATTTTTTTGATTATCTGTAAGATCTACCAAAATTATCTTAATTTCAAAAACGTTGTAGGGCAGTAGGTACAAACCAAATAAAATATTGTGTGGAGATAAGTGAAGCTTTGCTTTTTACGTGTGTGATCCTAAGTGATTTGGAGGCAAATCCCTGGTTACCGGGATAGGATTAAGGTTAGCGTACGTGCGTGCGTGATAAGTTACTCAAGATTAGAGTCCCAGTAAGTCGGTGATAAGTAAATAAGCCATTTATATGAACTATGCGGAAATCACAGAACAAAGAAAGTGGTAAGAAGGGCCTTGAAGGGCGGGGCAGGCGCGCCACAGTTATGTGTGAGCAAATGCTCATAACTTGACCAAAACTTGGTTCTGATTGCGTTGTTGCTCTCAGGAGTGAGCGCTCATTGGTTCGATTGTTTGATGTCGCGTCGTTTTGTCTAATAGGTGGAAGTGTAGTGGGGGCGAGCCGGCGGTATTGGTTCCCATGCAAACGGTATATGATCACCCTTCTAATCTCTTTTTGTGGCGTAAATCAAGGTTTATCTGTTACTAGCGGCCGACCGTGACTGCTACCGCGGTTACTTTAGTATTTTGAGAACCCCACAGGAACCCAAAATGTTTCGGGATAAACGTATCCTATGTCTCAATGGACGCAATTGATTCGGTGCGCGGCTGCGTCGTCTTTCGTCCGCTACGATAAATATCGTTGATGGATATGGGCCTGTTTGGCATTTCTGTGCGAGACGGAACGCACCAAGTTCAGGTTCGGCTCGGTCACCAATCCGTGTGGTGCTGCATGACGCGATATAAAAATCTACGCTGCCATTGGTCGCAAAATATTGTTCCCAACCCCTCTTCCTCGAATTATGTAACAGCAATTTTTCGAATTTAAAATATACGCTATTAGACTTTCAAAGATATCACACATTTTATTTAAATTTCCAAAATCTCAGTATCAAAACTCCATAGCTAAGCAAAGACGATACGAAAACCAAGTACCGGTGGTCGTTATCCGGCACAGGGCCTTTTTTTATTATGCAGGCAAAACTTCTATTTACAGACGTTGGCTCCCTTAAGGGGCACACCAACGAACGGACCTAACACCTAGACTCTCGCAAATCTCACGGGTGCGAAACGGTAAAGCCGTTAAGCAGTCCGTGCTGCTTACGAGCGCTTACACCATACTATCCGCTAAAAACCTTGCGAATACCCTCTACGCTGTTTAGTGCGGAACCGCGAAATCCCTGTTCATAGATTCTGTCCTGTCTATAAAAACATGTCTCCTTAAGAAAGGTTACTATACTGTAAAAGATTTCATAAATGGTAAGTCACCTTGGGCTTAACATAATAGACTGTCGTTTTACTTTGCTAATTTGGTTGAAAATTGTTTAATCGCCACTTCTAAATTTAAAAATAGTACCTAATGTGATGGAAGTTGACATCAACACATGTATTAAATTTTTGATGTCATCTTTCAATTGACGACACTGTGTGAAACAAAACAGGGAGAAAAAATAGCCCTTGCTGAGTTTCTTGCCGGTTCTTCTCAGTACAAGGTCTCCCGCCGTAGATTTACGAACCGATGGCGTAGCGTTTGACTTTCACAAGAGCTTGTAACAGCCTAGACTGAATAAATGAGTTTGAATTTTGAATTTTTGAATAGAGTTAACCGCGTCTCCGCATCCTGGTTATGGCCCTAAAACCATGTTCTCTGTCACAGGTCAAAATTCAAAAATCACTTATTCAGTTCAGGATTTTACAAGCACAAGTGATGGTCGAAAACTACGCCATCGGTTCGCAACACTAACAAAACTACGGCGAGAGACCTTGTACTGAGTAAAACGGGAAAGAAACACAGCAAGGGCTGATTTTTTCCCCAGCACTTTTATATACAGTGTCATCCAATTGAAAGCTGACATCAACACTTGCAAACATGTGTTAACGTCAACTTCCATCACAGAGGTGTTATTGCTCATTGTTATGAACTTACTTTATAATTAAATCAATGTATGCGATATTGTCTAATATTAATTTATTGAACTAGACTTTAAAAACCAACATCATCATCAGCCGATTAATATCCCCACTGCTGGGGCGCAGGCCTTCCCTATGGATGGAATAAGGAGATTGGGTCATGACTCACCACGCAGATCCAGTGCGGATCGGCGGGTGCTAGCTGTTAGCATAATTTACTTTATTATGTCTATTTCATGCATGATAATTAATGTCTAAGTAGTCGTATATCAAATATTAAAGAGTCACTGCACTTCCGGCAAGATAATTCTGAGTTTAGCATTTCCTGTGAAAATAATTAAATAGTTTACCTGATATTCTTAATATAATAATATATGTAAAATCTAAAATAATGGTAAATAAAATATTGTACTTTTAAATGTTAATGATTTGTACTGATTTTCTTTGTTTGTAACTTATTTTCTTTTGGCGCGTTTTAGCACTTCCGGTCTACGGAGAGTGCCAATAACGCAAGATGGCGAGGCATTCAGTGTTCATTAGTCGTGTAGTGAATAGCTTGGAAACTGTTAATATCAAGTGTAAAATTGTGTACCGAAGATTAAGAGTTAAATAAAGTGTTTAAATGCAGTTGGTTGTTTGAAATTTATACTGACGACAATATAACGACTGCAGAAGCAGCCAGGACCAACGGCTTCACGTGCCTTCCGAAGCACGGAGGAACTCGAGATAGAAAATTGTTGGTCACCCATCCAATGACCGACCACTGCAAAAGTTGCTGAGCTTCAACGATCGTCGCCGAACGCGCTAACCACCTACGCCGTAGAGCTACTCACAACTTTACACGATGTGGAATAAAACCTAACTCTCCATTACTAGAAGTGAGCAACAGCTATTAACTCCAACGCACCTAGTATAGATTGAAAGAGAGAAGGTTTTAGCTAATTGGCAATTGACCCTTTTCCTGGGCGAGGAAACTCAGACATCGAGATTCAAATACACTCATCAAAAGTGTCTAGGGCTAAAGTATTATTTGCGATAAAAACTATCCAATCTAATTTATTAAATAGAGTGGATTTTATACATTGGATTACCTAGGTAGTTTTTCATTGGCTTTTTGCTTCAATGTAAGATATTTATACATTTTCAGATAAGTTTTACCAGAGAATGTTATAATAATCAACCCTCAGATACATTAATTGAAAGGTATACTCGTATACTTTTATAATTCAATTGTTAAGTAACATTAGTAAAAAAGCCAACTAATATCAATTAACGATCTTAGCGAATCTATACTTATAATAAATCTGTAGAGAGGTCAATTCTGTACATGAAATATATTTTCAAAATAACTATCAGAGGATGATTAGTGATAGATACTGATGCCAAAAATGCAATCAGTAAATTTTTTGTCTGTCTGTCTGTGTGTTCCTTATAGAAACAAAAACTACTCGACGGATTTTAACGAAACTTGGTACAGTTATTCTTCATACTCCTGGGCAGGTTATAGTATACTTTCCATCACGCTACAGTCAATAGGAGCAGAGTAGTGAAGGGAAATGTTGGGAAAGCGGGAGAAGTTACTCCATTTTTTTAGCTTCCGTTGCGTGCACACGCCTTAATGGTTAAAGTTACATAGAAATCATGTATGACAAAAATATTCTACATAGAATTGTCTAAAAAATATCCCGCAACAGCATATGTCTATCTTTTATGGTTGACTCACAATAACACGTGTAACTCCTGATAGCTTAGCAGTTCGGAGTATTCTGATTATATTTGTTTACTCTTACGTTTATAATACTCTCACTCATCCCTAATTTAAAAAAGTTAACATTATTATCTATTCAATAAAAAAAGAATCATAGAAATTGGTATAGAAACACCAAACTTATACATGAAATAAGCCATCGCGCCGTCGCACGTGAATACTGAATCATGCTATAAGGATTATTTTTGTGTAACGGTTGCCGCGCTCGACACGGGTCGCGGCGGCGGTAGGTATAAGAAGAATGCCATTGTGTATAATACAGGCCTGAGAACAATAACTATAGTCTACACTTCAGCTCTACACCGAAGCGAAGCGAGGGCGGGCCACTAGTCAGTAATAAATCATGTCAAACATTCGACAGATCACCGCAACTAGATTTGCTAGCGGGCACTGTCACATTCGGAAATAGTTGTATTTATTGGCATAAAGCCTCAAGTCTTCATAGAGCGACGCAAACTGTCCTTTTAAATGTCTTTGTTATTAATTAAGGGGATGAATCCAATAGGATTTCTTTTTCCTTTTTTGCCTTGTCACAACACAAATGGCTATTGCCAATAAATTTGGATTTGAATTCTTAATTTTACTATACGTGCACAGTGCACAGAGTACTATTCACTGATTTGACCTGTGGATTTGACTAATTTTAAAGCGTTCATATGAACACAAACGTTAAATAAAATTAAGGTACAAAAACCTTTTTAAAAACAAGCTTTTATTCAAATGCGCTAAAAAGAAAAAAAGAAAATTTAGTTAAAGTTTGTTTCTAAATAGATTTTCAAATTTTAGAAGTCCGCCATATTGGATTGAGAGTGACGTCACATTTTTTTCGAGATACTCTCAGCAAGCCCTTTAATTTGATACCCATATTGTAGGAATGCATTAAAAATGATTGGTCCGCCATTTTGGGTATGCCGCCATATTGGATTTAGAATGACGTCACACTGTTAAGCATGCATTGTCATCCGAACTGAACGAGCATACCAAATTTCAGCTTAATCGGTTGAGGGCAAGTGCTTTAAAATTGAGTTGTAAGATTTGACCGTAACAAACATACATAGCAAGTTAAATAAAAGCTTGTAAAAAAGCTTGTAATAAAAAACGCCAACGTTTTAACGCGACGCTTTATAAACTCTCGTGCGAAACGGGCCTTAGTGTCGCTGTTCCATAATTGTCTACGTTTTTAATTTTGAATATAGTATATTATCATAGACAAGCTGTTTTCAATGTTTTCTTTGGTTTTCGCAGCTCACCGCCGCATGAGGACGGTGACCAACTATTTCCTGGTGAACTTGTCCCTGGCGGACCTGATGATGGCTGCTCTCAACTGCCTCTTCAACTTCATATATATGCTGCACAGGTAAACACAAGCATGATAATAATTACTAGTAGAATCCCACAGGAACCTAAAATTTGTTGGGATTAAAAGATATCCTATGTGCGAATCTAGGCCATCAACTATGTACATATATACCAAATCTTTCATATCCGTTTAGCCGTTTTAGCATACATCCATTTGTTATACATCCATAAAAACATTCGCATAATAGTATACAGGGTGTAAAAAATCCTTTAACGAAGTCGAAATCCACGTATTTTCCACATCATGACGCTATTTTTTTTTCTTCTGGACCAAACCTGGGAAATTTATGGTTATGGAGATATTGAAGGTCAAAGTCATAATTTTTTTTTCAAGATGAATACATTAATATTTTCAAAACGTTATTTAAAAACTTTTATTACGCACATACATACAGACAGGCACATTCCTTGCGTAGCCCCACTGTAGCGCGCCTCGCTATACATTGCGTACTGGAAAATTTGTAAAATTACTTGTTTGGCACGTATAATATTTTGTCATTGGTTTTTTACAGCCTGTATTAGTAGGACTTTTATTCATCAATTCCATCGATGTTCTCATAGTGACCACGTGACCAAGTGTACTTAAGATATTTAGTAAATGAAATGAAATGAAACCTTCATTGACCATCTTAACAAAAGAAAAACTTATAAATACAACAATAAATAAAAAAACAAGAAAACTAAACTTAACAAAGAAAACAACATAATAATCTAAGATGGCCAATCAGGACCCTTTTTTTTAACGCGAGAATGCCTTTAAGCACCGTCCCCGCCCACTGAGCTAGTGAGCGGGGGTGTGTGGGACTCACCCGGATAAAGAGATAGCCGGGAATACTCCACTAAACTCCCCGGGACCTTCGCCTCGCCATAATTGAGCGGGCCACGAGCATGCGCAGGGCGCTGGCTCGCGTAGGCCTGCTCAGCGGGCCTATCAGGACCCTACCTCAGCTTCTGCTGACACAGTGAGAAAATATTTTCTCACTGTATCAGCGTTGGTATTCTGGCAGGAGCTGGGCGTCACACGGAATGGTACCTTTAATAGTTGGCCCCACCGGGCAGGTTTGGCGATCGTCTGCACTGAAACGCTGCGAGGCAGTGCGGCCGCTCAGGTACATCACCGCATATTTGTTGCAAATTGTGACAATCGTCGTTGCACCTCTGCTGCTTGCCGTACGAAATCCAAGTGTCATCGCGTGACGCTGAATAATTTAGCTTAATGTCGAAGTCAAAGTCAAAGTTTCTTTATTCATTTAGGTACAATTTTCACGCTTATGAAAGTCAAATTTGATGCCATCATTTCAAGAGTCTACCAGAAGGCCTTGTCTGAGAAGAACCGACAAGAAACTCAGCAAGTTTTTTCCTCCCTTTACATTTTCTATTTTTATTTATTTGGAAAGAGTCATAATCTACATGAGGTCTTTAATAGTTTAATTAATTTTATAGGATGATGCGTGAGTTTTTCAGGTGTTGTAAAATGAGTGCAACCAAGTTCACAATACTCACGGTTTATTGTTTACACAATATTATCCTAATAAATATGCAAACACTATTAATGCAAGATGGAAGGTGCACAATGAATAAGTACGGAGATAAAATACAGCGCATTAACTATTACTACTAGCTTAACAGTTTGCATTCAAGCTTAGCAAGACGTAGATAAGTAGTCGAGATCGTTAGGTACAGTGAAAGAACAAGCGACAAGCGTACAAAGCAGAGGCTAAGATCTGACTGCCGCGGCCGCGCAGGAACAAGTGGTGCGGAGGCCCCGCCCACTGAGACCGGTTAGATTCAAGCGGCCGCTGCCTGCGTTCGCGCAGAAGAATATGTATGCGCACGCGAAATATGTTTGTCCGCATGTCGACCAAAATATATATTTTACTTTACAATATAATATTAACATATTTAAACATGATATTTTTATATTACAATTTAATTATATACTTTATATGAAATTACAATATATATTTTAAACTAACATAAATTATATAAAAAACAATTATTTAAATTATACAAAATAACAAATTATACTATGTAGGCACACTACAATTTTAAAAGTATAAATAAATAAAAGACCAGTAGTTATTACGAAATAAGAAAAGAATATATATAAAAGATGTGATCCATGACGTCTTTCCTTACAATATCCACACCTTTTTGTTGTCTAAATATTTGCTGAACTTTAAATGCTTCAGAAAATAAATTGACTTTTATTAATTCATACTCCCAATCATTTTACTAGTGCGGTCTCGGGGTTGACTGCAGGGCTTGCAACGCTTACCGTGTACAGTACAACAACGAGTTCCGGGTGCTGATGGGGCTGCCGCGTCGCTGTAGTGCTTCTGGCATGTCCGTTGAGGCAAAGACCGAAAGCGATGCGCCTCGCTACTGAGTCGGGTGCCAGCCCCAACAGCATCCTGTGCGTGTTGTCGGAGAGGTGGGAGTCGCCTCTCAGCATTGGGTGGGCCTCCTTAAGAGACATATTAATTTAATTGAAATGTATTACTACCATACATTAAGGGCAAAATGGTACTAACAAAACAACACTATGGACACTTCTGAAATAAAGTTTTATTATTATCTTATTTATTTTATTTCATAGTAAGGTTTATTTATAAAATAGATATAAATAAATAAAATAAATATTTCCAACACTCACACCAATTAACCTAGTTCCAAAGTAAGCACTGTAAGGCTTATGTTATGGGATGCTAGGGTAACGGATAAAATACATATACTGTACATATATAAGTATATTTATATAAATACATATTAAACATCCATGACTGGAGTACAAATGCTCGTATTCATCACACAAACATCTGCCCCCACCGGGATTAGAACCCGGGACCTCTCGAGTCGGCGACACCATGAAACCCGGCGTACAAACCACTCAGCCACGGAGGTCGTCAGTCAGATATAAAAGTAAAGTACAAAAACATAAATACTAAAATAAATATAGTATAAAAAACCTAACCTAAAAGGCTACCAGCAGCGGAGCTAGGCCGAAGCTACCGGTGGTTAGGGCCGCAGAGAAAGTAACCGCCTGACGATGTATGCTGTGTCCAGGAGTACTGCCTTTTTCTTATCTGCCCCTTGACCCAACCATCATTATTATAATTGACTAGCAAACCCGGCGAACTCCGTTTCGCCACCAGATGGCTTCGTTTTATGTAACATTTCGTTTGGTGATTAAAAGAAGTTTTTTTTTTAATTTTTCCTGAATTTTCTTTGCTATAAACCTCACGGAGCCCGAGACCTTTCCAACGAATGCAAAACCGTGGAAATCGGTTCGTGCGTTCTGGAGTTATAGCGTCAGGAAGGAAAACCCGACTTATTTTTATATAGTAGATGTGGACACTCTCATCTTGTAGCAAATTTTAAATTTCAAATAAAAATAAATTCGCTTGTCTTTTCTGCGGCGCGGCCAACGTCATTTATATTTATGTGAGTTTATTTTCCGTTACGCCATCGAGGCGCATTCGCCTTAGTAGTGCGGCCACAGCCTCAAATCAAGCGTAATAATGTTAAAAGTCGTTTGACTTTCTAAATATCAGTTTTGTTCACTTTCAAAATGAATACAACAGTTGAATCCAAAATTCAATAGTTAATAATTCGAACACAAAATTATAACAATACATTTAAAGTTTCTGTTCTAACCTTCTTATGTACTAAAGCATTTCCATAACAAAGCTTAAAGACAATTAATATTCCAGGAACAAACATGGCTACTTCATTCCTTCCTGAACAGAATTTTAACTGCCTGTTTTGAAACAGTACACAACTCAGCGATTTCACGCCATGTTCCGAGTGGGCTAGGAAACGATTTTGCTATTTATAGAAAAACAAATAAACAAATTGTCTCAGACTTTTTTTTAACTAGAAGAAGAAATTCTACCTCTACAGCCTCAGCCGTCACCAATATCGAAAAAGTGTAATGACCTAAAATGTTCCTTGGTTTAATATCGAGGTGTTTTTCTTTTCATATTTTTAAAATTCGGCCCCGTGCTCGATATATCGGAAGTGATTTTTCGGTCGAAAAAAGTAGCTTTTTTTTTTCGATACTAATTTTTACAATAGCCCTTCAAATTCTGCGTCTTTTGAGCCCCCATACGTCTTGGTGGCCCTAAACCTCGAAGTATCACGGGCGGGTGTCGCATTCAGCGAAAATGGGGGCCTACTGGAGTGAACAAAAAAAATAATTTTTAATGTTAAAAATCTTTTGCTCACTACATTCTCAACCGAGTAAGAAAGACCTCTAAAGATATTTACATATTAGTGTCGCCGCACACGCGCCACACGCCACAGCCACAAACGCCGCCACGAGAAGCTAGAAGCGGCTACTAAAGTGGCTGAAGCGCGCGACAGCGGCCGACTAAGGTAAGGGAGAGAGGGGTGGGGAATCGCGCGAGTGACGTGTGGCGGCGTTTTGTATCGGCGCTTACGTGGCCGGTGCGGGACTGCGGGCCACAAGAAGCGAGCAACGACGATTTGTAGAGTGTGGCGGCCACCGGCGTATCGTGTGTGGCGAGTCCATATAAAATGTATGAAAACTACAAGAAATATGCCGGTGGCAACGTTTTGTGGTTGTGGTCGGTGGCCCGTGTACGGCGACACTTAATCCATTTATCTAAGAAACCTTATGTTGCAACTAAATTTTTATTATAAGCGTACACCTATACGTACCGCGAGTGCATGGCATTTGTAAGACGTGCGTTAGACTTTAATAATTTAACATTGAGATTATTTATTGTGTCTCTCTCAAAAATTTATGCAACAATTTAGAAAGCCTTTTACGTGGCGTATCTTAAACGTGTCGTCTGAACAAAGCCTCAAGGGATCAATCAGATCGATCAGGTAATGAGGTTAGAAGTAATTGCGGCCATAAAGAGGCGACATTGCAATGAGGATCATTACAGCAAATCAACTCAAAATGAACAGTATAATGATCTAATAAGCTTTATTATGAATAAACTTTTTGAATCATCGAAATCGGTTCATTCGTTGCGATTTTCTAACTAATTTTATGGTAGTCAATATTTACCGGCGACCGAAACGTGTGACGTCACAGAGCTCGATCGTGGTTCACTCCGGCCGAACTTCAGTAGCGCTTCTACCAACGCTCGCACCTGAGCGCTAGAGCTCTGTGACAGGGCTTGAAACCGGTTTCTAAAATACCGGTATATAAAGGTTAATACCGGTTTTATGTCAAGGTTTCGTTCGGAGCGCGTCGAAAATGAAAGCAGTACCTAAACCTTAATAAACCGGTTTAATCGGCATCGCTTGAAGCTTGTTTTGTTTGAACTAATCAAGTCACAACTTGTTAATGCTCAGAGATTGATGCATTTATTGACACGTTTGCTAGCGTCTAGTGAGTCAAGTGAGTCATTTATTATCAATGCCGTCAGTAAGAGCGAAATGAAACCCTTTAAAAACCGCTAAAATGATTCAAAACCAATTTTAGGAAAACCGGTTTTTTAAGGTTAAGGTAGAGCCAAACCTAAATAAAATGCTACTAATGTACTTGACACTGATTTAGGTTTGAAAATTAACCGGTAAACAAGCCCTGCTCTGTGAGGTCACAGACACTACGCGGCCAGCCGAAAATTCGTTTTAGTAATTTGATCACCACTTCGTCAATATTTGTCGTAGAATAAAAATTTTACCACTGTATTTTATAGAATCTTTAGCTCTATAAATCTGCATTCTCAACTAAAATCTTTATGGATCCTCATTAATTTGAATACGAATCGTTTTTCCACGAACAGGCGGGTCATTGCCACCTAAACGTGGGGCACTAAGCTTTCTTTATTCACGTTCACTTATAATAATGACCCGAGGATTATTAAATTAACAAAATGAATTGCTTTCAGACGAAGTGCAATGACGCCTTTGTACCCCAACCCCCCCGTCCCTAGTTACAATCAACATCAATAGGATATTCATTTACTGAAAATGCTATTAATAATTATGGTTTCGTTATGTCCGTCTGTCCCTCGCCGGTTTTACTCGGAGACTTATAGCACTAGAGTGCTGTAATTTTGTGGAGATATGTATATCAATCACGCCGACAAAATGGTAAAATAAAATTTTAAAATTAAATATTTTTAGGGTGTCTTCCCCTGCATGCAACCTGGGGATGATTTTTTTCATCATCTACCCCATCGTGTGGGATATCGTTGAATGGGTCCTTTAAAATTACATAGGGGTTCCTTGGACTATTTTTCGATTTAGGGATCTGTTTGCGAAATATTGAACTTTAAAGTACAAATTTTTGTTCAACTAGGGCGTCCCTCCCCCCTTCCCTCTAAAAGCTAAACTATTGGCTTCAAAAACCTAGAAAAAATCGTTGCAATTTAGCAACTTTTGCAATGGTCGGTCATTGGATGGGTGACCAAAACTTACTATCTCGACCTCCTCCGTGCTTCAGAAGGCACGTTAAGCCGTTGGTCCCGGCTGCATCTGCAGTCGGTAGCACCCACCAATCCGCACTGGGCCCGCGTGGTGGGTCATGGCCCAATCTCACTATTCCATCCATTGGGAAGGCCTGTACCCCAGCATAGGGGACATTAATAGGCTGATGATAATGATGATGAACTTTTAAGGAAAATTATAACGGTTAAGATAGACTTGTTAGTTTAAGAGTAAAAGTCATTTAACTTTAGTTAAAAAAAAACCATAGAAGACATTAATAGTGACATAGATGAAGTTGTTGTAGCGTAAAACCTTGAATTGCAACAAAATCTAAAAAAAAACTACAATAAAATATCGCATGTAAAACAAATATAATATTAATATTAGTTCCACAACGGTACCACGAGTACCACCAGCAACGGGTTCTGAGTCGCGCTAAATACCGTTTTTATAAAAAGTATATAAGCACTTGTAAAAAAAATTTAAAAAAATACGACGAAGGAGATAGAAAGCCTCTCTTGAGTTTGTTTCGCCGGTTCTTCTCAGAAAGGTCTCCCAATTTTGGAACCGGTGGTAGTTTACGGTAGTTAGGGTCAAATAAATAAACTCAAAATTACAAAAAAAATTTTTAAATAAAATACTTTCTTAAGTAATTTAAATAATAAATTCATACATAGACAATAAAACTTAAAAATCGAACAATGAAATAACCAAACGCTCAATAAAAATCTTTCGAAGGTAGCTCGACAAATTAAATAAAAGTTTTATTCTGACGACGAAGCCTGTAAAGGCTACGAAACGTCAATAAATAAATAAAGTTTCGTGCATTAACCCGTAAAAACTAGTTTTATTTAATGAGTGATGTGCGTGAAAACCTAAGAAACAAAAAATACGACCTAAAAACCTTCAAAAAAAGAGCGTACTCCTTCCTTAAAGGCCGGCATCGCATTTGTGATACTCCTGGTGTTGCAAGTGTCCATGGGCGACGGTGATCACTTACCATCAGGTGAGCCGTCTGCTCGTATGCCCCCTATAACATAAAAAAAAACTTGAGAAAATCGGCGGTTAAACCGCATTATCCCCTCCTCAAGGGATAACCGCTTTAGATGTAGGTTATAATCAGTAAGAGTCTGACATAACCTTGCAGCCGGCTGTAGGGAATTCATGAGGATTTCACACCCGCTCCACCTGGGAGACAAAAAAGAATGGGCGGTTATCATTATCTCTTATCTATTAGACTAGTCCGTCCGTCCGTCTGTGGTGCTGTTTCAGCGGCCAAACCGTAAGAGATAGATAAAGAGAATATTTAAGTTATAAGTTAAGAGTAGTCTGATAAGACTACAAACCGGACTTGAGTAACGTAGCACTTCCGGTTTTCGAGAAATCACGAATTTCAAACGAAACTAAATACATTTTTTTTTAAATCAGGTTTTGGTGGACATTCAGTTCACTGGTTTGCTAGTTTTTTTTTAAATATCGAATTGAGTTTAAGATGCAGTTTGACTATGATTTAGGTATTTTATTTAAGATACATAGATTGATATTAATTGGTTTTTCTTAATTCCGATGTAGAAAATAAAGACTCCTGTTTAAACTTATTGAGTTAACTACAGGCAACTATGGAACCCTACACTATGCGTGGTACGTCACGCACTTGGCCGGTTTTTAAAATGTATAAAATTATTAATAATTATGGTTTCGTTATGTCCGTCTGTCCCTCGCCGGTTTTACTCGGAGACTAATAGCACTAGAGAGCTGTAATTTTGTCTGATAATTTTGTTTGAGACATGTATATCAATCACGCCGACAAAATGGTAAAATAAATTTTTGAAAACAAAAATTTTTAGGGTAGCTCTCCTGCATGCAACCTGGGGATGTTTTTTTTTAATATTCGTTTCTACAGTAATTTATATATAATTTCGAATCTAGGAAACAATTTTTCATGATTATTGGTCTTTAGGCCAAACATGTATGGAAGCTGAGCAATCTCCTTTTTGTTCAACTAGGGCGTCCCTCCCCCCTTCCCTCTAATTATATATTAATAGTATAAAATTATTTATTCGTGTTCTGTTTTTGGCCACCGATTTACATAATTGATAAAACTCGACAAATATATAAATAAAAGAAATAAATATTTCCAACACTCACACCAATTAGCCTAGAACCAAAGTAAGCAGTGTAAGGCTTGTGTTATGGGATGCTAGTAGTATAGTCAATCTGTAGGTTGAGTGATGAAAGAAAAACCTAAAGGGTAAGTCTTGTATTTTCTGTTGCCAAATGACGTCAATAAGCCACCTTGGCGATGGGCATGTTCAACTCGGTAAGTAATACAAAAATATTGTTTATACAAAAGTTGTTGGTAATTATGTACGGAACAACTTTTCGATTTAAAGTTTTCCATTAAAATGATATTTTCAGGGTGATAAAGTGAAAAAACACTTTTTTTGAGACTTTAGCGCCACCTACAATGCGCATTTTTTGTTGTACGATATTGCAACAATGACATAAATTGTAGTACTCAACGCCCTCTACAATTATGGCCGAAAAAAAAGTTTCTAAAATGCATACAAAACAAGAAAAATGCGTTTCAATAAATTTTTGAGGGGTTTTTTAAGTTTTTCAAAAAACGCCTACGCGTTGAACATGCCCATCGCCAAGGTGGCTTACTGACGTCATTTAGCAACAGAAAAAACAAGACTTATCCTTTAGGTTTTTTTTCACTGAAACGATATTTTTTTCGACAGATTGACTGTACTATATGGTAACGGATAGAATACATATAGTGTACATATATAAGTATATTTATAAAATACTAGCGGCCCGCCCTCGCTTCGCTTCGGTGTAGAGCTGAAGCGTAGACTACAGTTTTTGTTCTCAGGCTTGTTTTATACACAATGACATTCATCTATGATTATTCTTATACCTGCATGCAAAGTCTCAGCCCGTTCGGTTTTAAAATTGACAAAGTTTCATACAAACTTTCATTCCCTATTTTATCCCCTTGGGGGTAGAATTGATCAAAATCCTTTCTTAGCGGATGCCTACGTCATAACATCAGTGGTTTAGGCTGGGCGTTGATAGATTACTACGTCAGTCAGTCACCTTTGAGTTATATATATATAGATTATAAAAAAACTGAAGATGGTATATTTATCTTTTCCAAACTTCTATTGACATCACGTCGCTCAATTGTTTTGCCTTCCCAGAATCTCTCCACTAACATTTGAAATTTATGGTATGGTTTTAAAGTTCAAATTGACTTTTAAGTATTATTACGAATCGTTTGTATGGGAGTAAAGAAAAGTATTGTTTTTTGACATTTTCAGGCATTTTTTTTAATTTTTCTCTTCGTAAGAACCATCCTCGTACTTCAAGGAATATTCTAAAAAAAAATCAGCCAAATTGGTCAAGCCGTTTTCATGTTATGTCGTGACAACGGAAAACGGGTTTCATTTTTATATATATAGATGTCCATAACGAGTGGTAGAGAAAAAAAATTTTTGGACGATTCAAAAGAGTTGTACTACTTACATCCAATTTGAATAAATATATATTGATTTCTGATTTGATATAAATACGTATTAAACATCCATGACTGGAGCACAAATGCTCGTATTCATCACACAAACATCTGCCCCCACCGGGATTCGAACCCGGGACCTCACGAGTCGTCGAGGTCGAGGTCGTCAAAAGTCGAATGGTTTCGGAGCACATTGGCTCTGACTGACAAACAAACATACACCAAAGTGATCTTACAAGGGTTTTTTTTCTATTGGAAACAGAACCCTAAAATAGTAAGGTTAATGGTTATTTTATTGGGAGTCTGTGAATTGTTATCGGGAATAAAAATCAAAGTGAAAAATCGCGAAAGGTTTGATATTCAAAGTTACCTCTAATTGAATTTGATGCATTCAATAAGGTACTTTTTAATCCTGTTGATAATTATGAGTTTAAGTAAGAGAAAATTTTCTTCTCACTCAGCTAAGGTACTCTGTTCTTAAAATTAGTCAAGAACAACTACATTAAAACAAAGTTTCCTGTTGATTTCGTGGTTGCTTGTAACGCTATTCAATTAGAACGAACTATTATTCGTCAAAGTCTTGTTATTGGCATCTCTTGCCTTAACTTTATAATTGAAAACATGGTTTCTTTTGTCGCAAGTCTGTAGTTTAGACTTGCGATGGCTTGTCAGCCGTAAATAGGGTTGATGTCTAACGCTCATTCAATTCAATAAATTGGAAACAATAAGTTCAGCGAATTTTCAATTTATAAATTACTTGCTGTGCCACGCGGTGTTACCCGCGGTTTATTAGGTATATTTTCCCGCAGTAAAACGTAGCCTATGTGTTAATCCAGGGTGTCAGCTAACTTCATACCAAATTTTATTAGAATCGCTCCAGCCATTTAGACGTGAAGAAGTAACAAACATACACACTCACACACTCACAAACTTTCGCATTTATAATATTAGTGTGATAAGAAATGGTCTTCAATCAATAATCAACATCATTTATTCAGTTTAGGCTGTTACAAGCACATATGAATGTCTAGAAGCTACGTCATCGGTTCATAAGTCGCTGGGCAGGTAAAATAACGTAAAAACTACAACGCCATATAACGCAATTAAATGAAATGAAATGAATACACTAAAACTTAAATTCATTTAAATTGACTTATTGAAAACACTAGTAGTTTTTCCTACTACCCATTCAAAACATATTTTAGCTGATAAGAAGAATGGACACAATAGTTAAGAGCTCCAATAAGTCCCATTGTGTCGGTAAGTACGTCTTTGAGGGTCCAATGGGCACCATGTTCTTGATAGGAGGTCGAACGGGCACTTTTTTGTAGGTAAGGTCCAACTAGGAGGGTCCAATGGGTACTAGACCAAGGAACTCATCAATATTTACAAGAAGCAACAACATTTACATTAAATCATGTTGCTACCAATACAATTAATTAGAGACAAGTTTTGAGTTGTTCAGGACAACAATGATTAAGTACCTTGTTGACAAAACATTGTAGATTTCAGTTTGTTGATTGTGTTTCCTCGCTGGTGGTGGATGATTGTACATGGATGGTGACGGTGATGAAAATCGTACAGCATGTGGAATCAAATGTCGACATCATTTTTGAAGTCCATAGTGACTAAACATCCATAAATTTCAAACTGCTGCCTGCCCAATCAAAAAGAAAATTATTCACTGATGAATCCTACACATGAATACATCTAAATATTTCCTGTCTTTATCTAAAGACTATTGATCCTTTACTCTTTAAGTTTAGCCATGCTGTTTAATTTATAGATCGTGCCATAGAATATTCATTCATATATTGTTTTAAACTTTCATGGTCACTAACATTATAGTAACATGGCGCTTGCAACAGTGCCGAAATATCAGAAACTCGCTAAAAACAAGTTACATGGTAACATTCCCGTAAATAACTTATAATACTGTAATATTCGTTCATATATTTGAAAAACATAAACATCTTTCTGGCACGGTTGAAATCTGAGAATAGTGAATCAACCCAGCCTTTTTAAGGACTCGGGTACCTAAGTCCTTAACTTCATTAAAAAGTTCAAGAACTATTTTCGATTAAGCAATTTGAATGCTACAATTGTAAAGCTAAGTTAGTTATAATTTAGCAGTGTTTATAAATACTTGATAAGATTTTCAAATTAACAGCTATTTAATATTGTATAACACAATAAGCATTCAAATAGTTTCTTCGAGTATGCGTTCTACGATTTTCTCTGAAAGAGAAAAACGACGTCGAATTCAATAAGAAACTATTACTAATAGATTTGTAACTTGGAATCCTTTGAGAGTTGTGTGTTTGAAAAGATTTTGATATTTAACTAGAAGCATAATATGCTAGTTAAATGTTTGATTCAATTTATTGTTGTTATTTTTTTTCTAGTAAACTTTTCTTTAGATTTAAACATCTAGCAGTTAAATGCTCAAAAAATAAATAAATCATAACTATAATTGCTATTTCTTCTTTCAAATGTTTAATACTTGAAAAAGTATTCATTTGACATTGTGGGTTACCTACAATGCGAAGAGATGGCGCTGCCTTGCAGCTTAAGGCTAGGAAAATTTCGACGCGGCTAATAGGGCCGTGGTAGCATAATGGTCAGTGCATTCGCCCGGATAGCGAAGGATGCGGGTTCGAGTCCCGTCCGCTGCCTGGTCCACGTGGATTTTTTTCTAGTAAACTTTTCTTTAGATTTAACCATCTAGCAGTTAAATGCTTAAAAAATAAATAAATCATAATCAATTTATTGTTTTAGGTACCGCTGTCATTAGCTGTATCGTTACGATCGAATCGATGTCCAACAATTATAAAAAACGTCTTATCTAAAACTGGAGGATTTTTGGATTTTTATGTTTTGTTAAAATAATATTCTTTCCTTGTTTCCATTACGTGTAAAACCTAATCAGGCGAGGACTGAAGTAAAAGCTACACCCTTCGCTATCCGGGCGAATGCACTGACCATTATGCTACCACGGCCCTATTCGCCGCGTCGAAATTTTCCTAGCCTTAAGCTGCAAGGCAGCGCCATTTCTTCGCATTGTAGGTAACCCACAATGTTAAATGAATACTTTTTCAAGTATTAAACATTTGAAAGAAGAAATAGCAATTATAGTTATTTTTTAAGCATTTAACTGCTAGATGTTTAAATCTAAATTATGCTACTACTGCCCTATTCGCCGCGTCGAAATTTTTCTTAAGGCTAGGAAAATTTCGACGCGGCTAATAGGGCCGTGGTAGCATAATGGTCAGTGCATTCGCCCGGATTGCGAAGGGTGCGGGTTCGAGTCCCGTCCGCTGCCTGGTCCGCGTGGATTTTTTCTAGTAAACTTTTCTTTAGATTTAAACATTTAGCAGTTAAATGCTTAAAAAATAAATAAAAAAAAACTACACACAATATGGCTGGTTCTTTTTGGAAAATATATCTCGGGCCTCACCTGATTAGTGTTTGTTTCTCTCCAGGCCCAGCATGGGAAATCTAGATTTGAAAGTACACAATAAATACTAAGGGCCTGTTTTCGCATACTGGGACACGCATTTTTGGAGTTTACTCCTTAAGAATCGATTTGCATATATAAGGGGCCCGCTATGAGAAAAATGTGAGGAGTGAAATCTATCGATGAATGACCTCGTTACGTTTTTTACTGTCTACGCTGTAGCAGCCGTAGTGCTACACCGTAGCACAGTATCGAGGCGTACCTTTATTTATGCACATCTGTAATTGACTATTGTAAAAAGTTTAATGTAAAATATTTCATCGATTAGTTATAATAAATGTATATGAAATGAATAAATATATATTTATGTTTGTATATTATTTTCATTAATTTGTTAATTTACCCTTTCATACAGTATCAATATTTTTTAAGTTAAATAAACTCTTTTTGCGTCTGGTTGGACTATCGAACTTAAGGAGTAAACTCCAGTCGTGCGTCGGAGCTGACACATACAATTTTTTTTAGAAATTTAACACACTTCTCTAAATCGAAGAGTTAGGGAGCTTGTTGACGCAGGATTTTCTGAGCTTGTTCGTGAGTACGGTATTTACGTTTGTACCAACCCCAAACCGTTGTTAGCGCCGATGTCGTTAACAAACCTCCATAATTTGACGACCTCTGTGGCCGAGTGGTTTGAACGCCGGGTTTCATGGTGTCGCCTACTCAAAAGGTCCCGGGTTCAAATCTCGGTGGGGGCAGATGTTTGTTTGATGAATACGAGCATTTGTACTCCAGTCGTGGATGTTTAATATGTATTTCTATCTAAATATACTTATACGAGGAGCTCGATGGCGCAGGTGGTTAGCGCGTTCGGCTGCGATCGTTGAAGTTAAGCAACTTTCGCTGTGGTCGGTCATTGGATGGGTGACCAAAAGTTTACTACCTCGAGCTCCTCCGTGCTTCGGAAGGCACGTGAAGCCGTTGATCCCGGCTGCATCTGCAACCGTTAGCACCCACCAATCCGCTTTGGGCCCGCGTAGTGGGTCATGGCCCAATCTCCCTATTCCATCCATAGGGAAGGCCTGTGCCTCAGCAGTGGGGACATTAATAGGCTGATAATGATGATGATACTTATATATTATGTACAGTATATGTATTCTATCCGTTACCCTAGCAACCCATAACACAAGCCTTAGTGTCGCCGCACACGGGCCACCGACCACAACCACAAAATGTGGCCCGCACCGGCCACTTAATGCGCCGATACAAAACGCCGCCACACGACACTCGAGCGATTCTCTCCCCAAGGGAGAGAGCTCCCTTACCTTAGTCGGCCGCTGTCGCGCGCTTCAGCCACTTTAGTAGCCGCTTCTAGCTTCTCGTGGCGGCGTTTGTGGCTGTGGCGTGTGGCCTGTGTGTGGCGATACTTACTGTGCTTACTTTGGGGCTAGGCTAATAGGGGTGATGACGTGGTGCAGTAAACGAAATTCTATTTAGTCAGTCAGTTAGATGATCAAAAAATAATGGACACGTATTTAAAGAAAAAAAGAAAAAGAAAGTCAAAGTTAGAGCGCGTCAAAGTTTGGGAGTAGGGGTCGTGACGTCACTTTTGAGTGAATTTTCCCTTATATGTGTACTCAAACGTGACGTCATGCGACTTTTCAAATAAATATATCTCTGCAATGTTTATATTATGTGAAAAAAGAAAAAATACGTGTCCAATACTTTTTGATAATCTACCTGATAAACGAAGAAAAAAAAATTAGTCATCATCCCTATTGGTGTGAGTGTTGGAATTTTTTATATTTATTTATGGTGTCCCATACCTAGGGCTGCCATCCGTCCGGGTTTCCCCGGATTTGTCCTAGTTTACGGGGCGTCCGGGGAGCGTCCGGGCGGGGTTTTATTTGTAGTCCGGGTTTAAAAATTTACGGCAACGCATGAGTGGCCCTTGGTGCTGCAAGTGTCCATGGGCAGCAGTGACCACTTATTATGAGGTAGACAGCTAGCTAGCTCTTTTGCCTAGATCAACATAAAAAAGTTGATTTGTGACATTTTTAACTGTTTTTTTATTGGTCTGTCCGGGTTGTGGGCTTCAAAATCCGGGGTTATCACGCGTCTTATCCTGGTTGCCACATTTTAGAGATGGCAGCCCTACCCATACCTAACTGACGACCGGACGGTTGGTGAAATCGTCTCGTGTAGTCGCGATGTAACTGACGAGGCAGAAGATTATGTTCTCTAGCAGTTCTCAATTTGCCAGCCTTCATGGGCTTGTTACTATCCATCAGTCACAACCTTGAGTGCCATCAAACTGACAGGACAAGGTTAACGTCTAATAGACGCCACAGGGTACATGTAGACTATAAACTCACTTTAGTTTAATAAAACTACTACTTTATCCGAAACTATAAAGTTTCAGAGGAGCTCGATGGCGCAAGTGGTTAGCGCGTTCGGCTGCGATCGTTGAAGTTAAGCAACTTTCGCTGTGGTCGGTCATTGGATGGGTGACCAAAAGTTTACTACCTCGAGCTCCTCCGTGCTTCGGAAGGCACGTTAAGCCGTTGGTCCCGATGCATCTGCAATCGTTAGCACCCACCAATCCACATTGGGCCCGCGTGGTGGGTCATGGCCCAATCTCCCTATTCCATCCATAGGGAAGGCCTGAGCCTCAGCAGTGGGGACATTAATAGGCTGATGATGAAATATTTTCCAACGAAATGACAACTCACAACAACGCAACCAAAGTAATGATTGAGGAGTTTTTAATGATTTGTAAATCTTTATATATATAATTCTTCTGTGAGTGTGTATGTCACTGAACTTCTCTTAAACGACTGGACCGATTTTGATGAAATTTTTTGTGTGTGTTCAAGGGGATCTGAGAATGGTGTAGATTCACAAAGACGTGTAGGCAGGACAACGTCTGTCGGGTCCGCTAGTCTATATATATAGAAATGAAACCCGTTTTCCGTTGTCACGACATAACATGAAAACGGCTTGACCGATTTGGCTGTTTTTTTTTTGTAGTTTTCTAATACTCTGTACAAGGTTCTTACGGAAAAAAATATAAAGAAAAATAAAAAAATTGAATAGGTACTCATACATAAGATAGGTCGGCTATACAAAATAAAGTAGTGCATCAAAGCTACGCTAAGGCGGTACGAAGTTCGCCGGGTCAGCTAGTTGAATATAAATTGAAAATAACTATACCATGGAGTATGGATATACAACATACCTCATGTAAACATAAGATATATATAATCTATAAATAGTTATATTCTTTATTTTTGAAGCACTTAACTGCTAGATGTTTAAATATAAAGCAAATATTGTTAGAAAAAAATCCACGCGGACCAGGCAAGAGACAAGACTCGAAACCACACCCCTCGCTTTCCGGGCAAATGCAATGACCATTATGCTACCGCGGCCCCGATGGCCGTGTCAAATTTTCTCTGATCTTAAACTGGAAGGCAGCGCCATCTTTTCACATTGTAGGTAACCCACAATGTAAAAGGAATACCTTTACAAGTATTAAACATTTTGAAAAAAGAGTTAGCGATTATATTTTATATAAAAAAAATGGGTTCGTGTACTTATGTAGGCGCGTGAGAAGTTATCCTTCTTTGGCATCGTTTAAAATTAGTTTTTAATTGCATGCAAATAATTAATTACAATAAATTAATAAAAAGTCTGGAAAAGGACACTGACTGTGTCCTTTTCCAGACTTTTTAAAGTTCAGTTTTAATTTGAAAAAATAAATAAATAATCAAAATATTCAATTAAAATCGCTACTGAATATAATTTATTAGAACATATGTGATTTGCACTTGTATGAAACTCAAACACGTATTCCGAATATACAAACTAGAAACATGTGGATAAATATTATAAATAATAATACTTTATTACAAAAAATAAAGATGTGGTTTTTGGTTCTACTACACCAATGGTCAAGAGATGGCGCTGTAGTCTCCTGAATCGCGCTTTGGTTCCGTTGTTCCAGATTAATAAATACTTTTGATAGGCCTTCCACAATGCAGTCGTTAGCACCCACTAAATAGAGATTCTATTTCTATTTTGTTGGTAGATTTTCTCAATGTGCGGTAAACACAAAAGTAACGCATGAATGCTGTTAAAATTTTGTGTTACAGTGATGCGCGCGCATCTTAAAATTTCACTCTCATCATTTTTTCATAACGCGCCTAAAGAAGTATAACTTCAAAAATATAAAATTATCTTAAAAATATTTAAATAAAAGGTAAATGAACTCCAACAGTACGCAACGCGCGCCTGATACAGCACAGAACATAGCGCAAACGATTGCGGATAAAGGCTCTTGTGGTCGCTCTCCATCAGGCTAACTATGGGCAGGTTAACCTGTTAACTGTGGCCACAATTCCAACGCGTACAAAGAAATTTGGTGACTCATTTCTTTGTCGCACTATCCGTAAATGGAATGCTCTGCCCGCTCACGTGTTCCCTCCCTCTTACAACCTGGGATCCTATAAAAGAGGCGTGAAGAAGCAACATGCAGGCTGGCAGAGAGAGGATGGCTGGTGTGGCAGGTAGAACTGCTGTATCAGCTATCTTCGCGTCTGGACTTCACCTCCACTTAACATCAGGTGGGGTGAAGTCATTTCTCGGACCTATCTATAAAAAAAACCTATTTTATTAAAAAAAAAACGCTGCAATCACATAGCATATTTTTCCAGTAATAATTATTATGAATGAAGTATTTTTTTCTTCGGTTAAGGAAAATGCTCGGACGTGCCTCTCGATATAATTTAATTTCTTTATTTTGCTCGGATTTCGTTTAGGCAATTTCAAATGGCGTCATTTGTTATCCGTTATTGCCTTTTTTTGCTCAGAATTTAATGAATGAAAGAGGTGGCGACATCACTTGTCACAAAATATTCTCTGTTTAGATTATGTTTTAAATATTGTACTGTTTTCGGTAGAAATGAATAGGCGAAATAATGTAGGTAGGATAGTTTAACTTACGAACGTTTTAGTGATTAGTTGAATAACCTTTAGAGCGTATTATTTATTTATTTATTTTGGTTACATGGAAGACCAACAGAGCCACAAACCCTTTTTTTTATTGTTTTTTTTTCGAGGTCGAGAACAAAAAAAATATTTAAAAAAAAAACACGTAAACCCGCCAACGAAACATCAAAATAGAGTAACTTAATGTATTTAACTTGCCCAGGGATGCTGTATTTTTTTTTTAAAACCACTGAAAAACACTTTAAATAGTCTGAATACACGGCATATTTTTATTCATACAAAAAACGGCGAACGACGAACTTCCACAGACAACAGTATAAATATTTCTTATGGCAGTTGACTTAATCAATGGCTAGATAGCTAGCCTGTTCTTTCCTCTACAAATTGATATAAGAATGTAGGGGATAGCAAAAGGAATGAATTTTATATGTTCCATAGTATAAGTGGGGTCGCGAGCGACCGAAAGTCGGTCGCTCAACACAATGACGATTTTTGGCAGGAACCGAAAGTCGGTCGCTCAACATAATAGAGGTTTATACTAGAAATGAATAGTAACGACAAAGAGCCAATTACAGGTCCACGAATCTAGACATCACTTAAAATGATACAGAAACTATTTGCACTGTCCAATGTAAAAAATCTCTTAATATAGTTTTATAAATGAGGTCCTTATGATAAATTACGCACATGTTAATTACTAACACTTGTCTATGAATTTAAAGTCTGGAATAAATTTTTGTTATTATTATTATATTAATTTTAAGAGCCCTCTTACAAAATTGCGCCGTTGCCGTACTGATCGGCGCGTAGGTAGATTTTCACTAGTAATATTGCATTTTACGGGTGATGTTTCGAGTCTTATAAATGAATTATTAATGAACTAGTTATAAAAATATATAAATATTTTAGTAGTTCAATAATGGTAGATTAGTTTTATGAATGTTTTTGATAGTAATTCTATTTAATTCAATATCAAAATACGAAGTAAACCTGCATTGTTTTTTGGGAAAACTCACGGAGGTTAGATGTTTTTTTTTTGATAATTAATGAGATGGAAAATCAAAATTCTAATACATTATGTTACAACAAAAACTTATTTTTGATGTCGTAGTAATTAATTTGATCTTATTTATTGATCATTATTTAGGGATTCAGGCGTTTGAAGTTGTGCATATTATCGTTTTTTCCGTAAACTAGCTGCAGTAGAACGATCAGTACAAAGAAATGAAAATAGTATTTACAAATATTCTACATTAACTTACAATGAGAAGAATAAATCTACTTTTTACTTCTATTGGAAATAGTCAAAATCTTTTCTAAAGAGGTTAACGAGGCGCTCAAAATTTACGATTTTTTGCAAAAAAATGAGAAAGGGCTCTATATCTCCAAAAAATAGCATCTGTATTTCACGTGATTAAGCCACTGTCCTGGCAGTCGCTTTAGTGAGCTCTCTGCACGTAGAAATGCTGCCTCGTTGCAGTAAGAATTTGCAGTCACAGTAGCTGCCTTAGTGCTCCTTGTATGCCCAAGGTTTTGGTCCCTGTAATGTGCAAACCAGACAGTTCACCACAGCTTAGATTAAACAGTTTGACTGCGATATAATTTTTTCTGCAAGTATAGGCGTAGCGTGTGCGTTAGGTACAGATGGAAATGACTTACATTAAATAGTACTCAATGATGCGGTAGACAAACGGACAAAGTTAGTTGGACAAAAAATATAAAAATAAAATATGACAACACTACTTAAATAAAAAAAACGTGTGTGTTTATGACTACACGACTGAAGTGAAACTTCTTTGGCTCCATATTTATTTATTTTTTATTTATTTATCTTTAACAAAGTGAAATTTAATACAATAAAATATAGATATAATCTTAAGGCCAATTACAGAAACTCATTACGTCCACATTAGATATTAACGGCGTTATTATATGTCAGTAATTATTATATTTAATTTAATTTTAAAAATTGCATAAAAATCATATAATTCATTAACATAAAAAATTATATTAAATTAATATTGGACAAAAACACAACAAAAAAGAAGAAAAACAGACACTGAATATCCATATAAAAGGGTTTTTCAGAGTTTGTCACATGATAACTGTATGAAGTGTGGGTGGGTGGGTGTGCGCGTATGTATGTGTGTTTGCGCGCGCGCGCGTGTGTGTGTGTGTGTGTGTCCATGCAGCTGCAATGCTATGCCTGGTAAAGAGATGGCGGACGCCGCAACCCGGGCACTACATCATTCAAGTAGGTACTTCAGTGTGAGTGCTTGTAATTGTAGGCCTACATTGCGCTAAGAATAAAATCAAACAAATAAATTAAATTGAAATTGAAACAAAACAAATATCAGGGAAAATAATTTAAGCTGTAAAATACAGCGCATATGTGTGTACAATATATACATGTATATACTTATACATATTTTATTTAATAGCTATAAGGGAAAGAGAGAAAGAAAATGTGTGCCCGCACTGCTTTCTCTTGCTTATATCCCCCACTCAACTCCCGTTCGCCTCGCCCGAACACACTTTTCGTAACACGTAACCCATTCGCCAGCTTATCCCCCAAGTCAATTAAGCACACTGTTTTTTTTATATATTTATATTAACATTTTAAGAAAGAGTTTTCTAAACATTGTGAAGACACCGTTACAATATTATTTCAAATTTCATAATGCAATAATCTAAAATATGAAAGTAAAAATCTTCGCTTCGCTTCAATTACGTCAAAAATTGGATAAAGTTTAAAATGTGTGGCACAATCTTCACATTGGCAGGACTGAACCAAGCTTTGTGTTTCATTTAAAATAACTGTAACACGATAACTTTCTTTACGTACTTTATGCTCCGGAGTAACTCGACTTTTTGCTGTACATAATTCTAAATCTCTTTTAATTTGGACATAGCCAATTGCGTTTACGCCGTAAGATTCTTGAAATAACTGCTATGTGTAGAAGCCGCTGAATAAAATACAAAGTTTAACAACTATGATTTATATCTACCGTAGTAATTTAGTCCCTTTCATTTCTACACTTGAAAACTCTGCACATTGGACAAAAAAAGTTACAACCATGTCAACACTAACTCTTGGTAATTTCCTCTCTCTGCTTTGATAAACTCAACTTCCATTTTTATTAAAAAAAACGCAATTAATATTCCCATAACATAATATTCACTTTAATAACCATAATCTCAAATAAGTTGTCATAACACGAGTGACGTCACTATTCGCTGATTGGTGTTTTAAAATAAGTTTTTTCCAAGTCATTTTTAATTCGTAATTATTGTTAAAAAAACAACATTATGTAAAATAAAAACGTTGCAGTAGCCTTTCTGTTATATTTTTTTAACATTTTAATCATAAAATTTTCATAAATATTATATTTGCATCTTCCCTTTTATCCATCCTCGATCTTATCCTTATTATCGCATGAAATCCGATAATGTGTAGAGCAACAACCCTTCTTACTTCCGTCATCTTACTGCCAGATATTAGGGTTACTATAAGGATCGGATAGTGCACCAATATTTGCTTTTGCCATATTATCTTGATTGGGTCTTATATTATCTCTGACTATCTTGATCTGATCAATTAGCTTAAGGAACTATTACCATGTAGTGTTGACATAGTTATAAATATGATTGATCATTATTGTTCCCGTAAAATATTGTCATGGTAAAATATTTTTTTAAACGACTTACACGTACAATTTACTTGTTTTGGACGTTATTTCAAATTAAAAAAGCAACTTTGAAAATCGCGATACACTCAGTTGGGACACAGTTAAAAAGTACCGTGCTTATCGTGGCGGTAGAGAAAACTTACCATTTTGAATTTCAACTTAGGCAGAAATCAGAAATAAATATATCTTTATTCAAATTCGATGTATTATATGTATATGTAGCTGTTTTGAATCGTTCAAAATTTTTTGAAGTGAAATTTTTTTGGAGACCGACGTCCAGGTGACAGCTTTATTGCGAAGAAAATGCATTTTTTTTACAATAGATGTCGCTAGTAATAATTCTGAGAGATAAACTTGTTAATGTAATATAAATTATCATGTTTGTGTACGATAGCGCCGTAAATAAATATTGTATTCTACCACATAAATTATAGTACTTTTATACTGATAATTAAAGAAATTCGTGCAAAATTATTCCCTAACCATTCCAAAATATCAAAAATGCACAACCTTACATAATATTCAAAATTTTAACTTCTACCGACTCCCGGAGTGCAACTCGTCGTTTTTTTTCCTTACAACTCGTTATTGGACACTATTTTTCGCTGCGGAGAAAAACGAGCGAAAAAAACTCCACAACATTATGTAACCACATTTACAAATCATTATGTTGTTACAACGTCAATGCAATCATGATTAAATATAGAAATCCTGTTGGAATGTTTGGAACCGTTCAAACCCAAGCATTTTTGTCTATAATGTAATATAATCAGAATCAGATTTTTTTTTTATAAGTGCTGTTTTATAGTATCTAATAGAAAAGGCAAATCTAATAAAAAACGCAAACACTAATAGGCCATAAATGATGGTAGACAAAAACTACCATTATTAATTTTCATTTACACCGTAACTACTACGTTTGCTATGACATAAAACAAAAACTACCATTGCTATAACAATATTTTATCGAAAATCTACCATGGTTCTGAACTTTATACCAAGTCTACAGCCACCGTCCTCAGTGGTCACGCACCTAGTTGCCCATTTAGCTATTCACCCAGCTACCTATCTAGCTGGGTAGCTAAGTTGTAACGAAAATTTTTAAATATTTTTCACCTAGCTCCCATCCACCCAGACGGTATTGACCGATAAGGGCCTTCGATCCACAAATTTAGTCGATCTTGTACCAACAATTTTGTACAATATATTGTTTTAAACTTTCATGGTCACTAACATTATAGATATTAACGGGATTGTTACCATGTACCTTGTTTTTTATGAGTCTCCGATATTTCGGCACTGTTGCAAGCGCCATGATCACGGAGTAACTGAAGTAATTGCGGGTAGATGTTATTGGCAGACATATCGGTCTACCCTCTGACGTCGTCTTTTACTGCATTCGATACCCCTACCACTGGTCACATTCTCACTATTCACTCGCATTTGTTCCCGTATCTCACAGTATCAGATCGCGGAACGACACTTTTTTGATTTTTGCGGTTTTTACACATACGAACCACTAGTGTGTGGAATCCAGTGTGATGAGAATAACAAATGTGATTAACAATCCCGTTAATATCTGGAATTTTGTACAATTTATTCTTTAAAGTTTTATCGAAAATGATTTTAGAAAAAACATCTATCTATCTATAGGTAGACCGATTACCTGAGTCCTCGCCTGCGGGGTAAAGTCTGTGGGAGAGGACGAGAACGGGGACTGTGAGAGGTGCGGGCGGCAGGCACATTCTTGTCAGAATTGCAAACGCCCGCCGCCGGCACCTCTCACGGTCCCCGTTACCCCGACCCCGCAGGTCTCAGATAGATAGATAGATAAATTCTTTATTGCACACACACAAAAGAATACAAAAATAAGGAAACAATAAAATAATGTGGGCAAAGGCGGCCTTATCGCTTTAAGCGATCTCTTCCAGACAACCTTTGCGGTAAAGGATAACTAAATGAAGAGGAAGTTGCAGTATGCCAGCAAGATAAAATAAAGAAATGTACATATTTTCTTAAACATATAAAGATTATATACAAATAAATAACATATACCTACACAAATAAATATATTATGCAATATTATATATTTATAGATACAGCAGACTAGGATTTAATTAAAAGAAAATCATGTAGTGTATTTTTAAAAATGTTAATTGATTTAGCGTGACGGATCTCAGGCGGAAGCTTGTTCCAAAGCTGTGCAGCTCTAATCGTAAAGGAGTCCATATAATACTCAGAGCGGGTGAGAGGTATCTCTAACACATTATCGTGTTTTGAGCGCAAAACGCGATCGTGGTCCACACCAAGAAATTGGAAACGTTCCTTGAGGTAAGTGGGAGTGCGAGGGTCATACAACACCTTATAAAGTAATAAGAGGAGATGCTCAGTTAAGCGGTCTACCTATAGCTTAGTTACTAAGATGGAATCATAGGATACAAAAGTCAAAATCTCGGTAAATAGTATATAACGAATGAATAACTTTATTGTACACCATGAGATTGTAAATTACAATTAATTAAGACTTTTACATTATAATACAAACGGCGGCCTTATCGCTAAGAAGCAATTTCTTCCAGGCAGCCGTATGTTAACTAGACTGTTACATAGAGAGTGGGAAGTAGATGGTGTCATTTAAAGTGAAACAACAAAAAATAAAATACAAATACATAATATATCCATATATAATGAGTGATGACTAGCTAAAGTGTCAGGTAATGTTCCTATAACATTTTTTTAAAACAAGGTGATGTTTTAGCACCCCTTATTGTTTCCGGCAAGGCGTTCCACAAACGAGCAGCCTGAACTACAAATGACTTGTCCATAAATTTCGTGGAGTGCATTTGAATCTCGATTGTTAAATTCTCTGACGATCTCAAAACACGAGCATGTGTATCATGCAGGAAATTAAAACATTAAATATGTTTTGTGGTTAAAAGCAAGCGTTCAAAAAAGAAACACTCCGGAAATGACTTCAAGATCCAAGAGGAGATAATAGAAAAATCTTAAAATATCAAAGACAGATCAGATCGGTATAGCTATGCTGAGCTGTACCAAAAACCGAGCATTAGAAATGTTTTCGGAATTGTATCAAGCGCTGATAAAAGCGCGTAGCAGTTACTGGAGATTGCTTTGTAAGCGACAAAAAACATTTTGAGAAATAAAATTGACTTTAAAAAATTCTTAAAACTATTTTGAGACTGGTTTAACTGCAGATAGTGGGTACTCTTTGACTATTAAAAACATTAATCATCACCTTACGTAAACAAAGTTATTCAAAGGTAAAATGCAATTAAAGGAACTAATAAAACCGACGGTAAACAATGAAGGAAGACGTTATAGTTGAAATATAGCTCCGTAGTAGTGTTGCCGATCGATAGTCGACTATCGAGGATTAATCGATAGTCTATCGATAGCCGACCAATCGTATGACAATCGATGGGCTTATCGATAGTATCGATACTATCGATAGCACAGAACAAGCCAATACTATACTATAGTATTGTAGGTCGGTAATAACAAACTATCGATAGTATCGATACTGTCGATTTTATTTGCAGCTATACTATCGATACTTTAACAATTTGCAATAGTATTGTTTACAATTTTCAGGTATTATAGTCAATTACAATCAACTATTAGAATTAGCACAGCTCGATAGAAATGTTTATAAAAATATATATATCGGCCTCTAATAGTCCTCAACTACAATACTGTTAAAACATACCTAATACTTTTGCAAATTGGTAGACTATCGATAGTCTAAAACAATCGCTAGTATCGATACTATCGATACCATCGATAGTATTGTTGCAGATAAAATCAACGGTATCGATAGTATCGATACTATCAATAGTTTGTTATTAACGAACTACAATAGTATCGATAGTATCGATACTATTGCACTCATTCGATAGTATTGCCTTGTTCTGTGCTATCGATAGTTTCGATACTATCGATTGTATCGATTCTATCGATAGGCCTATCGATAGGGTACATGATTTTCGATGTAAACTGTCGATAGTTTTCATATCGATAGTTCGGCAACACTACTCCGTGGGGTGAGTGCAAAGGTCATGCAATGACTACAGAACAAGTACCTATATATAACGACAAGTCGCCAATTTTTCAACACAATAAGAAAGCTAAGTGTTTTTTTGAAAGACGTACAAGTCGCAAAACATATTAAAAATACTAACAGAGTGTTACTTGAAACAGCCGTTTAACCTTTCGCCTATAAAGTTTGTTGTTATCTAAGTGATAACGTGACATTCATGACAGTAATGTCATGAAGGCAATTTTCTATTTAGATACTATCTGTTCTGAAATAGTATTTTGTGGAAAATTTACGCTACTATTTGGCGTCACAATGGCATGAGTTATTCACAATAGTTTATTAATACATAAGCTTTGACAAGTGCTCTGTAAATTTTTTCTTCAATAAATCAGTTACCGTTAACTATCCATAATATATATATGTAAAGAACCTCTTTACAGTCAGTTCTTTAATTTGTTATTTCTTATGTAGTTTGTATAGCTCTCGGGTGATATTTTTATTTATAATTACTTTTTTAATTTAATTACTTTTACAATTTCCATTAAAAGATATTGTCTTATATATATATACATACATACATAGATAAATGATTGGTCTCGCTTCACTCCACTAGATACCGCGCTATCAAAAAACAACAGCTCCGTTTATGCGGCAACTCATTATTGTAGTGTGTGTATGTCACTTCGCAAGGACGGTGTCATATGTCAAAAAAAATGTAGCCAGCTGCTCAACTGCTACCCCAATAATAGGGAAAATATTTTATGGATTTGTCGATCCACACTAACAATACCAATTACAAAATCCGTACACATTAAATGAATATATATTATTTTTAGTATTTTTATTTTTTTTTGCAAATATACGTGATGCACGGAGGCGCGAATCCTATAATTTTATCACGCTTGCATAGTTAGTTTCTTTATTTTTATCCCACTTGTCAATAGTTTGGTTACAAATTCTTTTATGTGCCGCCGTAGTCTGAGTGGTATGTACGCCAGTTTTGATGGTGTCGGCCTTCATAGGTCATAGGTCCCGGGAGCTGGGCTAATAGATGTGAGACTTTCGATATATATAAATATTTATTATACATTTAGTGATATCGATTCTGGCATGATTCTTTACAGCTAAACTTAAATTTGACAACAGTGCATCCTTGTCATTCTCTATACAGAATGAAAAGGAGAGACTGATGTTAAATTTGGTTTTAAGTTTAGAGAATCACGCCAGAATCGACCCCATTATTTTTATAACTCTTTAAAATCACTGGTGTCGATTCTGGCTTGATTCTCTAAACCTTAACTTGATGACATCAGTGTATCCTTGTCATTCTCTATACAGAATGAAAAGGAGAGACTGATTTTAAATTAAGTTTTAAGTTTAGAGAATCATGTCAGAATCGACACCAGTGTTGAGTAAATTTATAATTATTATTAACCATGCAGACACTAGAAATTGAAATAAAACTATAATAACAATATATATATAGTTAAAACTATTAAAATAAGCAGGTTAACTAAAGAATAAAGTTTATTATCAAAAAATAAAAATTACATGCCACTAACTTGAACAAGTTTACGATAAATTTGCCTTTTAAAATTCCCAGACTTTTCCAAATTTTCTTTCTTCGAAATGTAATGGAGTCTTATTTGTATAAACTTCTCCACTACTAGTCGAATTAAATTAATCTGATGTATGGCACCATTAACATGACTTGAGTCGAAATCAAAATATCTTTTAGAACCCGTCCCGATGAATTTTTTCATGACATCAATTACAATTTTTTTATATATTAAATTTGATTTTATGTGCGACACTTTATCTATATTTTGTATTATAGATTCTGAAACCAAGCATATTAAAAATACATCTTCAGAGGCATATGATAATCCACCTCTATCTTTTAACATTACAAGTTTATGAAACCAACAATGATTTTTAGCAGTTAAATTATCAATACAATGCCAGCATTTCAATTTTTTTGTTAAGAACTTGACAACAAAACCGGCTACGTATCCAACAACGTGGTTTTTAAAATTCGACATGTATGGCACATCCAAGAATTCTGTGATCTCGTCAAAATCATCCGTAACTTTTTCTAGTGCATCCAACAATACTGAATCTTCTTCTTCGAAACGTTCCCACATGGTAGTTTTATTTATACATTTCAACGCTGAGGAGCAATTCAAAACAGCAATATTTTGTAGTGGGATACAATTTCCAGTATCGCTTGTTTTCAATTCTAAGTGACACAATAGTTTTCTATAAATTCCTTTAAACTGTAAAGTATTCGGATTATCATTGAACCCGCCGTGCATTCTGATCGCACCAAATAATAGTTCAATGTGATCCTGAGTCAACTTGTAGGTGGAAATGAATTTTAACAAACCTTCATCTAAGAGATTAGTTATGTGTTTGAGACTTTCGATACATACTAACATTCCTAAAAATCCAGTATTTGCTTGAGTATTTAAAACAGGCTTAAAACTTTTGATTACGATTTTCTTTTGTTGGTTGTGTTCCTTAAAAGAACGTTTTCTGGCCGATTTTAAATTTAAGCTTATTATGTATTGTTTCGCATATTCTAAATAATTAAGAATATCTTCTTTGTTTCCATTATATATGGGATGACTAAATCCATGTTGGTTCAAATCTCTGGTGTTAAATATATCAAATAAATTATTCCACAATAAAATGAACTTCTCGGTTGCTTCACTATTTTTGAATTCCGGTAAATATAAATCTTCTCTACAAAATTTCAGGGCGATTGCAACGCTTCTGCTTAATAATTGGGAAGCAAACTTTACCTTCATTATATTATTGCGAAATTCTAAATGACGTTTCGTTATTTTATTAGCTAAATGGAGGCCTTCTTTATTTTGCAAATTATTTAGTTTTTCTAGAAAATTCCAATAAATTTCATTTTCTTCGTCATCTAGAAAAGCCTTTTTACTTTCGAAATTATTTCTGATTAATTTACACATATGAACAGGATCAAGAAAAACAGCAACATCTTCACTTGAAGAAGGATGATTGAAAGTAGTCTTCAAATTTTTGGGATCCTTTATTCGACAACCCAATATTTCCATCGCCGAGATATTCGAAGCATGTCCATCAAACGTAATTGATACGACACGTACACCCACTTCATGGCATTTAGTTAGGCATAGTGTTATAAGGTTCGCTTTTTGGGATCCTGTTAAGCCATGAACTAAAAAGTACCCTACAGGCAGTTTCCAGTGCTCAGTTAAGCACACCAATAAAAACACATATGCCTCTGATGCTAATATAGATGTGTCGTTTACACCAGTACCCATATCAACATAACCGTGAGTTTGATTGCGGAGCCACGTACTTTGTTGGCGGATAGCCATTTCATCTGCTATCAGCGCGCAAATAATATTGCCTTTATCAGCTTTTACTTTTAATAACTTAAACGCTTCTTCGGTAAAACCTGGACCACCATCCATGTTGCGATACCATTTGCCTAATGTTTTGCAATGTGGCAAACATGTGCTAAATTTACTCCTCACGTAATTATATGCAGACGGAGAATAAAAGTTTAAAGTTAGACAGAATTTCTTAAGTTCATTAGTATATTTCGGCAAGGTTTTTCTTTGGTTTTTATGCTTCTTATATATATTATTGAATAAATCTGCGGCGACAACATGTTTACTAAGTATGTTATATAAATCGTGATCAATGAAACGTTCTTTTTTTAAAGATTTAATAATATTTTTTAAGTTAGAATTGGATTTTTTTAATCAACGAGTCTTTTCACGCAAGGTTTTTATTATCCTCCCATGTTTTAACTGTAAAATATTTTTCTTATGAAGCTCCTTTTTAAGCTTTGTCTTTCTTGGTGAATCAAAAATATATTCTATGTCGGGAAAGTCATCTAGTGGTGGACTTTCATTACCACTAGTTAAAAATTTTATTTCGTCAGCTGAAGCCGATGTGCTTGGTTTTGCAGTTACCACAATGCTGTTAGAATTGACCACTGGAGTTGATGTGCTTGGTTCTGCAGTTACCACAATGTTGTTAGAAATGTTGTCCGGTAGTATTGACGATAAAACCAATGCGTTCTGTGGTACAGCTCCCTTATGTAATCTTTTCAAACCACCTTTTGTCAAGTAGAAGTCACTGGCATTAAAATGAATCGAACATATAACACTGCTTTTTCCTGGTTTCCACCAACTTTCTTCCCGGCTGACTCGTACTATAGCAGTCCAACGGTCACGAATAACAGGATCAACAGGAAATCTGTACCAAGCAAACATAACACGATAAAAATAATAATGAAGATTTGGTTACATGTTGTACGGAAATACACGCTCGGCCAATTATTTAATCGAAAACCCTTCCACGGCGTATGGCGCACAAATATTCACTTCGCCACACACTTGAGCAAATTATTAAGTTTCCTTTATTATTACCCGCACCATAAGTTATCCCTGAGGCCCAAGCACGAGTTTTTGACAGCTGTGTAACGCTAACATATCGCATCGTCAAAGTTTCTATGAAAAAAACTAAGCAGCGCCATTGACACCATGTATAAACTAGCTTTTTCCATACAATTTTGACCATTACGATACTTTACGAAGCTGTCAAAAACTCGTACTTGAGCGTCTGTTCTCTATTTTATTTAATTAATTTCATTTTTTTTCCAAAAATTGTGATGATTTTAGACCAGGGTCGATAATATTAAAAATGGTAAAAAGTGAAAAAAGAATATAGTAGGATGAAACCCATTGGAAAAGGTAGAGAATATAACAAAAATGAAAGGAAAAATATATTACGGGCGATCTGAGGTCGGAAAGGGGGAGGGGGTAAGTTTTTAATGGTAAAAAACGGTTAATCTCGATTTCCGGTAAAACTGCAAGTCTTATGAAAAAAAGTTAGAGGGCAAAGTTGTAGGTAATAAAAAACTCTACAACTTTTGTATTGACACTTTTTTCACATAACCTCAAAATTTATGTGAAAAATTCGAATAACCGAGTTTTTGGTTTTTTATTTTTATTATTAGCAAAATTTATTTTTTCACTAAATTTAGTATATGTATATTTGGGACATACAAAGGTAAGTTTTCACTAAATATCGTGAAGTGTTTTTTTTTGCAAAAAATAAAAATAAAAACCAAAAACTCGGTTATTCGAAATTTTCACATAAATTTTGAGGTTATGTGAAAAAAGTGTCAATACAAAAGTTGTAGAGTTTTTTATTACCTACAACTTTGCCCTCTGACTTTTTTTCATAAGACTTGCAGTTTTACCGGAAATCGAGATTAACCGTTTTTTACCCTTAAAAACTCACCCTCTCCCCCTTTCCGACCTCAGATCGCCCGTAATATATTTTTCCTTTCATTTTTGTTATATTCTCTACCTTTTCCAATGGGTTTCATCCGACTAAAATTTTTTTGGTCTCAAAAATTATCGACCCTGGTCTATTTCTTCACCCCCCGATTTATTTTCAAATATTTTCAATTCACTGACACGAATAGTTTGTATTTCATAAAGAGATCGAATGAAATGGGTCATATAACAGTATATTCATATTATAAAAATCTCAACCATAGGGACTTTTATATTGCGTACTTGGCAACACTAAATGACGTTTATTTTTCATGAAATTTTACATCGAAATTTCGAAATTATAAGATACTTACTGATGGTATGTGATCCCAGTGTCTTTTTTATTTTTTGAACTATTATTTTTACAATGTTTCACAACACAAACTGGCATTTTGCTGCGGATTGTGCTCTCAATTGTTTAAAATATTCGGGACTAACACCTAAAGCGCAGCTGTCAATGTGACTGACACGGCGAAGGCTCGGGTCTGCCGATTTCGGCATAGTATTTGTTGCCGCATTAAACAAGTACGCCGGCGGTATCTAGTCGAGTGAAGCGAGACCAATCATTTATCTATGCATACATATATATATAATCCATATTATATTAGGGGTTTGTTTAAAAATGACAACAGCTTAAAAGGGTATGTTTCAGAAATATATATATTTCAATAAGTGTAAACTCTAAATTTCTTTACAATAGAAACCAATACAATACAATACAATACAAAACTATTTATTTTCACATCACAGAAAACATAAAACATGAAGTACATAATTAAAGAATACAGTGTAATAATGGGCGGTCTTATTGCTAAGAGCGATCTCTTCAAGACAACCTTAGGATGGAGAGGACAAGAAAGAAGCTGGAGAGACGGCGGTGTAATTGACTACACAATACAACATAAAAAAAAACAATCAAACCAATATGATCAAATTAAGTATATAAAACAATACACACATATACATATACCTACATGAATACATACATATATACATACATAGTTATAAAAATATGCATAAATACATACATACCGAGAATGATCGATGGCGCAAGTGGTTAGCGCGTTCGGCGGCGATCGTTGAAGTTAAGCAACTTTCGCAGTGGTCGGTCATTGGATGGGTAACCAAAAATTTACTATCTCGATCTCCTCCGTGCTTCGGAAGGAACGTTAAGCCGTTGGTCCCGCCTGCGTCTGCAGTCGTTAGCATCGACCAATCCGCACTGGGCCCGCACGGTGGGTCATGGCCCATTCTCCCTATTCCATCCATAGGGAAGGCCTTTGTCTCAGCAGTGGGGACATTAATAGGCTGATGATGATGATGATGATGACATACATACCTATGTCTAATTCAGTCAGCTAAGATCAACAAAAATGGAAGGGTTACAAGGACATATAGTGAGATCTAACAAGGTTTTTGAAATTGTGGAAAGACTTTGCACGTCTTATGGAAACTGGAAGAGCATTCCATAGGGAGAGCATCAAATTAGTTTAACCGCAAAACATATTGCAATGAATCGCTTTACACTATTGCAACGTAAGTCTGTAAAATAAAAAAATATTCAAGTAAGTTGTAAATCTCAGAAATGTCAATGTTGTTTGCATCATAGAAACTTTGTAGAACTTGCGGTACTTCAATCGAGTTTGAATTTAATAAAATCCTAAAGGGATTTAAAGAAAATATAATTAGTAAGAATTCCATGCGGACCAGGCAGCAGATGGGACTCGAACCCGCACCCTTCGCAATCCGGGCGAATGCACTGACCAATTATGCTACCGCGGCCCTGACAGCCGCGTCGAAATTCTTCTAGCCATTCTTAAGCTGCAAGGCAGCGCCATTTCTTCGCATTGTAGGTAACCCACAATATCAAATGAATAAAAAAAATATTATAGTCCTAAAAGGATGTCTAATCAAATTCCATGAGGGACTCTACCTCACGCAGCTCATAGCAGATTAGTATAATATCTTGAGTCTGATGAAGAGACTTAGAGATTAGGGTGTCGGGACATGAATTTGCATACAAGATTCTCACCTAAAAATAGTAATTTTGTTTGTGGATACATACTGATTGTGTTCGGATTTTTTTTTTCAGGCAACAAAGTTCATAGACCGGTTAGTTAAATTTCGTTTTTGAGCCTAACAAGCCTGTTCGCTTAGTGTGAAAATTACAGCTTGCATGTCTAACGGCGCACTCAGAGACATCTTTCAATTTAAATGCTTCCTTAACGCACGTATTGTCTTGTTCAGCGTTTCCACTGAAGCTCAGAACAGTTCTGAACGAGCAAATATTTGTTCGCTAGGTAAATGGAATGCTCAGAGCAAAAGTTCGATCACCGTGGCGTTGTTTCCATTGATGATTGAGCAAAAGAGCATTCGTTCACTGAGTCCATTCAAACATCGTTGAAGGAACTCGTTCGCTCGCTCTGATGTTGCCATTTACCGAGCGAGCAAATGTTATATATATACTTTTTTAAAGCATGTAACTGCTTGATGTTTAAATCTAAAGAAAATATAACTAGAAAAAATTCCACGCGGACCAGGCAGCAGACGGGACTCGAACCCGCACCCTTCGCAATCCGGGTGAATGCACTGACCCGGATTGCGAAGGGTGCGGGTTCGAGTCCCGCCTGATGCCTGGTTCGCGTGGAATTTTTTTGAGCAAATGTTTTTTAGGCTCAGCATTGTTCTCAGCACTAAGCGAATGCTGCATATTCTAATGTTATGCATAGCAACTGACATCAATTTTGTTTTTCTAACTTAAAAGTCGATTGATGTCTCAAAATGCGTCTGTAAATATCATTGGGAACATTCGATAAACAAATATAATTATGTAGTATACGATTAAATTAATATAAAAATATTTTTCCTTGAAAATCTGCAAACACGAGATCTAAATTTAACTCGCTAATGATCTAGCTTGAATGTTCAGTAAAAGTTGATCATTCACTTTTCAGTGGAACAATTTACGCTTCAGCATATTTTCACGACATTTCATGTTGTAATTTCATTTCAGCGAGTTGTGGATTCGCGGCCTACATTCAGCGCGTGAACGTGGCTCATATTAGGAAGTTTGTTTTTTAGATATTTATGCCTTTTGTCAAGTTACGAGAATTTTTTAACAATCTTTTTAAAGACGATACTCCAATAATTATTGTCATTATTATCTATATATATACAACTCAAAGGTGATTGACTGACATAGTGATCTATCAACGCACAGCCCAAACTACTAGACGGATCGGGCTGAAATTTGGCATGCAGGTAGATGTTATAACGTAGGCATCCGCTAAGAAAGGATTTTGATCAATTCTACACCCAAGGGGATAAAATAGGGTATGAAACTTTGTATGAAACTTTGTCAATTTTAAACCGATCGGGCTGAGACTTTGCATGCAGATATAAGAAGAATCATAGATGAATGTCATTGTGTATAATACAAGCCTGAGAACAAAAACTGTAGTCTACACTTCAGCTCTACACCGAAGCGAAGCGAGGGCGGGCCGCTAGTATCCCTATAAAATTAAACATAGGTACAGGCATTTGTGTCATATTTTCCATGAGGAGTTTGCAGAACATCAAATAACTGGCAAACACTGTTTAGAAGGTGGGATACTGAGTAAAAAATACACGTGAATATATGAAAGGAAATACACACAGGAGGACATGTCGGTGGGACCGGGGATGATAGCCGCATCTGCAACATTATTTTGGCACTATTATAAAACAAACTTAACGTTATAATTTAATATTATTATTATAACTATAATTGCTATTTCTTCTTTCAAATGTTTAATAGTTGTAAAAGTATTCATTTGACATTGTGGGTTACCTATAATGCGAAGAGATGGCGCTGCCTTGCAGCTTAAGAATGGCTAAGAGGAATTTCGACGCGGTCCGTGAGGGCCGCGGTAGCATAATTGGTCAGTGCATTCGCCCGGATTGCGAAGGGTGCGGGTTCGAGTCCCGTCTGCTGCCTGGTCCGCGTGGAATTTTTTCTAGTTACATTTTCTTTAAACTTAACGTTGTTCGAAGAAGGAAGTGAGGTTTTCTTCATCATGAGCCATTAATGCCTCTTGGGACACAGGCCTTCCTAATAGATGGAGATCGACCATGCCATGACCCACGCGGGGCCAGTGCGAACTAATAGGCTTTTCTAAGGACGAAGGAGCATCGCATAATCGGCAATTGCGAAAATTGCTTAAATCATGCGTTCTAATGCGCCACACCACCACACCAACGAGCTTCCATCACCGTTAACAAGTTCCGTCTTTTTTTGTTAATAATGATTATTAACAATGATTGGTGGTTAGCGCGTTCGGCTGCGATCGTTGAAGTTAAGCAACCTTCGCAGTGGTCGGTCATTGGATGGGTGACCAAAAATTTATTATCTCGAGCTCCTCCGTGCTTCGGAAGGCACGTTAAGCCGTTGGTCCCGGCTGTATCTGCAGTCGTTAGCACCCACTAATCCGCACTGGGCTCGCGTGGTGGGTCACGGCCCAATCGCCCTATTCCATCCATAGGAAAGGCCTGTGCCCCAGCAGTGGGGACATTAATAGGCTGATGATGATCTCTCTGTACGCGAAAATTAAATTATCCTATACGAACAAAGAAATTTGGTGCCTCACTTCTTTGTCGTACTATTCGCAAGTGAAATTCTTTGCCCACGCACTTCCTTCAAACTGGTGTCCTTTAAAATATGGGTGACGAAACATTTTTGTAGGCCGACGAGGTGAGGATGGATGGAGTGGGAGTTCACCAGCTATCTTCTGGACTTTACCACCGCTTAACATCAATTGGAATAGATTCATTTGTGAATTCAGCCATTTTTAATATTTCGCTCCAAGTGAATCTTCTCTTAAGCTAGTGCAGTGACATTAGATAAAAAAAAACAGCTAAAGGCCGGCATCGCATTTGTGATACTCCTGGTGTTGCAAGTGTTCATGGGCGACGGTAATCACTTACCATCAGGTGAGCCGTCTGCTCGTATGCCCCCTATAACATAAAAAAAAAATGGGTGCGTGTACTTATGTAGGCGCGTGAGAAGTTATCCTTCTTTGGCATCGTTTAAAATTAGTTTTTAATTGCATGCAAATAATTAATTACAATAAATTAACAAAAAGTCTGGAAAAGGACACAGTCAATAAAGTTCAGTTTTAATTTGAAAAAATTAAATAAATAATCAAAATATTCAATTAAAATCGCTACTGAATATAATTTATTAGAACATATGTGGTTTGCACTTGTATGAAACTCAAACACGTATTCCGAATATACAAACTAGAAACATGTGGATAAATATTATAAATATGAATACCTATAACTGTTATTTTATTACAAAAAATAAAGATGTGGTTTTTGGTTCTACTACACCAATGGTCAAGAGATGGCGCTGTAGTCTCCTGAATCGCGCTTTGGTTCCGTTGTTCCAGATTAATAAATACTTTTGATAGGCCTTCACAATGCAGTCGTTAGCACCCACTAAATAGAGATTCTATTTCTATTTTGTTGGTAGATTTTCTTAATGTGCGGTAAACACAAAATTAAAATTAAAATTTTGTGTTACAGTGATGCGCGCGCATCTTAAAATTTCACTCTCATAATTTTTTCATAACGCACCTAAAGAAGTATAACTTCAAAAAAAGCTAATACAATTCGAAAGATTTTCAAGCTTTTCATCCTTCACCAAGATGAAACAGCTAAGCGCATACAAATATTGAAGTGCCGCCGTAAAAATATCGTTTTCATTTAATGTAACCGTATCTCTACTCAACATTCATCCCACGGAATTCTCAGAATATTATTTTATTGGAAACTTTCCGCGGGATACTACCTTGTCAGTTTCACCATTCTGGCTGCAAAACTTTTCTATTCTCGGATATCGTAAAGAAAGGGAAGTGGTTTTTTGTATTTGATTGTATGTATTTCACTGCAATTGTGTGTGATAAAGAGGATATTTCATTGATCTAATGGAACCTTCGTGTATTTTTTTCCCTAAATAATTTCACACAGCTTGTGCATTTAGCCAATGTCAAGTGTTAAAATGTTTACAAATTCTATAGCACTCGTGGTCAAAGTAATAAATCAAGTCAAAGTAAGTGGCAGTCAAGTCAATCCCCCTTTCCCTATGTTTCAGTAAATGTGTGGGGATTTACTGGAACCTCCCCGTGGACTTCTTGAGGGAAAGTCGAAAGACACTTTCCGCTATTTTGTTTCACTTGCCAACACTTGTGCATGTTCCCGAACACTTAGTGGTTAATAATCCACCATTATTGTACACTAACATCCGCCACAACACAATTTTTAACAAGAAAAACAAAACTGCTAAAGTGACGCTTTCCGATCCCGCCAAAAAGTCCAACGTTCGTGTTGCCGCTAATAATGAATTGTATTTAAGGTACAATACCCCAATGACGGTCAGGAGTCAATGATCGACATTTCCTTCTGTGCTCAAAGAAAATAAGAGTAGGTGACCGATCACTGATTGTGGTAATACCATAGAACACAGAAAGAGGTTAGAAGGACCTTGTGGGCGGGACAGGCGAGTCACAGTTATGTATGAGCAAATGCTCATAACTTGACCAAAACTTGGTTCTGATTGCGTCGTTGCTCCCGGGTGTGAGCGCTGATTGGTTCGATTGTTTGATATCGCGTTGTTTGATTGGCTATTGCCTATTAGGTGGAAATGCAGTGGGAGCGAGACGGCGAAATCGGTTCCCGTACAAACAGTATATGATCACCCTTCCAACCTCTTCCGAAAATTTTTTAATTGTATGTTAAAGCATATGGGTAAGCTAAAGGGTTCCTGTGTATTTGCCGATTATTGTTGTTCTTTTTATGTCTTTGCATACTGCCTCATGTTATTTGTCCTTTCTTGCTGTCAATGTCATAGTTGCGCACAGGCATGGATCGGCCTAGAAGCCTAGTAGAATTACTAATAAGTTTGCAATTCATTTAATTATTTCTTTGTTTTTTTCTTTTGTTTTTTTTTTGGTTCCAGTTTGTAGTCTGTCCTCCCTCAGATAAATCACTTTTTTTTAATTTTTTGTACTTTTGCTGTAAGGCTAAGGATGGTAAAAAAACATTCAGCCTACGTTGTTATTTTTTTTATGTGTGTAGTTGTTTATTTTACTATTGTTTAAAAATATTAATCTGTGTCGTCAACCTTAGGCCCTGCCAGAATCATCAGCGCTGCAGCAGCCCTGGTGTTGCTGTAGTATCAAGTTGAGACAGGGACCTAGTTGGCAAAAAAAAAAAAATTATGTTGAACAATACTTTATGGTCAATAAAATTTATTTCTTTCTTCTTTCTTCTCTCTCTGTGTTCTGTGGGTAACGAGCGTCTATAGCCTGACCGATCACTGAATGTTACCACATTTAGTAATTGGTTAAATTCTCTTTTTTTCGTTGATCATAGAAGGGAATGTCGATCATTGGCTCCTGACAATGGTGCCGGTACTTAGGACATATTTTTATCTAAAGAAAATATTACTAGAAAAAATTCCCTGCGGACCAGGCAGCAGACGTGACTCGAACCCGCACCCTTCGCTATCCAGACGAATGCACTGACCATTGTGCTACCGCGGCCCTCATGGCCGTGTCGAATTCTTTCTAGCCTTTCTTAAGCTGCAAGTCAGCGCCATCTCTTGGCATTGTAGATAACCCACAATTTATAACATTAATTATAAACTAGCAAACCAGTGAACCAAATGTTCACCAAAACCTGATTTAAAAAAAAAATGTATTTAATTAATTGAGAACTTCGGAGATTTTGTGTGGTTTCGTTTGAAATTCGTGATTTCTCGAAAACCGGAAGTGCTACGTCACTCAAATCCGGTTTGTAGTCTTATCAGACTATTCTTAACTTATAACTTAAACATTCTCTTTATCTATCTCTTACGGTTTGGCTGCTGAAACAGCACCACGGACGGACGGACGGACTTGTCTAATAGATAAGAGATACTTCTAAAAACATATAATTACCCACCATAGTATGTATACTATAGTAAGACGAATAAATTTATGTGCTAGGGGTTGTTTGGGTAAATTAAAAAAAAAAATGAACAAAGTTTTCTAGTTCTTTTTATCGGATCGTGAGATGTGAAATGAAATGTATTTATTCAGTCTAGGCTGTTACAAGCACTTGTGAAGGTCAGAAGCTAAACCATCGGTTCGCAAAACTACGGCGGGAGACCTTGTACTGAGAAGAACCGGCAAGAAACTCAGCAAGGGCTGCTTTTTTCTCCCTGTATTGTTATATACAGAGTCGTCAAGTTGAAAAATGACTTCAGAGATACTTCTGAAGTCACCTTCCATTACATCATTTAGGATATAGATATATATAGTTACAATAAATTTTATATTTAGTATATAGGAAGCGGCATTAGATAGGTACCATATTACTGTTACAAAAACTGACTAACACCCATCAAATAACAAATTACAAGAAACACTTTGTCCATGCATTACGATCATTTAGTTAGATAATCATTAACTTTATAAAAGCCCTTTTTCATAAGAGAATTCTTGATCTGAGATTTAAATTTGGTTAGTGGAAGCTCAATCAGATCTTGGGGAACTTTGTTAAACAATGCAATACTTACTCTCTTATGGACCATTAACCTACTGTGCGGTGCGTTAAATAAAACTATACCCTTAGCTCGAACCAATATCGAATTCGAATAGTTTGCGAGTGTGAAATGTCAATGTCAAATTTTAAATGAAAACTAAAACAGCAGTGCTGTAACGTATGTAACGCAAACTAAAAATCAGTACACATTTGACAATGAAATTTCGTACTCGTAAACGATACGAACTCGATATTGATTCGTGCTAAAGGTAATGATCAATCAATCAATCAATCAAAATCATTTATTCAGTTTAGGCTGTTACAAGCACTCATGAATGTCTAGAAGCTACGCCATCGGTTCGTAAATCTACGGCGGGAGACCTTGTACTGAGAAGAACCGGCAAGAAACTCAGCAAGGGCTGTTTTATTCTCCCTGTTTCATTATTTACAGAGTCGTCAAATTGAAAAATGACTTCAAAGGTGATTCATGAAGTCACTTTTCATTACATAATTATTAAATCTCTTATCTATTAGACAAGTCCGTCCGTCCGTCCGTCCGTCCGTCCGTCCGTGGTGCTGTTTCAGCGGCCAGGCCGTAAGAGATAGATATAGAGAATGTTTAAGTTATAAGTTAAGAATAGTCTGATAAGACTACAAACCAGATGTGAGTAATAATAATAATAATAACTTGACTTGGCCCACGAGGTAACCGCTTTGTGGGATGTGGATTCGACGATCATTGTCCCTATAGTCGTTAGCGTAAACGGTCTCATAGCGAAGAGTCTCGACCAACATCTAAAGAGCCTCTCGCTAGATAGTTGGGTCAAGGGGCAGATGCAAAAGGCAGTACTCCTGGACACGGCGCGCATCGTCAGGCGGTTTCTTTCTCTGCGGCCCTAACCACCGGTAGCTTGGGCCTCGCTCCGCTGCTGGTGGCCTTCTAGGTTAGGTTTTTTATACTATATTTATTTTTGTATTTACGTGTTTGTATTTTACTTTTATATCTATTTTATAAAAAACCTAACTTGTGAAATTAAATAAATGAGAGAATAATAATAATAATACATGGCTCATGAGGGTGCTAGAGTTGTACAAAGTGGATACAACTCTACGCACCTTCCTGATGTCATGTATGGGGCAATGGAGGACGGTTCTTTGCTATCCAGGATGTCGACCAATTCGGGAGAACGACGAACTGATAAGGATTGAGCGGGGAATATTCCAGGGTGATAGTCTGAGTCCATTGTGGTTCTGCCTAGCCATGAATCCCCTCAGCACATTGCTGGAAGCTTCAAGGCTGGGTTTCTCTTTGCGAAGAGGAGGTCAGATAATATCTCACCTTCTTTACATGGATGACCTAAAATTGTTTGCTCCTACTAAATTGCAATTGATGGAGTAACTGAAAGTAACAGAAACTTTTAGTAAAGATATCAATATGGAATTTGGTGTGGACAAATGTGCAGTTATGCATGTAAAGAGGGGAGAGATTGTCGAATCCGAAGGATTGCAACTTTCGGATTCTATAAATATCAGATCCCTCTCCGCAGACGAGACCTACAAGTACTTGGGAATGTCCGAGGGGTTAGGCATCAATGGGGCTGACATGAAACAATCGGTGCAGGAGCGCTTCTTTGGTCGCCTGAACAAAGTACTGAAAAGTGTTTTGTCAGGTGGCAATAAGGTGCGCGCCTTCAACGGTTGGGTCATGCCGGTCCTGATGTACTCCTTTGGCATACTCAAGTGGACTCAGACAGAATTGAACGCCCTGGACAGAAGAGTTCGCACACTGTTGACTGCAAACCGAATGCATCACCCACGTTCATCGATCATGAGGCTGTACATTCCACGGAAGTGTGGAGGTCGTGGCTTTTTAAATGCCAAGACTCTCCACAACCGTGAGGTGTGCAGCCTTAGGGAATACTTTTTAAAAGCTGACGTAGGTATGCATCGGGATGTGGTCGCAGTGGACTCGGGCTTGACCCCTCTATCCTTAGCTAAAGAGAACTGGCGCAAACCTGTAATAATGACAACAGATGAACGCAGGGAGGTATGGCAGGGCAAAGAGCTTCATGGACGCTTTTTCCTGGCGCTACATAGACCCGAAGTAGATCTCAAAGCGTCCATGGCCTGGCTTCGATTCGGTAATCTATTTGGAGAGACCGAAGGTTTTGTTTGTGCAATTGCAGGCGAAGTTATGATGATGAACAATTACCGAAAGTATATCCTGAAAGATGGGACGGTTGACATATGTCGGGCATGTCACTGTCCTGGTGAATCGATTAGGCATATTCTTTCGGGTTGTTCTCGTCTAGCTAACGGCGAGTACTTGCACAGACACAACCAAGTGGCCAGGATTATCCATCAGCAGCTTGCCCTGAAATACAACCTTGTTGCTTCTGAGGTGCCATATTACAGGTATGTGCCCGACCCAGTTCTCGAAAGTGGTCATATCACGCTGTACTGGGACTGATCTATCATCACTGACAGGACTATTGTTGCTAATAAGCCTGATATAGTGATGATAGATCGGGAAAAGCGCCTCGCAATGATAGTTGATGTGGCCATCCCTCATGACGAGAACCTCATGAAAGCCGAGAAAGATAAACAAATAAAATATCTTGACTTGGCTCATGAGGTTGTCGCCATGTGGGATGTTGACTCGGCTATCATTGTGCCGATAGTTGTGACAGTCAATGGCCTGATAGCTAAGAGCTTCGACTGTCATCTGCGGAGGCTCGAGTTGGGTGACTGGATCAAGGGCCTGATACAGAAGGTAGTGCTCCTTGACACGGCTCGCATTGTGAGGAGGTTCCTCTCTCTGGGGCCCTAACCGCCGGTAGCTAGGACCCTGTTCCCGCTGCCGGTTGGCTTCTATTTTTTATATTTTTAAATGTTTTTATTTTTATATCAATATTTAAAAATGTAATCAATATGGTATACAATAAATAAAGAGAATAATAATAATAATAATCTTTATTATTTCTTAAGATACATTCATAACCAGTAAATCTACAATACAGTATTAAAAGAAAAGAGAGAAATACCTTACTAAGTACTATGTTTTAAAACAAAACCATATTTAATCGTTGCACATACTTAAAGACAACTACTTAAAGATATCATAGCACTTTAACATAATAAAATAAAAGTAACTTGAAGCATCTTAATAAGCTATTAACTTTAAAATAACCTACACTTTTTATTTGGTCTGAGCCTACGCGGTACAAAGTATGAAGTTTTGAGATGATGTACTTACGAATTTGGGTTTCTGGTATTTACACTTCACTCACTGTATATGGCACTAGGTATTTACCAAACAGCATTTTTATAACTATTAAACATTGTTAAATGCAGTCATTAAATTCCTAAAATATGTTTTTTTTTCTGTTATGCAATTTTTTAAGTATTTACCTCTCGTGCTAGTTAAAAACTGTGTTACGGAGAAGCAATTATTCAGAATTAATTCGGCCAAAACGTATTTATACAATCTTTAATATAATTTAAGCACTTTAAATACTAGAATTTTGTGTTTATGTACACTAAATTTCTTACTTTTTTTTGTTACGGGTAGACAGTTAAGCTTTGCTACACAAAAAAATTGGTACTATTCCAACAGTTACCACAGTATATTTTAAAAAGACAGATACTTTTTCACTTCGTAATAGTGGCAAACTAAAAAAGGCTAGATACTATTAATAATCCTAAATATACACATTGAAGTCTATATATTTTATTTATTTATATTTTTTTTATAATAATATAAATTAAATAATGATATTAATTACTACATAAATATAATAATAAAGATACGACATTAAATATATATATAAATGAATAGTTTAATTTACATAAATATATTATATTTGCATATTTTCCCTCTTTATGTGGATATAGTATATAGATTTCAGTTTCTTATATAGATTTATGCTCGCTCGAATAATAACGGTATCTATTCCATTCCAATACCTAAATGGATACATTAAGTTAATAACTCCAATACTATCTCACAAATACCAATTTAAAACACTCTTCAACTATCTTACAATATCTGTGAGTGCTTCAGTTGCAATATAATCTAGTTTTAAAAGAAATTCTGTTAGCTTTTTCCAGCAATTATATCTAGTTAGGTCAAACAATTTAACTTCTTTGTTAATTCTATTATAGAGTAATGGTCCATGATAGTAATAAAAATGATTGCCAAAATCTGTTCTGCTCATAGGCACCTTATACAGAGTATCATGTCTTCTTTTTGTCATGTCAATAATAGAAGGCTGACTATGTTGTTTTACTAGAATATATTTAATATATAGTTGTCGTACTGTAAGAACCAAACATTGTTTGTAAATTTTTATCGTAGGGAATCGAAAAGGTTTGAAGTTAAGAACTTTTAGTATTCACCTCTGTGCCCTTTCAATCCCTATCATAATAGTTTTCCTAGCACCCCCCCAAGCACTTATCCCATATGTTAATATTGACTGGCAAAGGGTTAAGTAAACCATTCTACTGGTGTTTGCATCTTTGAGGTTCCTAATTTTTTTAAATATCGGTATCAATTTACGAATACGGCTTTTCAGAGTATCGATTTGAGGTTTCCAATTTAGATTGCTATCAATTGTTATACCTAGATATTTGGTGTTATTTGTATGAGATATTGTAAAGCAATTGCAATTTTTCGTTCCACAGTTTTGATTAGAATGGGCCTTTAATTTAAAATCATGAAACGGTTGATTATTATTGTAAATAGAAAATGTCAAATACTTGGTTTTATGTAAATTTAAGGTGAGCAAATTATTTTTAAGCCAATTTGCTACAACTATCATTCCATTTTCAGCAGTGAGGTGTACATCATCCCAACTCAATCCAGAAAATATCACAACGGTGTCGTCTGCAAAAGATATGATTTTCGTATTTGGTAACTGTATATTACTGAAGCTATTGATATAAATCAAAAACAAAGTTGGCCCCAACACTGAACCTTGGGGAACTCCATACTTGACAGGCAGCTTTCCACTGGTCCATGGTCCCAGACTTACGGATTGAGATCTGTCACTAAGATAATTTCTGAACATTTCCAGTGCGATACCTCTTAATACCCGCATCTTCCAGCTTGCATAACAGCAAAGGGATGGAAACCGTATCAAAGGCCTTGGCCAGATCCAGGAAAACCCCAATACACTTCTTTTTAATATCCAGTGATTTGGCCACGTGTGATATCAGATTTTCAATAGCATCTATGCTAGTCTTTTGATGTCTGAAGCCATACTGATTGTTGGATAGCAGATCATTGTTTTCTAAAAAGGACATAAGTCGTTGATTTAGTAGTTTTTCCAGAATCTTAGCCAAAGTTGGCAGAAGTGATATTGGTCGGTAGTTTGTAATTTTATCTCCATCTCCCGATTTGAAGACTGGCCTCACTATGGAGTGTTTTAAAAGTTTTGGAAATACACCGGTTGCTAGACAGATATTGCAGAGGTGAGTAATTGGTGGTCCAAGTAGATCGCAATACTTTTTAATAAACAGTGACGATATTCCATCCCATCCGCAAGAAGCTGTATTTTTTAGTGATTTGATAACTTTTTGTATCTCTAGCAAATCTGTTTCCAAGAGCAACAAAGAATTTGCATGTCCGTATTCTCGCTTATAAGAAGTGACCAAACATCGTCCCGAAACTGTCATATTATCAAGGATGGCTCCAGCAAGATCACTACCCACATTGACAAAAAAATTGTTTATATAGTCAACGGATTTTTGTGGTGTATTTTTGAGTCCCAAAAGTTGGCTTGAATTTTGAGCTTTAGCATTAGAACTAACTATGTGGCAGACACGTTTTAAAACATTCCAGGTCTTTTTCATATCATTTTTTGTATTTGCTAACTCCATCCTATCATTTGCATTTTTAAGATTATGTATTAGATTATTACAATGATTTCTATAGCGCTTGTAAGTTATTTCTAGGTCCTTGTCCAGTGAGTTCTCTTTATAACGCTTATGAAGAGTATCACGAAATCTTATACATCTCAACAATCCCGGTGTCATCCACGGTTGTAAGACAACCTTTCTATTTGGTACTTTGTATGATACAGTAGAATCACTAACGACCCCATCAACTATACTTATGAACTTCTCAGTTGCTAAGTTAGGATCCTCAATCTCATAAAATTCATTCCAGTGTATACCAGATAATAGTTTACGAACCCGGTCATAGTTAATTCTAGTGTTAGTAACATTGGTATTTTTTCTTTTAATATTTTGAGCAAGCGGAATAGCGACGAACACAGAGCTATGATCAGTGATTGCAGAATCGCATACTGCAGTTACCAGTTTGTTCTTTGTTTTGGCAAAACAGTGATCAATACAACTCGAGCCTCTTGTTTCCAACGTGTGACTAGGTACTAGACCATGAGAAGCCATTAAGTCCAAATATTCATCAGATCTGTGGTCACAGGAACCACTTCCTATATTGATATTAATATCACCTAGTAAATAAAGGTTCGGTATGAATTTCAAGTCTGTTAATAATTTATCTAATGAGTTAAAGAAATTTTTACACGATGGAGCACTAGGCGGCCTGTAGATACACACAAAAACATGATGATCTCCAATATTTACAACCAAACAATCTGCATCATCTATGCTCGGTTCATACACATTGACATTAGTTAGATTGTTTCGAACATAAGCTACAACTCCACTATTTTGATTTATATGCCTCACAGTATGGTAGTCCGTGTAAAGTTCCACAGTTGGTACATTAATACTTTTCTCTAGCCAACACTCCGATAGAACCATGAGGTCGAAGTCAATCCCACATTGGTTCAAAAATATATTGAAAGGGTCAAAATTTTTATTTATACTCCGAACATTCTGAGCAATTATCTTAAAAGAGTTTTCCGTTCTTGAACTTAACTGGCACAACTCACTCACATCACCAACCATATAAGAATCACCAACGTTGATCTCAGAATCAACACTGGTGACAAATGACTCGACATAATTTATCATTTTATTATTTTATCATTATTTTTAGAAAACTATATATTTGGCTAGCGATGAGTCGCGCGACAGTAAACTCTTGTTGGGAAACTGAATATATAAATCCAATTGGTTTGCAGAGGGTAAGATAATATAATTTAGAAAATAAATAAAATATCATAAACAATTCATATAAGTTTAGTAGCATAAATAGTTAGAATATTTTTAAGCATAGATATATAAAAAACCAGAATGTAATAATACAATATTTTAAAAACTACTTTTACGTTATCTAGTCACAGTGTTAGCTGGTCAGCGATTTGATCCAGTGTCTTGAGTGTGATTGGTGGATGTCCTTCCTCCTTTCGAACCAACACATTCCCATGAGAAATCCAGCAGTATTTTAAGTGGCCTTTTTTCACGAGCTCCTTAGCTTCACCATAAATTCTTTTCGTAACTGTGGTTATCGCATCTGAGATGTAAACTCGTGTATTTTCGCCTTTTATACCAAAGTCCTGTGAATCAATTTTCTTGTTTTCCTTAATTTTGTAGTATAATTTAACGGCATTTATGAGTTTTTCCTTCTGTCTCTTTTCTTGAAATTCGATTATAATAGGTGCGCTCTTATTTTTGGCTTTTCGATACATCAATGGAGTTTCTGTTTGATTTGGTAAGTCTAAAATGGAGCATAATCTTTTGAAAATATCTTCAACATTCTCATTTTCTTGTTTAGGGATATTTCTGATTTCTACCATATTCTTTTTTTGTTGTTTCTGGACTTCATGTAGTTTGTAACTCCAGTTCATTGACGCGTTTCATTATCGATGCATTTTTCAGTTCTAACGCAACTATTTTTTCATTCGCTTGTTTCAGATCGGCGGCATTAGTATGCAATAGTTTTATAATTTCAGCATTAGACTCAAGAATTTGATTATTTTGAATTTTCATCTGAGATATCTCTGTATTTAGTAAGGCTTTGAAAGACTGCATTAGATCTTCTTTTAAATCCATGACAATATCTAAGTCAGGATTTCTGCGTTTTCTAAGATTAGTATTTCTGATAACTTCATCATTTATTTCATTTCCAGTACTTAAGTTTGGTTGAGAAGAAAATAATATCGACTGACCTGCTTTTGGAGTACGATGCATTTTTATCTCCTTATTTTCCGTTTACTAGGTTAAGTCAGTAAGACGACGTAGATAAGGATACGTATACTTTGCTTCTCACACACTGCGATATGGACTCGTTAATACGTCTTGCCAGTTAAGCTACTCAGAGCGAAGTGATGAGTAACGTAGCACTTCCGGTTTTCGAGAAATCTAATGAAAATAATCGTGACTTCTATTTCAAACGAAACCACACAAAATCTCCGAAGTTCTCAATTAATTAAATACTTTTTTTTTTTTGGTGAACATTTGGTTCACAGGTTTGCTAGTATACATTAATTGATTACCTGCATTTTGATTGCTGTGTCATACAGTATAAATACAAATAGTGTTGTTTATATTCAGTGTGACTAAACATTAACTTCAATATTAAGGAAGTTAGGGCAGACTCATCTCCGCTGGCAGCACCATAAGAATTGAAACTCCTCTATAAAAGTATGCAAAAATACTAGAGTTACGTGCCACGACGACACGTACAAGAATAGAACAGAGAAACAACAAAATACTCGTTTCTTACTTAGATTAAAACAAAAAGGGTAGATATGGCACTAGCCTCACAAAAGTGATCCGCATGAATTGTGGTCCACGACCCTAATCGCTTTAGTCACAACTTGACATGCAAACAACGTGCATGTGAACGCCAAAAAGAAATATTGCTAATATTTTGTGTTTATATGATAAAACAATGCCTAAGTGTGTTTTTAAAAAGTGCTCAAATTGCTCAAGAACTAAAAATATAACCCACGGCATCACTTTTCATTCGTAAGTACTATAAAATATATTTTGTCATAAAAATTGCTGTTTGTTTTGAATCTTATTCGGTAGTGACGTCGAGTACTGGTCGCGTGATTGGTCGGTAGTGCAGTGACGGGGATCTCGCCGTCTCGTTCGCGCTGCCGTTGAAACTTAACGTGCTGTTTCGTTCGGGTCGGTAATGCAGTGACGCGGATCTCGCCGTCTCGTTCGCGCTGCCGTTGAAACTTAACGTGCTGTTTCGTTCGGGTCGGTAATGCAGTGACGCGGATCTCGCCGTCTCGTTCGCGCTGCCGTTGAAACTTAACGTGCTGTGTCGTTCGGGTCGGTAATGCAGTGACGCGGATCTCGCCGTCTCGTTCGCGCTGCCGTTGAAACTTAACGTGCTGTTTCGTTCGGGTCGGTAATGCAGTGACGCGGATCTCGCCGTCCCGTTCGCGCTGCCGTGCGATCAGTTTTTGTTTGATGCAAGTATGAGCCGTATCTACCCTTTTTGTTTTAATCTAAGGTTTCTTAGGTTTTCACGCACATCACTCATTAAATAACAGTTTTAGTAGTTTACGGTGATTAGGGTCATATAAATAAACTCAAAATTACAAAAAGCAATTTTTAATAAAGTATTTTATTAACTAAATTAACTAATAAATTCGTACATAGACATTAAAGTTTCAAAAATCTTCCAATGAAATATCCGAACGCTCAATAAAAGTCTTTCGAAGGTAGCTGGATAAAGCAAATAAAAAATCATTATTCTGACGATGCAGACCTGAAAAGGCTGCGAAACGTTAGAAAGATTTCCTTTAGAAAAAGCTATAATTCTTGTGGGCAATACCATGTAACCCAAGCGTCTAAGCAGCCTTGGCGTGAAAATTTATGGCACCTTCTATTTATCAGCTGTATTCCAAAGCGGTGGGCAGAGTATATTCATCTCCATATATTACATTCCTGTCACCCCTTTGGCTTCCTCGACTCGACATTCATCAATGGCTGCATACATGTTCATCAGCTTTGGGGGTTTTCAACCGGTTTTATTAGGAGTGATATATATACATTTTCCTTTAAGGCATCCCCTTCTTGGTTGACATGAGTTACACTCACATAAATAACTGTAGATCCAATTTCTGAATTAGAATTATATTTACGTTGTTCTAGTAATATAAAAAAAATGGGTGCGTGTACTTATGTAGGCGCGTTAGAAGTTATCCTTCTTTGGCATCGTTTAAAATTAGTTTTTAATTGCATGCAAATAATTAATTACAATAAATTAATAAAAAGTCTGGAAAAGGACACAGTCAATAAAGTTCAGTTTTAATTTGAAAAAATAAATAAATAATCAAAATATTCAATTAAAATCGCTACTGAATATAATTTATTAGAACATATGTGATTTGCACTTGTATGAAACTCAAACACGTATTCCGAATATACAAACTAGAAACATGTGGATAAATATTATAAATATGAATACCTATAACTGTTACTTTATTACAAAAAATAAAGATGTGGTTTTTGGTTCTACTACACCAATGGTTAAGAGATGGCGCTGTAGTCTCCTGAATCGCGCTTTGGTTCCGTTGTTCCAGATTAATAAATACTTTTGATAGGCCTTCACAATGCAGTCGTTAGCACCCACTAAATAGATATTCTATTTCTATTTGGTAGATTTTCTTAATGTGCGGTGGGCACAAAAGTAACAGCATGAAGTTGGTCGCTGCTGTTAATTTTTTGTGTTACAGTGATGCGCGCGCATCTTAAAATTTCACTCTCATCATTTTTTCATAACGCGCCTAAAGAAGTATAACTTCAATAATTAATGTGAAAGTTTGTTACTCAATCACGCAAAAACGGCTGATAGGATTTGGATATCGAAACCAGTAGCCTTTGTGAATCACACTTTAGAAAGCAACCATGAGAATCTAGAATACTTAATAAAAAAAAACAGTTTGAAATCGACGCCTTAGGCGTTTCTAAATATTCTAGATCCTATGGTTCCCAACACAAGCGTGCCTTACAAATTTTAGACTCAACCACTCGTAGATTACCTAGTGGTAGATTTGAAACTGGTCTAATCTGGCGCGCCGATGAATTTTATGTTCCTGACACTTATTATCAAGCTATCACTCGGTTGAGAAGTTTAGAGAAAAAAATTCTTTCAAACAATGATTTCGCCGTCGCTTACAAACAGCAAGTCGACGCGTTGCTGTCAAAGGGTTACGCTGAACCTTGTGACAGCAATCATAACTATATTGCAAAACATAGCAAAAGTAAGTTTTTGTATTTACCGCATTTTACAGCTATACATCCTCAAAAGACCGACTGTAGATGCAGCCTTGCAGACTGTAGATTGATGAAGAATGAAAAAAGATCTTGTAAAAATTAAGGGTACACATTTTTTTTTAAAATTTATTACCATATCCAAAAACAAATAAATAATTAAACAATGTCATGCAATAAAATCCAAAACTACATAGGTTTATACTGCGCAACCGGAGTTTATAACTTTATTAACTTACTTAAAACATGATATAATGCTCTATAATTTATTATACCCACGTGGACGAACTCGCGGGCGAAAACTAGTTAAAATGTTATTATTATGGATATTATTTTGTTTTAATGAGCGAAAGGTAAGGTGAAAAATAATTCACACTAATTATTTAGTGCCAAATGGACCAATGTTTGTGATAATGATGCTTAATAACGGATTTAAGATGAATAAAATTAAGGTAAAAAAACCTTTTTAAAAGCAAGCTTTTATTCAAATGCGCTAAAAAGAAAAAAAGTAAATTTCAACTAAATTAGTTAAAGATATCTGTTTTTAAATAGATTTTCAAATTTTAGAAGTCCGCCATATTGGATTGAGAGTGACGTCACATTTTTTTCGAGTTACTCTCAGCAAGCCCTTTAATTTGATACCCATATTGTAGGAATGCATTAAAAATGATTGGTCCGCCATTTTGGGTATGCCGCCATATTGGATTTAGAATGACGTCACACTGTTAATCATGCATTGTCATCCGAATTGAACGAGCATACCAAATTTCAGCTTAATCGGTTGAAAGCAAGTGCTTTAAAATTGAGTTGTAAGATTTGACCGTAACAAACTTACATAGCAAGTTAAATAAAAGCTTCTAAAAAGATGAACCATTACTCTTGGACAAAACATGTTTTTCTCTTCGCTCAAATAAATAACTGCGATTCAAATACAAGGTTGCAGAAGTTTTAGACATAGTCGCCATCTTTGTACGGTTGGTTATATCTATAATAAGAGGGTAAGAATGTAACTTTCTCATATTCACATTCTTTTCAAGGGTTTTATGACGGGGTCTTGCCGCTCAAGAGCTTACATCACTCAGCCTCTACGGAGTGTAATAACGGGTATAAGATTGTTAGGTTCAAACCGAACACTAAGGTATTGCGACATATTAGGATGAGACGCACAGGGCGGCTCGCGTTAATTGGGCCATAGTCTTAGCACTTTAACACTTCAGTGCAATACGACCTCCGTAGCCGAGTGGTTTGTACGCCGGGTTTCATGGTGTCGCCGACTCGAGAGGTCCCGGGTTCGAATCCCGGTGGGGGCAGATGTTTGTGTGATGAATACGAGCATTTGTACTTCAGTCATGGATGTTTAATATCTATTTCTATATAAATATACATATATATGTACAGTATATGTATTCTATCCGTTACCCTAGCATCCCATAACACAAGCCTTATAGTGCTTACTTTGGGGCTAGGCTAATTGGTGTGAGTGTTGAAAATATTTATTTATTATTATTATTTATAATACATTTCGCGGTAGCAATTAGTTGTACTCCTTAACATTATAATATAAATTCGGAACATTTTTATAACAGTTAATTACATATTAAAATAGTTTTAACAATAACATTTTTATACTTTTTCCTTAGACTTTAATTGAACATTTCTAAATATAAGTGAACTTTGTGTCCAACTGTGGAGTAAAATAAAATATTTAACACTAAAGAAAAGTTTACTAGAAAAATAAATCCACGCGGACCAGGCAGCGGACGGGACTCGAACCCGCATCCTTCGCTATCCGGGCGAATGCACTGACCATTATGCTACCACGGCCCTATTAGCCGCGTCGAAATTTTCCTAGCCTTAAGCTGCAAGGCAGCGCCATCTCTTCGCATTATAGCTAACCCACAATACACAAATAAAATCATAAAAATATTTAACAGTTTAAAACAGTGTATTTCTTCATTAAAACCCCACGCAGACTGATACCCCGAACAAAGATCTTAATAAAACATTTAACCACATTTACAGGACTTAGGATGATAAAGTAGCCCCTTCAGACGTCAATTGTTTCCTCTTAAAAGTTGTACAAATTTAGACGCCCGTACAAAACAACATGACGGCTTACATTTCCGCTTAGAAGATAAATGAACGTCCCACGAACCGGGCACTTTTGATGTAACTTTAAGTAAGCACTCTTGCTTAATGATGACGAAAATTTCATTAAACTTTACGTAGAGAGTTTATTATTTAACTTTTCTTTCGCGTAAGAGATTAAAGAAACGCTAAAAATAAATTAGATTAAAAGGATACTTTTCCATTCTTCTTTATTTATGTTGTATCCTACGTCCTTCTGTTAATTTATTAATGTCAACAAAAGGTAGAAAAATAATTACAATTTAAATATTTCATTGAGTTCGCCTGTGTGGGGCACGGTCCCCAGACAGAGGTCTCGAACGTCATTGTCAGAAATCGGTAGAGCTGCACTCGAAAATCGGTACCCAAAATCGGTATATAACAAAATAGTACATTACGATACGCGTGACCTAAGTTGCCTATTACAGTAATAGACAACTTAGGCCACAAGTATCGTATACTATTTTATAGCAAGTGTGATATAAACCCGCCCCGGACGCGGGCAAGAGGGGTGGGGGGGGGGTTCGGGGGTGATTAGTGTTTTGAAAGTAAAATTCATGTATTGCAATCACAAAGAATTGCAATACAGACTGCAAGTCAAACTCTGAAAAGAAAGAATTCCGGTTCAGATTACCATTTTGAAAGTATATTTCAAAAGGAAAAAATCAAATATCATTAAAACAAAATAGAATTACAATGTATCCATGAACGTTTATTCCTTGATTGGCATAGTAAAGTTAAGTTACGCGTATCGTAATGTACTAATTCTACATGAGTGAAGTTGGTCAATTCATTTACACACCGTGCAGAAATAGGCAACTTAGGTCACGGAAAAGCTTGCGTAAAGTGCGGGTTTAGGTCACACTGTGCTATAAAATACAATATTAATTCAAATTCGTATATTTATCACACTTACAGACAAATTTTTACGTTACTTTTTTATCGATTCCAAACGGGGGGAGGTTCTCTCAATTCGTCAGTATAATTATTTTAATGTTGTTCGCACATATTTCTGATAATCAACTGACGACAAACGAACTCTGCTATAATTATTATAGCAGAAAAAATAACATAGTCATCACGATGTGATTTTTCATTAATATCTCACTTTTAGCAATGAGGGCTACCGTTTTCTGCCTCACCAGATGGCGCCACTGTTGAGTGAGGTCCTAAATTGTAACTTTTAAAGTTTATTAATACGCACATGAAATCAAAGGTTACATTTAGATCGTATTTTAACACAAAAGAACCATATCCTAAACATAATAGGCCATGCCACAGTGACGCGCAGTTCCGTTTTATTCGGAAAAAACGGGAACATAATCATTTTTCTAAGCTCAAATTTTTAATAACTGACATTCATTGCCACATAACTCATATTTGCCATAATTAAGCCGAATTGTTACCAATTATTCACAACATTATTTTAATTACAAATAAACCCGCGTAGTCAACCAACAAGCAATAACATTTGACATTTCGGAGACCTCACTACACTAGCGTCTCTAGCGGCGGATTCATACGCGATAGCCCTCATTGAATAACTAATCATCCATACTAACCGTTGGATGATTTCCCGTAACGTTAAGCATAAATGAAAAGATCTGTCGACTCAAAAGTGTAAAATCGGGACAATTTCCATGTATTCTAAGAAATCGTGGAAAAAACATTGCATTTCGGTATATCGGTAGGACAGAGGCCATATCGGTAGAAATACCGAAAAATCGGTAGGTTCGAGACCACTGCCCCAGAAGACTGGCAGCGTTGCCTCGCTGTATCGCCAAACTAATTCTTTGAGCAAAAAAGCTACCAGATCTTGGGTCCCTTAGCCTCGCACAGGCGAGCAGTCACATCCTTAAGAAATACTTTTGCAGCACATTTTGTCTCACCCAAATCGTCCTAAAACGTCCTACTCATATTATAAATTTGAAATTCTGAATGGTTCTGACTCTTAATTTGGATGAAATTTGGTACGCATGTAGCTAATAACCTGGATATTTTTATTCCGAAAAAAATACGGTTGGGATTTCGAAAAAACTAAAGTTAACACGGACGAAGTCGTGGGAGGCTGCGAGTCTTAATATTTTAATTGTAATTTAAATGTAAAGTGTACGTTTATCATATTACCATTCAGCCTTATGGACCCAGATTCAGTTAGATCCCATAGTTGTGACTACTGTCAAGCTATAAATATTACCGAAATGCTTTTAATACTCGACGAAAAAGTAGGGGTGTTATCAATATCTTTTTTATATAACAAAAAAGTTATGAGTTCTGTAAAAAATATTATCAGAATGAATTCATCAAGTTTATTTAAAGTTGTACCCAAGTGGAATAACCTGGACAGTGAATAGTGTAAGGCACATTGCGCACTAGACGGCCAGGCCACGACCACTGGCCGCAACGACTAGATTAACTAAATTCTTGCCGGTTCTTCTCAGTACAAGGCCTCCCGCCGTAGTTTTGCGTGGTTTTCGTCTTTCACATGTGCTTGTAAAAGCCTACACTGAAAAAAATATTTTTGAATTGAATTGAAGTGTCGACGGATGCAAGTTTTTAGCATTATCTTTTTCCTGGTAGTACTTTCTTAGAATAAGATTGAATTTCGTGGTTTTGTAGAACATTTTAATGATGAATCGCCATTGTTTCAGTGACTGGGTGTTTGGAGTCAGATACTGCCAGCTGAGCAACTTCATCGCTAACGTGACCGTCGCCGCCAGCGTGTTCACACTCACTGGAATATCCTTTGACAGGTGTGAGAATGCCATGAATAATATCACTTTTCACCATTAGCCTATTAATGTCCACTGCTATGGATGGAATAGGAAGATTGATCCATAACCCACCAAGCTGTTAATTGTAACTAGCAAACCAGTGAACCAAATGTTCACCAAAACCTGATTAAAAAAATAAAATAAAATTATTGAGAACTTCGGAGATTTTGTGTGGTTTCGTTTGAAATTCGTGATTTCTCGAAAACCGGAAGTACTACGTTACTCAAATCCGGTTTGTAGTCTTATCAGACTATTCTTAACTTATAACTTAAACATTCTCTTTATCTATCTCTTACGGTTTGGCCGCTGAAACAGCAGCACAGACAGACGGACGGACGGACGGACTTGTCTAATAGATAAGAGATTATTTGTGTTATGTTGTACCTAGATCGGTATTCCGCAGAGGGGTGCGCGCGCCTCGGCTGTTTTATACTGGGACCTGTAGAACAAATGCGGGAGTGCGTGCACCCCATCGTCGACTACTAGATAATTATAACACAAAATTTGCAGAATTAGACATATTTGGGTTCTCAAAATTAAAGTTTAAAAAAATGGCAGTAGAAACATTATCAAATAGAACGGGTTGATGGAATTTGGTATCATACTTGTGTCTGTACCGGTTCATCGCGGTTTTTTAGTTTATTATTCCGTAGTGAGAAGATAATAGATTTCTCCTTTCATCATTAATTTGTGGACATTGGTGTGGGTTGTACACTTACCTAATTAATATCTACATTATAATTTTATGTAATATTTAGTGTATAACTATTCTATGTTCCTAAAATAAAAAAAAATGGGTGCGTGTACTTATGTAGGCGCGTGAGAAGTTATCCTTCTTTGGCATCGTTTAAAATTAGTTTTTAATTGCATGCAAATAATTAATTACAATAAATTAATAAAAAGTCTGGAAAAGGACACAGTCATTAAAGTTCAGTTTTAATTTGAAAAAATAAATAAATAATCAAAATATTCAATTAAAATCGCTACTGAATATAATTTATTAGAACATATGTGATTTGCACTTGTAGGAAACTCAAACACGTATTCCGAATATACAAACTAGAAACATGTAGATAAATATTATAAATATGAATACCTATAACTGTTACTTTATTACAAAAAATAAAGATGTGGTTTTTGGTTCTACTACACCAATGGTCAAGAGATGGGCGCTGTAGTCTCCTGAATCGCGCTTTGGTTCCGTTGTTCCAGATTAATAAATACTTTTTGTTACTTTATTACAAAAAATAAGGTTTTTGGTTCTACTACACCAATGGTCAAGAGATGGCGCTGTAGTCTCCTGAATCGCGCTTTGGTTCCGTTGTTCCAGATTAATAAATACTTTTGATAGGCCTTCACAATGCAGTCGTTAGCACCCACTAAATAGAGATTCTATTTCTATTTTGTTGGTAGATTTTCTTAATGTGCGGTAAACACAAAAGTAACAGTGATTTTTGAAATTTTTTGTGTTACAGTGATGCGCGCGCATCTTAAAATTTCACTCTCATCAATTTTTCATAACGCGCCTAAAGAAGTAAAATAAAAAAAAAGCTGACCGTTGCGTATTGGCGGTTACTAAAGACTGTAGATGCAGCCGGGACTAAAGGCATAACGTGCCTTTCGAGGCACGGGAAGCTCAAGATAATACGTTTTCGGTCACCCATAGTATTACCGCGACCAATGCGAAAGGTGCTTAAGTGGAAGTTAAGAAGGCTGCGACCAAGTTTGCGGCCACGACCACGCCTCGCCGTAAAGCGGCCAATGCCGGGCGTTTCTTTATTTCATTAATAAATAATTATGTATCAAAGCTCATTGCAGAAAGAGACAGAAGTTCTAAAAATGTAGTGTTCCTTCCTTTTGTTTATTTTTTGTGGTCATCTTTTAATTTATTTCCACCACCAAATATCCCTATAATATGAAATATAGAAGATTTCCTTAAAGCAAATCTTCCTTTGATCTTAACGAAGGTAGTCAAGGAAATTTCTTTTCTTGAATTATTTCCGCTCCAGTGCTGTCGATATTGGAGCTTATTTAATAAAAAGTGTACCTATCTTCTTTAATAACAATGAACTAAAACACCAGACTAGAAACCCTTCATTATAAATAACTTTATTCAAAGACATAATCACTCGCAAAATTATGTAAGATGCCCTAATAAATTATGTATAGACATTAACATCCCGCTATCCTACTAAGATAATAGTGTGAAAGTTTCTAATTTGGCGTGTTTCCATGTTTTGTACTCAATCACGCAAATACTACTGAAAGGATAAAACAAATAATTTGGTACGCATAAGTATAAATTATGACCTAGATTGAGACTTAGGACACTTTGTTGCGGCGACATCTACATGCCCTACATATAAATGGAGGATATAATCTTACGCCTCCTCAAGAGATGGCGTTACCGGCGCGGCGCTCACAACGTATGGAAGCCTAAATCGCGCAAGTAAAATTTGGAGGTTAACACTCGATATATGCAATGCCTGACTAACATCAGTAGGACCGACGACCACCACCCAGCTCGGAGGAAGATCTTCCCCTTTAACTTCCTACAATTTATCCGGAAAAAAAATTAGGTTCCTGAGGGATTAAAAAAAACTAAAATTAACGCGGACTAAGTCGCGGGCGGTCGCTAGTTTATAATATAAGAAGGAAAGTAGGATCTTTGTCATCTGATTTAATTCACTCAAATCAAAGAAACTGATATTTAAAATTAAAAACATTAAACATCATTTGCATTACCACATCTCCACGACGTCACATTTGGAATTGTTTTAGGGTAAATTTTATAAGGGTAGTAAACAAGCGTATTATGACCCGTCCGATGGTCTCTCATTAAAATATAATTATGTTATTTACACATATAAAATATATATGTCATAGGTTACAAGCTTAATGCTTACTACTGTTTCCGAATACACCCGTAAGTTAGCAGGTGGCACAAACATTTCTTTTTAAGTTACAATTCTTTATTTCTTTATTAATGTATTGCTTTCTTAATTTTATCAAAAGTCAATTACATGGGCTATTCAATAAACCAACATCGCTCACACAAACATACAATGAATTGTGAACACCGGTTTCTGTTATTGAAAAATAACACAGATTTCACAATCAAGCTTTCAGTTCCAGAAATGTCTGTAATTGAAATTCCAGCTCAATTTTTTTTAATGACTATAGCGGTTACTTCGTTTTGGATTTCAGACACTATGAAATTGTATATTTTATATATAACATAATTATATTTTAGAGAGAGACCATCAGATGGGTTATAAGCTTGTTTGCCACCCTTAGTACCCAATTGTATTCAAGCCACGTTGACAAAATTTATGTTCGTTTTGGATTTCAGACACTATGAAATACATTGCCTAATACCGTTTCCGAATACACCCGTAAGTTAGCAGGTGGCACAAACATTTCTATTTAAGTTACAATTCTTTATTTCTTTATTAATCTATTGTTTTCTTAATTTAATCAAAAGTCAATTCAACATGGGCTATTCAATAAACCGACATCGCTCACACAAACATTCGATGAATTGTGACCACCTGAATCTAAGCGAACAATGCCGGTAGTAACAGTTTCTGTTATTGAAAAATAACACAGATTTCACGATGAAGCTTCCAGTGAGCTATTGAAATGTCTGTAATTGAAATTCTAGCCATTTTTTTAAATGACTATAACGGTTACTTCGTTTTGGATTTCAGACACTATGAAATCCAAATCTACATATTCTCACTTACCAGCGCGCGTCGGAGCGGAGCGCAGCGAATTTTACAAATTGCTGAAGGAAAAATTGAAACATCCGCAAAGTAGTTAAGATCCTTATTTGCATGCAATACAAACAGCTTTGAGCTACGCTCTGATTCTGTTAAAGATTTTCAGTTCCGCACGCAGTTTGAAACAGCTTCTGGAACAACACAAGTATTTTCTTCCGTACAGAAGTAAAGTGTTCAGTCAAATATTAAAAGATTATTTAACGTGCTTCAAGCAATATAAAAGCATAAAATATTTATGAGAACACTTAGCGACGCAGATGTGCTAAGTACCTAGTTAAAGTGATAAATTTACCGCAACATCGACTTTGATCAAACTCATACCTAACTTCCCTGAATCTGGTTCGAGTGATATGTACGCCGCTTTTCAAGATGTCGTCGACTCAGAGGTCCTGGATTCGAAACCCGGTCGGGCAAGTGTTAGTGTGATTAATGCGAGCATTTCTACCAAGTCATGGATGTTTATATGTATATGTAAGTAAAATATACTTAAATACATATTATGTATCAGTATATGTATTCTATTCGTTACCCTAGTATCGCGTAACAGAAGCCTTACAATGCTTACTTTGAGGCTAGGCTAATTGGTGGCTTAGCTCATGAGGAGCTCGATGGCGCAAGTGGTTAGCGCGTTCGGCTGCGATCGTTGAAGTTAAGCAACTTTCGCAGTGGTCGGTCATTGGATGGGTGACCAAAAATTTACTATCTCGAGCTCCTCCATGCTTCAGAAGGCACGTTAATCTGTTGGTCCCGGCTGCATCTGTAGTCGTTAGCGCCCACCAATCCGCACTGGGCCCGCGTGGTGGGTCATGACCCAATCTCCCTATTCCATCCACAGGGAAGGCCTGTGCCCCAGCAGTGGGGACATTAATAGGCTGATGATGATGATGATGATTGGCACATCACTCATTAAATAAAACTAGTTTTTACGGGTTAATGCACGAAACTTTATTTATTTATTGACGTTTCGCAGCCTTTTCAGGTCTGCATCGTCAGAATAATGATTTTTTATTTAAAAAATCATTATTCTGACGATAATAAATAAATAAAGTTAAAATACGTCAATAAATAAATAAAGTTTCGTGCATTAACCCGTAAAAACTAGTTTTATTTGATGATGATTGGGTCATATTTTCAATATAATACACTCGAGAGAAATAAATCCGGGTCACATAACGCATCCTTAATATCTCGCAGGATAATTAATGAAATAAATTGTGTTTAATAGACAATTAAATACTCTAAATTAAAGTAATAAAATTTATGAGTCACCACATTTTATTTACAAAAAAATACATAAAGAAAGAAAACTGGCTGATCTCATTACGATTTTCTTGAATTTTAATACTGCGTACTACCTCCTCGTGCTTCCATTACTGCATTTACCCGGGTTGGCATGCTGTACACTAAGTTTCTTAAACGATTTTGGGGAATATTCTCCCATTCCTATGTGAGAGCAATTTATAGCTGACGAAGCGTAATTGTGAGTGGGTTTCGTTATTTTACGCATCTCTCTAGCTCATTCCTAGCATGGTCGATCGGGTTAGGTTAGGTTAGGTTAGATGCGTGCTGACCATTCCATACGAGTAATGTTTATTTCTTGAAGGTAGTCATTCACAATCCAACCTGTATCAGGTCGGGCATTGTCATGCATAAAAATAGCATCCTCATTCAAATTCACCAAAAATGGACCAACGTGTTCATTAAAGATTTCTTCCACTAGTTAATTTAGTTAGTTAAAGAGCCGTTTTCTATGAACACCAGTTCTGTGGGACTCTCAGAAGAAATTCCGGTCCACACAATTACAGACCCACCACACCGTAGGTCACTTTTTCTTAGATGTATTCTTGCTTGCTTTCCCCAGGTTTTCTATACACTCTGTGTCTTCCATCGTGCTTGTAGAGCATAAATTTTGATTTGTCGGTGAACATAACTTTTGACCAATCATCAATCGTCCAATTTAAATGGTTCTGGGCATATCTTAGTCTTGAGATACGATGCCGTTTGCAGATCTAAGTGGTTCCAAGCTAGCTTCAGCAAATCGTCGTCTTACTGTCCATGCACTTGGTTCCTGTGAGAAAGCGATTTCAAAGCATGGTGTTCTTCTCGTGTTATGGTACACCTGGTTCTGCCTGCTCCTGGTCTGCGTAGGTTAGAGCCAGTTTCCTCGTAGCGTCGGAGAACTCTTTGTATTGTTGACAGCGACACACTGACAGTCCTGGCTGTATCGCGCTGACTCCGGCCGGTTTCCAGCCTTGTGAGAATTCTGGTGCATTCTTCAGATATAAGCGACATGATTACAGCTTGATTGACTTACTAGCGGCCGCCTGCGACTTCGTGTATATTGAACCCTATCGACATGGTTTATATGAATGATAAATGACAGATTAGAAACAAAAGCAAAAAACAAATGCAGTAATTGCGTAGTTCCATCTTCGAAAGCCTCTCTTTTCAAATTTGATTTTTTATGATATACCTTTACAATAACTAAGAAGTTTTAATATCTTCATTTAAGGAGGATTTAATTGTCTATTAAAAAGAATTTATTTCATTAAGCTAGTATTCTTAGTTTGCGTGATTTTTAGCATTCTTTAAGTGACACGGATTCATGGCTCTTGAGTGTACTTAGACATCTAATATAAACGTGAACTCATTTCTTTTGGAACGTCTTTGATGTAACACACGCAATGGGAAAATAAGGCACCTTTTAAACACCTAACACTTGACGTGGGGTGCTTACGAACGCTCCTGAATTTTGATGTAGAAAAGGTAGAAATTTGGATACACCTTTCACTGAAAAGGTGTAACAAGTTGCTGACAAGGCAATAAAATTCAAGTGTCAAAATAATGTCATATTCATCAATTTCCAGTAAATGTAGATTTTTTTTCTGTGTTGTAGTTGTGAATTTGCTTCGTGATAACAGTAGGTGCCTATTTTAAACTCCTCAGAAAAATAAAAAGAATTCTTTCCTTAAATCAAATGAAATAATTTGGCTTCACATGTTTCTTCCGTTTATTCTGAGAGTCGTATCAAAAAATCGTAAAACACTGTTTTAAGCCATGTTAAAAGGCAGAATTTGTAAAACATATTCTCTAGAAAATTTTATTTGAATAAATTCCACGCGGACCAGCAGCAGACGGGATTCGAACCCGCGTCCTCCGCTAATCGGGCGGATGCACTATCCATTATGCGACCGCGGCCCTAATTGTCCGTGTCGCATTTTCTCTAGCATTTGTTAGGCTGCAAGGCAGCGCCATTTCCACGCATTGTAGGTAAACCACAATGCCAAACAAAGCTTTACAAGTATTAACATTTGGAAGAAGAAAGTGCAATTACCTATAGTTATATGTTTATTGTAAACATCTATATGTAGATTTAAAAATCTAAAGAATATTTTACTAGAGAAAACTTTTTCGGGTCCAAGTTCCCTCTTCTGCCTGGTCCGCGTGGAATTTTCTTTAGATTTAATCATCTATCAAATAAATGACAAAAAATATAAAAATATTCTTCTTAAACTTGTGTTAAGAGCCCTTTTACAAAACGCTGCCGTACTGATCGGCGCGTAGGTAGATTTGCACTAGTAATATTGCATTTTACGGGTGATGTTTCGAGTCTTATAAAATAATTATTAATGAACTAATTATAAAAATATATATATATTTTAGTAGTTCTATAATGGTAGATTAGTTTTATGAGAGTTTTTGATAGTAATTCTATTTAATTCAATATCTAAATACGGGTAAACCTGTATTGTTTTTTGGAAAAACTCACGGAGATTAGATGTTTTTTTTGATAATTAATGAGATGGAAAATCAAAATTCTAATACATTATGTTACAACAAAAACATACTTCTGATATCATAGTAATTAATTTGATCTAATTTAATGAACATTATTTAAAGATTCAGGCGTTTGAAGTTGTGCATATTATCGTTTTTTCCGTAAACTAGCTGCGGTAGAACAATCAGTACAAAGAAATATTCTAAATTAACTTACAATAGGAAGAATAAATCTACTGTTTACTTCTATTGGAAATAGTCAATTTTTAAGGGGGTAAACGAGGCGCTCAAAAATTACATTATTTTGCAAAAAATGTGAAAGGGCTCTTAACACCCATTACTGTTTTTGTGGTATGGCTATAGGAGGCGTTTAGATGTTCACTGACTCAACTGTGGCCGTTGAAGTGTGGTCGCGTAACATATTATAGGTGCTTATGTTCTCCGTGCGTGACCTCGTTCAAGTGAAATTCCATTTCAGTTCCACTTCATTGGACTGGCGTTCTATTTCCTGCTCGTTTCCTTTGCGAGGGACCCGGGTGATATCACGCGTACATATTCCAAATTGTTCAAGTGTATATTGTTCGTAAATAGTTTACGTAGATGGAGTCATGCTAGGAAGCCAGTTCACTGTATATTCTTTCTTTTTCTTCTTTTAGACGGGTTAATTTATAACCTGCTTGATAAAGAGAGTAGGAGGAGCTCGATGGCGCAAGTGGTTAGCGCGTTCGGCTGCGATCGTTGAAGTTAAGCAACTTTCGCAGTGGTAGGGCATTGGATGGATGACCAAAAATTTACTATCTCGAGTTCTTCCGTGCTTCGGAAGGCACGTTAAGCCGTCGGTCCCGGATGCATCTGCAGTCGTTAGCACCCACCAATCCGCACTGGGCACGCGTGGTGGGACATGGCCCAATCTCCCTATTTCATCCATTGGAAAGGCCTGTGCCCCAGCAGTGAGGACATTAATAGGCTGATGATGAACAGCGGCGCCAAAACGGACGTAACAAGAACTAGAAATCAGTACACATTTGACAATGACATTTCGTACTCGCAAACGTTACGAATTTTACATTGTTTCGTGCTAGAGGTACAGATATACTGTACATATTGTTTTTTTTTGCCTTCGAAGGCAGCCTAGCGAACGAGTCACCTGATGTTAAGTGGTCACTGTCGCTCCGGGACATCAGCAATACCGTTGCTTTTAGTGGAACACTCTATGTAAGCCTCTACCATGTTATAGTACTGAGAGAACATTGTGGAAAGGAGGACATTCCATAATTCCATTGTACGTGGAATAAAAGATCTCTGGAAACGAAGAAAGTTCGTCTCTTATTCCACCTTCCCCTTTCCTTCAAAGGACCACGCGCGCTGGCTTACGTTGCCGCCGACTAACTGTGGACACTATTCCAACGTTTGAAAAGAAGACAATAAGAAGTTTGGTGACTCATTTCTTTGTCGCACTATCCATAAATGAAATGCTTTGCCCTCTCACGTGTTCTCTCCCTCTTACAACCTGGGATCCTTTAAAAGAGGCGTGAAGAAGCAACATGCAGGCCGGCAGGGTGAGGATGGCTGGTGTGGTACATAGAACTGCTGTATCAGCTATCTTCGCGTCTGGACTTCACCGTCACTTAACATCAGGTGGGGTGGAGTCATTTGTCAGACCTATCTATAAAAAAAAACAGTTGTGGACTTCAGTATGACTGTGTATGTATTTGCGTGCATTCTTTACGTTACGTTTTTCTGTGTTGAAGGTATCAAGCCATAGTGAGGCCGATGCGACCGCGCATGTCCAAGACCTGCTCTCTGATCATGATCGCGCTCATCTGGCTCAGCAGCATGCTGCTAGCCATCCCATGTCTTCTGTACTCCACCACCAAAGTATACAGGTAAGTTAAATGTATAAGAGAGCTAGGACTTAGCGTGCTTTCCGTTCGCATTGGAGTGCCCGTCTGTGGCAGCAGCCTTCACCTTGCAGAAGATTACAGTAATTGATATTGTGTTTCTGTCGATGTGTAAGGTTCCTGGACTCCAAAAGATACGGTAGGGAAGGATTGGGTAGGGTAGGCAACGTTGCGAGTAATAATATTATTGGTATCGCCAGCGTCTATTCTATAGGCCACGTTGGCAGCTTACCTCAAGGCGTGCCAAAAGCTTGTTTGCCATTATTTTAACATAAAAAAGATGGAAAACCATTGAAGTCGCGCCACTGTTGCCAGCTCTGTAAGCATGTACCTACGTGAACTTGGATACTCGTTCCTTAAAGGCCGGCATCGCATTGGCACTGTAATATTATCTATACAGTATTGTGACTCCGCCCTGTCCTTGAAAATAAATGCCTATCGCGCGCTCGGCCGAGCGCTGCGTTAGCACGCGGTAGGGCCGCCCACCTACAGTATTTTATGTAGTTTTGTTTTTAACACGAGCGTAGGTAGATTACTCGTTTGTCTCTTTTTTCATCCTAACCACTTATTTATATATTATTCCAGATATTTTGCCCGATGGAAAAACCGAAATACCTAAATATTAGAAACAAATTACGTACTAGTAGATAGATATATAAAAATATTCTATAAAGGTAAGACACCTTTCCAATATTGCAGGTAATTTAAAAAATGATATCTCTGGGTGTGTTATTGAAGAGTTCAAGCAACCAAAAACAGCAATTGTGCTGTTGTACGATATTGATCGTCGTTTGTTCTTTTCCATACTAAATTATGTAGGTATCTACTTAATTAAATCAAATATTTACAATACAAAACGCACGTTTAAGCACGGCTAACTGCATAAAAAACAATTCAGACCGTTCGGTCGTCGTTGCGGCGCGGCGGCGCATTCGCGACTGGGTGCCCGCCGAGAGCACATCGAACTCGAGTGGTGTAGAAAGAAAGAAAGAAAGAAAAATGTTTTTATTGCTGACAACACATAACATACACATAAAGTCAAAAATACATATAACAAAAAGTAAAACAAAACGTACAAGTAAAATTAACAACAACAAAAAACAGCTACAGACGGTAAATGTGTATTTTATGTGATGCCAACACTGGATATGACTCAGCATACACAGCAGGAAAAATTCCTGCTGCACTGGTATTCTGCCATACCCAGAGCAGTGACATCACAGAAAAGAAAAAGGTAAAATACAGATTAAGTACATACTAAATAACAAAACAAAAAAGAAAAGAAATCAGTATAGGACAGAACACATAGCAGTATCTGTGGCAGAAATTATACATTGTAACAGAGGTAATCTGTGGTTATTTACAAAGAAAAAATAAAATAAAAATTAAAGATGGACTTTGACTCTTAGTTTTAGTGACAGTGACACGTATGCAATACAAAAAAATGAAAAGAAAAGATTCGGCTGTTACAAAAAGCAATATATTTATTGAAAATAAATTAAAAGGTAAGGGAAAAGATAATTAAACGGGCTGCACCTGTGTCTGTAACAAGAACAACTTAAAATTATTTTTAAATGTGTCATGTGTTTTCAGTGAACGTATTGGGGGTGGCAAATTATTCCAACACTTCGAAGCTGAGTACTTTGTACGTGTAGGTATGACTCGCTTTCCGACCGTTTGTATGAAGATAGAATACTGTATGATATTATTACCGTGGCATTGGTGACACTTCTGGTGTTGCAGAATGCAGATGTCTGTTTGCGATGGTCAACTATATTACCCTAGATACACCATGTGCGCTCAAAATGTGTCCCAATCAAGAAGTGTTTGAAAACCACTCACGCGCTTCTTGGTTCACAGTCACGCGCGGACCGTTGAAAAGGCAAGTCGTCTCGTCGCATTGGAGTGCCTCTCTAAGCCCGACGTCTCCAAGCCCACAATCTAATAAAAGCCCAATGCGCCTAAGCAAGTTTTTAGTACCGATTAAAACAAAACAAAAGATAAACGTAACCCCTCGTTTACACCAAGAAACTAGTCGTAAACTAGTTTTGTACAATACTTGTAGAATACTTGTTGTGGTTGTTTAAAACCTTTTTTTCGTTTACACTGCATAGAAAACTGGTATCTTGGCAAGTTGTAATCACTCATTTACTTCACATATTTTGTTCATCCAACTAGTTTGATACCAAGAATTGTGAACAAAAATTGAAGACACTGTATTAAACTTGTTAAATACGTGTCTATCTAAGCCTATCCGCGAAGGTCAATTAAAACAAAAATAGGCTGTTAAGTACATTTTTTTTATGATTTTTGGTAATTTAGAAGCTATGGAAACTCCTTTTTGTATTTTTAAATTGAAGTTGAATGTTTGAGTAAATCCTACTAAAAAATATATTTCCAATTTTCAAGCCTTTTTTGAGTAACTTTAATTAACTTCAGAAAGCTGAGTTATTTTTTTTATGAAAACAGCATTCAAGACAATTAATTCACAAAAAAAAAGACTGCAAAATACCTACTCCGAAAAAAGATATGATTTTTTTAAACCTCGCTGCCAGAAATCATTAAAAATACACAAAAAAAATATGACTCGAAAACTAAGAAAAATCGCGGAACATACATAGGGTATTTTAGGATACCCCCAGGTGCGAGGAATCTAAAAAAAAGTGTTGGCGTCACTAATTGGACCACCCTGTATATACCTTGGTGTAAACGAGGGATTTGGCAAACTGATCGGGCGGCCCATAGTCTCATCTACGTATTGACATTTTCCCTCTCTTTTTAGAGAATAGTCAATGGATACGTGAATGTCACTCCGTCCAATGTTTATGTGTGTCGTCGAAACAAAGCTACTTGAAATTGTCCCAAAGCACAGTAGAACACACATAGCAAGCAGAACAACCATTATGCTTAGTACTTTTATTTTATAAAACCAATTTTTCACGGGTTAATTTTATTATCTATTGACGTTTCGCAGCCTTTACAGGCCGCGTCGTCGCGATTATCGCGCGGCCTGTAAAGGCTGCGAAACGTCAATAAATAAATAAAGTTTCGTGCATTAACCCGTGAAAAACTAGTTTTATTTAATAAGTGATGTGCGTGAAAACCTAAGAAACAAATAGTTTTATTTTTCTAGAAAATATTTCAATCGTTTCTGCTATCAGTGCATTGTTAAAGCACTCGTGATGGAAATGGTTTTCACATTACCTTCAATTTATTTATTTAAAGTGTGAAATATTCCATTTAAGATCTATTTAAGACGTCGCTCAGAAAAAGTCACCTATTTATTGACACCATATCATTTAGTGCTGTTCGAGTTTAATCTTAAGATAACGCATCCAATATTATTGGCAGAAAAACGAACTATGGGGGTTAAATAGTATCAGTTAGTAGTTAAATGTCTTTGCTTTAACTTTGTATGATACTAGTGGCCCGCCCTCGCTTCGCTTGGGGGTAGAATTGATCAAAATCTTTTCTTAGCGGATGCCTACGTCATAACATCTACCTGCAGGCCAAATTTCAGCCCGATCCGTCCAGTGGTTTGGGCTGTACGTTGATAGATCACTATGTCAGTCAGTCACCTTTGAGTTTTCTATATATAGATAAACATCGTTACTCTACGTCTGCATATACGGTTATTGTATTTTATGTATTCTCTCCACTCTTATATGATTTCTTTTCAACTTTCAGTGAAATTCAATTTGGCAGATGTAATAAGTGTTTATTTTACGTACCGTACCATATTAAAGAAAGATTCTAATATATTCCATATTGGAAGTGCGGCACCAGCTCTCGCGTGATACCGTATAATAATACCTGATGGCATGCATAAATAATGTAGCCCGTTTGTTTTTTAATATTAGCAGTTTGTTTTTTGTTCAGGGCGTTCTGGGAATATGTATACTAAATGTATACTTATCGTTGTTATAATTCATATGTGCACAGCTATCTTTCCACCTTTCCACGGACTTTAGCTGATCAAATTTTATTTTTTAATTATTTTAATGTTGTTAGCGTTAAGGCAAAGGAAAAGAAAAAAAAAATACTCAGCCTCTGCATATATATTTCTTTTCATTTTTACTTATTGTTTTTTTTTTTTTGTTTGTGGTATTGTTAATCGTGATTGTGTCGTTTATTAATCTGTTATTCACGTCAACCTTAGGCGCTGCCAGAATATCAGCGCCGCAGCGGCCTTGGTGTCGTTGTGGCATTGTGCTGAGGCAGGGACCTAGTTGACCTGTTTGTTATCTGTGCTTTTTATTTGTATTTTTTTTTTATGGTCAATAAACAATTTCTTTCTTTCTTTCTTTCTTTATATGTATCAAACGTTCAAATTAATTTCGCTGTGTTAAGTTTACAAAATTAATATAATACAAAGAGGAGCTAGATGGCGCAAGTGGTTAGCGCGTTCGGCTGCGATCGTTGAAGTTAAGCAACTTTCGCAGTGGTCGGTTGTTGGATGGGTGACCAAAAATGTAATATCTCGAGCTCCTCCGTGCTTCGGTAGGCACGTTAAGCCGTTGGTCCCGGCTGCATCTGCAGTCGTTAGCACCCACCAATCCGCACTGGGCCCGCGTGGTGGGTCATGGCCCAATCTCCCTTTTCCATCCATAGGGAAGGCCTGTGCCCCAGCAGTGGGGACATTAATAGGCTGATGATGATGATGAAGTTTACAAAAGCTATACTATTACGAACATTGTGTTGATTATGCAAAGTTAAAGTGTATTAATGGTGTATTTTTTTGTCTGTGTTGTTGTTTCTGGTTAACACAGAAATTTAACCAGTGTCCCGTAGTGAGAGAGACACGAGACGAGAGAGATTGCTCGGAATTTATTTATACAAATACTAGCTGTCCCAGCGAACTTCGTACCGCCCTAAAAAAATAGGGGTTGGTGGTAGAAAGGTGAAAATTTAGGGTTGTATGTATTATTGTATAAAAAATAAAATTAAAAAAATATATATATAAAATTGAAAAAAACAACTAGGGGTGGATTACCCTTAACATTTAGGGGGATGAAAAATAGATGCTGTCCGATTCTCAGACCTACCCAATATGCACACAAAATTTCATGAGAATCGGGAAAGCCGTTTCGGAGGAGTTTAACCACAAACACCGCGACACGAGAATTTTATATATTAGATAGATTTAATATTTTATTCGAATAACCATTCTTCCTTGAGCTTTTCACTATGTTCTTCTGAAAGCATAACACACATACACACACACACACACACACAGACGAAACAGGGGTTAAAATGATATATATTTATATGTTAGCGAATTATATGACTTTTATACAATTTTTAAAATTAAATTAAATGTAATAATTACTGACATATAATAACGCCGTTAATATCTAATGTGTACATAATGAGTTTCTGTAATTGGCCTTAAGATTATATCTATATTTTATTGTATTAAATTTCACAAAAAACCGCTGTAGAAAATTTGTTAAAGATAAATAAAAAAATATAAAATATAGATAATTTAATAGGTGGAGCAAAAAATTATTTAATTTAAATTAGAGAGGATATTAACTATAATAATTTGACGTTTTATTATTTAATATATTTACATAAGCAGTAAAAGCCAGGCTTGTCTGAAATAGTTAAAATAGTATTCAGGGGCGCTGACTTTTGGGCGGAAGTAGGGTGTTTTAGTAATTTCGATTTTTGACATACTTATTATTGTGATTAAAACACAATCTTTTATTCATTTTATAATTTTCCCTCCTCCGAATGTGTTTCTGTTTGTGTTTGTATATGAAAATAAAATAACACAGAAGAAATTACTCCTTCATACACAAAATACACAGGGTTTAAATATGTTTTTTTCTAAACACAGTTTTTTAACTACATTGACACGAAGACAATACTTTTCAGCCGGACTAAAATCCCTGTAGGATTATAAAAAAACGTGTTACAGGAACCTGTTACAGAATGAGGTCATACCTTTAAATCAACGACTGAATTTACTACAACTTCTATTCCATTTAAAGGCTCATAATCCACTTGAACGAAGCAAAACAATGAGTTTATGTTGGTACTGTAGTTAAATCCAATTCAATCCAATACATTTGAACCTTTATCTTTTTGTTACAAAACCGAGATTTTCCTATAGACTGTCCGTGAAATTAATGTATTCCGATTGCAGACAGAAAATCTATGATAAGCTCTCGTGTTGGAAAAAAGCTATTTTCAGTATCCGCTCAGCTTTTGTGTAAGATGAATCGAATAATAAGCTTTAGGATAGAGCACTGTGTCAATTTGCGGGAATGGCAGGGAACAGACTGAAGACAGTCGCCTATTGTTGAGTGAGATCGTGCTTGTACTATCGCGGAATTATGCGCTCTGTCACTTGGCGAACGAAATGCTTTGAACGGTTTTCTACAGTAGTTTTTACTACGCCCCGCCTTCGCGTCGGACGCGCCAATTCGGGCCGCCGCACAAAAGTAAGACAGAGAGCATTTCATTGATTGAATAATGAATTGAATTGCATTTGTTTTAGTTGCAATTTGCCATCCGCATCGTGATCGCGACAGCGCTATACGAAAAAGTAAGACAGCGATAATTACATGTCTATGAATGAATTTTTACTACGCCGCTACCGCAAGAGATTATGGCATTATGGGTGACAGAGCGGGTCTTTCCGTGAGTGTGCATAAGTTGCGTATTATATTTCTCATAAGGAAGGTTGGTTTTTAGAGATAATTTGATAGTCGATAATGAAACTTTGTTTATTATATTTGGGGTTCCGACCAAAGGGTAAAAACGAAATGCTATTGCTGTCACTCTCAGCGCGAACGAAGTCGGGGGCGGCAGCTTTAAAGAAATTTAAACTTATCAATAAGTTTCCTGAAATGAATAATCGTAAAAAAAATATTTTAACAAAAAAGCTAAACTGCACTGTCATTACACTTTTTTCGACATTGGTGACGGTTGAGGCCGTTGAGGAGGTGGATTAGAAAATCATTTATTTGGCTTTGAAAAGCCCTCATACCTTTTGAGACCTCATACGTCCTCGTGGACCTAAACCTCGGTATCTCACGGGCGAGTCGCACTTTCAGCGAAAATAGGGGCTTCCTGGAGCGAACGAAAAACATTTTTAATGTTAAAAATACTCCTGATATGGCATCGGGTATGTTATTATCCATTTTGTAACATACGTGAGTCACTCAAACTCAACCTAAAAATATTTCACGTATATTTTATTCATTTCGCGACAGAGCACAATACACATTACCACATTTCCCGCGAGAGGTTTAGTTCTATATGACAAATGCGCGTTATTCAATTAAGGTTGCTTTGGGGACAAAAAGAATTGCTAATGTTGTGTTATATTCTAGCTGTGTGTTGCTACGCCAAAAAACTAAATACATTTGTACATTTTCCGTGTTTTTATATAGAACACCAGCCTTTAACGACTTTGAAATTTTTTCATAAAATTGCTAACTCGAAAATAATATTCGTGAATAGGGAGAACCCTATTCATAAAGATTATTTACCTGCATGTGTCTAATGCATTATTTAGTGATCTCAAACCATGTGGCAAACCACGCAAGTGGTTAGCGCGTTCGGCTGCGATCGTTGAAGTTAAGCAACTTTCGCAGTGGCCGATCATTGGTTGGGTGACCAAAAATTTACTGTCTCGAGCTCCTCCGAGCGGAAGGCACGTTTAGCCGTTGGTCCCGGCTGCATCTGCAGTCGTCAGCACTGGACCCGCGTGGTGGGTCATGGATCAATCTTCCTATTCCATCTATAGGGAAGACCTGTGCTCCAGCAGTGGGGACATTAATAGGCTGATGATGATGATGATGATCTTTTAGTGGTGTTGTTTCTGTCAGTGAGTTAGGTTCCTCAGCTCCACGGGTAGGTCTAAGGGTATGCGAGAAAGAGATGGCGCTGCCTTGCAGCTTAAGAAAGGCTAGAAAGAATTCGACACGGCCATCAGGGCCGCGGTAGCATAATGGACAGTGCATTCGCCCGGATAGCGAAGGGTGCGGGTTCGAGTCTCGTCTGCTGCCTGGGCCTCGTGGAATTCTTTCTAGTTATATTTTCTTTAGATTTAAAAATTAGATACCTAAACCATCTAACTGTGGCTACAATTCCAACGCGTACAAAGAAATTTGGTGACTCATTTCTTTGTCGCACTATCCGTAAATGGAATGCTCTGCCTGCTCACGTGTTCCCTCCCTCTTACAACCTGGGATCCTTTAAAAGAGGCGTGAAGAAGCAACATGCAGGCCCGCAGGGTGAGGATGGCTGGTGTGGCAGGTAGAACTGCTGTACCAGCTATCTTCACGTCTGGACTTCACCATCACTTAACATCAGGTGGGGTGGAGTCATTTGTCGGACCTATCTATAAAAAAAAGATAGTTCAAAGTCCATAGTGGATATATTTATTTATTTATTTATTTATTTATTTATTTATTTGATGTACAAACAGGTGACAAACATTCAGTACAAAATTATTTTCATTATAAAACAGTAGACAAGGATGTAACCTTTAATATGTACATACTGAGTGACTAAACAATAATAACAGAGTGCTTGACATGCTAAGCTACAGCCAAATCATATTATATTTTTAATTTTTTAAATTGATTACTAGCACTAGTTTAAATAATTATTATAAATGTTACAAATTAGCAATTAGATTCTTCTTAAATACTAAAGATCTACGATCAAATACATCTATTTCTGCTCCATTAACGACGAGTTCATTATACTGGCGACACATACGTGATATAGGGTTATAATAAGAAGTTTTATTGAGATATACAGGAAGAAAAAATGTCATTGGCTTTCTAAAGCGATAATTAATATTAAAACTAATATGGGACAACAGGTAGGAAGAATCTAACTGAGAGTGAATAATTTTATGCAGAGTCATTTCATCTAAATATTTCCTACGAAATATCAATGACTGCATACCAAGTTTCAACAATCTGTCTTCATAAGTTGGGTTAGAGCGAAGTAAATTAAATCTTAAACAGACTAATTTCACAAAACGCTTTTGTATTTGTTCGAGTCTATTTATATGTACCATGTAGTATGGTGACCAAATTACGGAATTGTATTCCAGCAAACTCCGTACAAGTGCATAATATAGTATTAAATACGATGAGATCTTCGAAATGATAAATCACTGTCAAACATCACTCCTAGATCTCTGATAATAGATTTTCGAGATAAAAAAATATTGCTTAAAGAATAATCAAAGTTTACAACATTCTTCTTTTTGGTAAACGTAATCACAAAACACTTTTCAACATTCAATGACATGCGGTTCTCCTGAGACCATTGGGATAAAATATTTAGATCCCTTTGAAGACTAATTGCATCTCTGATGCATGTTATTGTACTGTAGAGCTTTAAATCATCAGCATATAGTAGACATGGACATGATAATCGACTAATAAGATCGTTGACAAACACTATGAACAGAAGAGGTCCTAAGTGTGAGCCTTGAGGAACACCAGACGGAACTGCAAATGCTGATGAAAGCTCACCTTTTATAGCAACTAGTTGGCTTCTTCTACTTAAATAACATTTAACCCACCTTAACAAACTTCCATGGACACCGAGTGATTCCAGCTTCCGGCAGAGTAGGGAATGATCGACTCTGTCGAAAGCCTTTGAGAAGTCGGTATAAATGGAGTCTACTTGTGCTCTCTTAGAGAAAGCATCGCATAAATAATTCTTATATTCCAACAGATTTGATGTTGTTGACTTACCCTTTAAGAAACCATGTTGCTTTGGTGACAAAACTGGTTTGAAGTGATTATACAATGCATCATATATAAAACTTTCAAACAGCTTCGCACAGCAAGACAATATACTTATAGGACGATAATTTTTACAAAGTGATCTATCTCCAGACTTAAACACCGGGACAACATGTGCTGTTTTCCAAAGAGTCGGAAACACACCCGCTTTTAAAGATTTATTGAACAAGATGCATAAAGGAACACTTAAAGGCATAACACATCGCTTCAACAATACTGGAGGAATGCCGTCTGCACCAGCTCCCTTAACCTCATCCAACTTCTTAATTTTAGATTGTATATCGCTTTCACTTATGTAAATTGTACTAATAACACTATTACTCTGCCTCACATCATCCGAAGAAAAACGAAATTGTGCATCACTATTGGACGAATCAACGTACACGGAGCTAAAATATGTAGCAAAAAGATCACATATACCCTTCCTATTAGATGATTCATGGCCTTCGAATATCATGGTATTTGGAATACCACACGAAGTCTTCTTCTTATTGTGGACGAAACTCCAAAAGTATTTAGTATCTTTATTTAAAGATTCCTCAACTGATTCCAAATAACTCTTATAACATGAATCGATGAGTCTCTTACATCTAGCACGCAACATCGAAAAGGTATCATAATCACGCGGATTTTTATACTTTTTGAACAACTTATGATACTTCTGCTTCTCTCTTAAACAGCGCCTCAATCCTGAGCTAAACCAGGATGGAAACGAATTAGCATTACCTTTAATTACAGGGGTATGCCTAGCTATCAGTTCCCTGAGCTTGAAATAAAAACTATTAGTATCAGTATTGACGTCATTTGAGGAAAGCACCTCTTCCCAATTTGTGCACTCTATATCACTATTCAAATCATGATAATTACATTTTTTGTAATTTAATCGCTGTTGTCGTTTTTGTGGTAAAGATTTGAATGTTGAACGTACACTGAAATGAATCAAAATAGCTGGGTGATGAATGTCCTGGCGACTAATTGGAAAGGTTTCATGAGTAGAACAGTCAAAAGAAGATAATACCAAGTCAAGGAACCTATTGTTATGATTTGGTACACAGTTATATTGTCTCAGATTACACAGAGCTATAAATTCCAATAAAATATTAGATTTGTTATCTTGCGGATGAGACGAAGAAAGACTTAATGAATCGACACTATGTGTCCACGTCACATTAGGAACATTAAAATCGCCAATTAAAATAAACTCGTCAGTAACTTGTGCATTCAGAATTACATCAATGCAAGAATCATAGAATTCGTTTACTAGTTCAAGTGAGAGATCAGGGGGAAGGTAACAAAGACATAGATTTATAGTCTTATGTGATGCATTATTGGGGATTACACTGATCCACAAGTTTTCAATTTTACTATCCCAATTGTAACGACGTATAACTTTAAATTCCTTTCTGATACCTAACATTACACCTCCGCCATCATTTTTATTTATACATGTTGTACAGCGATCCCTACGAAACACATTATATCGGCTATCTAATATTTCACTATCAAAAACAGAATTATTAAGATTTGTTTCTGTTAGACAAACCACGTCGTACTCATTACTTAGAGCATTTAAATTAACTTCGTTTGTTTTAGATCTAATTCTATTCACATTTTGATAAAATATATCCATAAAAAAAAAGCAGTGATAAATATCTGCAATTAACTAATTTCATTAAAAAGAAGAGGTAATCAACCTAAATTACTTTTAATTTGTTAAGCGTCTCCGTGTTCTTAATATATATAGCGTTACAGTCATCATCACGCCTAACAAATATTTTACCGTAACGAACCCAACCATATTTAAAGTTATTATCCTTCACAAATTTTCTAGTTTCGGCATACAAGCTCTTCATCATAGGTGACAGGTGTTCCGCCACAAATATTCTACGACGTTCACCACTGATTCCTAAATGGGTCGAGCAGAGTGCGTTATCTGGGTGAGATTTATTAAATCGGTGAACGGCAGAGATGATCTGGTCCCGCTGGTAAGTAGAGGAAAGACTAATCAGTATGTTGCGTGGACGCTTAGAATCTTTATCCATTTTGGCAACTCGATGACAACAACGAATGTTAGAGTCTTCCATAGAAACATTTATTACGCTGCATAATGTCTTGAACAACTCCAGAACATTTTCTTCCTTCGTTTCCGGTATGGCGTGCAATTCTATGTTACAGGCTCTTGATGCCTTATCGATGACTGATAATCGTTCCTCAATTGATTTGATAGACGCACGCAAGCTAAAGTTTTCTGCTTCAATATTCTTAATTGTTTTACTTTTAAGTTCAATTTCAGATTGAAGCTTTTTTTGCTCATCACATATGAAGTCCGTTGTTAGTGTAAATTCGTCTTTAATACCTTGAACCACAGGTTGCATTTCTTTGTGGACTATTTCTATAATATCTTGCCTAAGTGAAGCACGGAACTTTTGAGCAAAAGACAAAAAGGCGGATTCGAGCTTAGTATCTAGTAAGCGGCTAATATTTTCTAGAGTTAAAGTATGAGTGCTCTCATTATTGGAAGATCCAGTGGCATTAATATCCAAGTGATCACAAGACATATCCATCGAGTCGCTCAGGGAAGGAACTTGAGTAGCCCTGATTGGTGTATTACAATTAGATTTCGAACGTTGAGTTACGTTGTTACACGCTGGGCAAGACCACGAGGAACGAAATTCCTTAGTTAGTGATGCAAACTGCGCTGCTTTCAGATTGAGACATAATATAGGTAGAAACAAATTTAATGTAATTATTTAGTGCGGGTTCATCAAAGGTCATACACGAAAAGAATTACTGATCGATTATTTATTTATTTTGATTGACTTGTGAATGGAGGACACCCACTCACAGACTTGTATATTTATCACCCAATTTTCTAGCCGACATAATGGGTTTGTTGTTTAGTACCTACGACTTCTACAACTCAAGGCTTACCTGCGACTAATTGCCTCTAGTTCACTCAACTTCTCATGGTTAAATTATTATTCCTTTCTTAATGTTCCTAAACAATTTCGTAAATTAAAACAAAAGGTTTCTTGTAACAACGTCGAGTGAAGTATACATAAACTGCTACTAGCTTAATTTAATAAGTTTTCTAACTATGAATTTTTATTTAGATTACCAATGTGAATATTTAATACGGAGAGCGAGAATTTCTATCGTTTACTCATTTCAGAAATGTTCAAACATTAGCAAAAATGTTAAATATGAAAGGTGATGGACTTGACTCATTCGCTAACTAGAAAACAGTTATTGCTACTAAATGTTGTAATGTAATCTTTTGTGAAAATTTATGAATGCCACTGTAAGTTAACCAATATTTGTAATGGCAATAGGCTGACCTCACAATGGATTAAAGGACACAGCGGCTCAAAGAGTAACGATGCGGCTGACTGCTTGGCTAGAGAGGGGTCCAGCTTGACGGCCATTGGCCCGGAGCCAATTGCACCCATACCTTATCGACAGCTGAGAACCTGGATAAGGGAGCGCTGTCAACGACCACACGATGAATATTGGGCAAAACACACTGACTGCAGGCAAGCTAGGGAAGCCGTTCCTAAGGTAAACCAGCAGCTATCACGTAAGTTAATCAGACTACCTAGACAAGCCCTGAAACAAATCGTGGATATACTCACAGGTCACGGCTACTTCAACAAATACCTTTATAATATAGGTATTTCTGACAGCTCTCGTACAGAGCCTGCCTGGAGGAGGAGGAGACGAGCGCCCATGTTCTGCTGGAGTGCAGAGGCGTTGCAAGACAAAGGACTTCTCTAATGGAAAGCCCACGGACACTAGTAGAAGCCTGCAGCAACATCCGGGGACTGCTGAGCTTTCTGGAGGAGCTGGGATGGCAGGACTGATGCCAATCCCCACGCAAAATAGGCACTGGGTGTCGAGTTGCGGAAACAGCCCGCCGAACTACTAAGACTAATGTAATATTTTGTGATAAGCTGATGAGTTCTCTGCTCTTTTCAACCGACTTCAAAAAGGAGGAGGTTCTCAAGTCATTTGTAAGTCATGCATGTTGATAGAACTGCGTTACCATTTACTGCTTGAATTGGCATGGCACTGAGACCAGTCGTTAACTCTCTAATTCCGTCAGCCTAGGCACGTCTAAGGCTGCGTTTCCACCAGAGATGTGCGATGGATATGTGTCGTGCAAGGATGTCTAGCTGTGCTGTGAAAATGTATGGGGATTTCCACCAAAGCTGTACGATGAAAATGTGCCTACGAGGATGTGTAGCAGAGCTGTGAAAATGCGCATTAATGTGTGGTGCGAGGATGCGTTGTTTTATCTTCTGCTTCCATTTCTTCATCGCAAATTGTTAAATATAAAAGTATCTTCTTTTTACAATTATCCATATCTATTTTGTGCACTTCTACTTCCAACAAACTCCGTCTATGGACTGGCTAGTAAAGTATGCGCAAACCTCGCAACACATCCTTCTCAACACACATTCCTCGCAAACACATCCCTCGCACAGATCCCTCTCTTGTTTTGTATGCGCAAAAATCTAGCTCCGCTGAGCCGTTTCCACCAGAGCTTTGCTGACCGAAGCGAGGTAAATGAAGCGATTCTATTGGTTCTTTACAAACACATCCCTCGCTATGCATGCTCGCACATCTCTGGTGGAAACGCAGCCTAAGAGTACCCCGACGACGAAATCACCCGCGTCAACGTGCCTAACACAGCTAACCAACACTACATAGCTAGCATACTTGCACACTAGCTTAGCACTAGGCAGACAACGCACTCGTAGGATAAGATTGCGAAAACCCGGTCTACATACGACATGTTTTTTTTTTGTTAAATTCTCCCTATTCAGGGAAGGCAAGGGGAACAATGCCCATACAGCCTAGTCTTAAGTTAAATTATTCTGTTTTTCTTTTTACATTAGAATGTCGGTGTGACGCATTCTAATGTTTCTTGAAGTGTTTGGCACGAAATGTATCGAGCTGGCTTTTTCGATAAGCTTATGTGAGGTAGTCAATACTACAATAAAATTCTCACGTCCACTTGACTGGAATAGCGTATATTTTGACGATTCTACTAATTCTTCAGTTACGCAGACAGTTGTAACACAAAATCACACCAATTTTATTTCATAATATCCACTATGAACGAATTTAAGAATAATTAAAATAAGACGCCAACTACACTCGATGAAATCCCGCCAAAAAAACCACGACATGCTATACCAGCAGGGTTGCCATTGTTACGGCAATTACCGTTATATACGGCAATTCGAGCTCATAATTTCAGATTTAACGGCATACGGCAGCTTTGTCATTACCGTATAATAATATATGGCGGCAATCCAATTAGTTGTGAATCGATTTACAATGATAATGTTAGGAGTTAATTACGATTCCAACAAAACATCGTATAACATTGTAGTTTAGGCACATCCTTAGCACGGAGAATGTATCCTTACCGGGAATCCCCGTGCATTAGTTACTGAAACTGTAAATGGAACTCTTTTGGCAAAGCAAAGCCATCAGAAATCAAGTTTACTATACAACATTTCAGCCATCCCGTGACATGTGTGTGAAAATTAAAAATAAGGACAAAATATATTGGTATCTTAATTAATGACACATTATATTTTAGACAGCATATTGCAAATCTAGTAGTCAAGATCCGTAAATTAATGTATATTTTTAAAAAATTACGTACCATTGCAGGTCCAAAACTAATTAAACAGGTATATCAGGCCTTATGCCAATCAGTAATTCAATATTGTATAACTTCATGGGGTGGAGCTCTCAAAACTATTTTAATCCCTCTCGAGCGAGCTCAGAGACCCATTTTAAAAGTAGCCAATTCACTTCCCTTCTTATATCCTACGCATCAACTTTACAAATACTGTAATGTGTTAACTGTTCGCCAGCTTTTCATTATGCACACCATATTAAAACAACACACCATTTCACCTCTTTGCTCTGATATCACTAACAAAAGACGGAAAGATATAGTCTGTATCTCTACACATGATTCAAAATACATCTTTTCACATAGATTCTCTACTTTCCTAAGTCCTTTCTTATAAAATAAGTTAAATAGAGTGTTAGGTATTTATACATTAAACTATTTTAACTGTAGAACTGTAGTATTTAATTATTTGCACAGCCTGACATACGAGCAGACCGAAGAATTACTTCTTATTTGTAAATAAATGAACGTAACTCCATAATTTACATTTACCAACATTTATACAATGATTACTTTAAGTTCTGTTTTAATTAATTTGTTAATTTATTAATCATTCAATGTATTATTTAGATCATAAAAGCCTGAAATACAGGTACAATTTTAACTGTAACCTAGTTCAGGCATCCATTATTTTGTACTTTATATTGTTACTAGCTGACCCAGCGAACTTCGTACCGCCCTAAAAAAATAGGGGTTGTCCAGCGGACAAAATTGTGAATCTAAACCATTCTCAGATCCCCTTGAACACACACAAAAAATTTCATCAAAATCGGTCCAGTCGTTTAAGAGAAGTTCAGTGACATACACACTCACAGAAGAATTATATATATAAAGATTAGTATTATTATGCAATGTATGACCTTATTTGAATAAAGATATATTTTTTATTATTTATTATTATTATATTGTTTAATTAAACACGACAGCGAAATAGTTGAGTGTATTAGGAATCTGTATGACGATGATATTAATAAGTAAATTATTTTTTTTCTTCCAAATTACTTACTATCATAACTACCTATAAATTTTAATTAATAAAAATAATGAATACGGCAATATCATGATTTTTGTTTAAAAATATGGCAATCTGATGTATTGAATACGGCAACACTATCAAACTTAATGGCAACACTGTATACCTCAGGTTCGAGTGGTCTAGAGGCTCCAGACGGAGAGGAGATTCCCCCCGTGGGGAGATGCCATCCGCCTGGAATACCTCTAGGAGCACTTGCCAATTCTTGACTAAGGTCCCCTTAGGATCTCGCCGTCCCCAAACCCGGTGACGCTGTAAAGGTCATCTGCGACCAACAGCGTCAATTTTCAGTATGAGTTGCACCAGAAAGCTGGTGCTTAAGGTGTAATTAAAGTTGAATTTTACTATGACTTGAACATGACATGGCAGTGAAAGTTGTACTTTTAAGTAAAGAATATGTATTTTTTTTTTTTTAGAGTGAAGCTTTTATATTGTGTTTTTGTTTTAATGTCGGTTTTCGGCCTAAATGGCCGGACCCTTTTTAGGGAACACGCTTAAATTAAATAAAAGTTTGCCACCTTGATTGAAATGCAAAAGTTAAAAAAAAAGTTCTATTTTTGCTGCCGGATAGCGAAGGGTGCGGGTTCGAGTCCCGTCTGCTGCCTGGTCTGCGTGGAATTTTTTCTTGTTATATTTTCTTTTCTATTTTTGATTTTAATTCAAACTCATACTACAATATGTCGCCTGCACAAGTATCTAATTTTCAAACCGTAACTCATACTGCACAACTTTTGTTTTCATGACAAAATAATTACGAAATTATATAAGGTAGGAATCATTCAACAATAGTTAATAACAAACGACCTCCGTGGCCGAGTGGTTAGTACGCCGGGTTTCATGGCTGTCGCCGACTCGAGAGGTCCTGGGTTCGAATCCCGGTGGGGTCAGATCTTTGTGTGATGAATACGAGCATTTGTACTCCAGTCATGGATGTTTAATATGTATTTATATAAATATACTTATATATGTACAGTATATGTATTCTATCCGTTACCCTAGCATCCCATAACACAAGCCTTATAGTGCTTACTTTGGGGCTAGGCTAATTGGTGTGTAAATAAAAAAAAAATGGGTGCGTGTACTTATGTAGGCGCGTGAGAAGTTATCCTTCTTTGGCATCGTTTAAAATTAGTTTTTAATTGCATGCAAATAATTAATTAAAATAAATTAATAAAAAGTCTGGAAAAGGACATAGTCAATAAAGTTCAGTTTTAATTTGAAAAAATAAATAAATAATCAAAATATTCAATTAAAATCGCTACTGAATATAATTTATTAGAACATATGTGATTTGCACTTGTATGAAACTCAAACATGTATTCCGAATATACAAACTAGAAACATGTGGATAAATATTATAAATATGAATACCTATAACTGTTACTTTATTACAAAAAATAAAGATGTGGTTTTTGGTTCTACTACACCAATGGTCAAGAGATGGCGCTGTAGTCTCCTGAATCGCGCTTTGGTTCCGTTGTTCCAGATTAATAAATACTTTTGATAGGCCTTCACAATGCAGTCGTTAGCACCCACAAAATAGAGATTCTATTTCTATTTTGTTGGTAGATTTTCTTAATGTGCGGTAAACACAAAAGCGCTAAAGCGACCAACTTCATGCTGTTAAAATTTTGTGTAACAGTAATGCGCGCGCATCTTAAAATTTCACTCTCATCATTTTTTCATAACGCGCCTAAAGAAGTATAACTTCATAAAAAAACATAATTTCATCATGCAAAATTGTTTAAAGATTATTTGGAACGTTTAAACATATTTTGCTAAATTTGAAGGTGATATGCTGTTTCTCAATATAGTTATTTTTTTACTTAACATAAGACTTGCAACGAATAGTATATTCGGCAGTATACCGAATATTCGGCGGTCACGAGACCGAATAGCCGAATATTAGGCAAAAGTATTCGGCTGGATTTTAGCGCCAAAAACTTGTACAGACGTGATTGTTTCGCGCTCCTTTGTTTTGTTCTAATGTACTCATCACCCGCGCGCCCTCTGTTGTTCTGATCTCTTCTTAAATATTAGTAATATATCACATCATGACAACCCGTATACATGGTGGCAAGCAAGGAAAGGACATTGTTCTGCGTCCATACATAGTTAGCCTAAGAACCAACAATCATGAAATATTAGTTTCTAGGTTCTAAATCGCAAGTTAATGACTATAAAAACAAGAATTATTGACGGACACTTCTGAGAACTTAAATTATTAGGAAAACAAAAAATAATTTGAGGTTATATTTAATATTCAATGAAACATAGGTCAACCTATAAAGTTAGTATTAGTACCTATGAACTCAGTATGAAGTGAATTAATATAACAACTAATTCATTTTATTCAGTGCTATTTTAAAGAATAACTATTAGGATTTTTTTTTAATTTAGCTTACTTAACTGGAAGTGTCCGTGACAATCTAAATACTGATAATTATCGCAAAAAATATACTAAGAATTATTATAAATGCCAAATTGGTGTTGGTTCTTAGGCCAATTTTAACATTGTCCTTTGAATTTTGAAGATTGCAGCAAAATATTTGTCGGCGCCAGGAAGTAGTGTTTATTCAGAACGCCTTTTCTCTGAAGCTGGGATGATCTACGAGAAAAGAAGAAGTAAACTACTTCCTAAAAATGCAGTAAAGTTAGTCTTTCTGCACCATAACCTTCCCCTTCTAAATTTTGATTATGAAAATAATTCAAATGCACAGAAAAATTCTTAACTTGTTTAATACAGAAAATGATTGAATTATGTACCTAATTTATGTACCAATGACTACTTAATAAATGATTATAAAAGAAATAAGAACCTTGCCCTTCTAAATTTTGATTACCACAATAATTCAAATACATAGAATCCTCCATTTTTCCAATTCAGAAGATGATATTAGTATGTAGCTGTATTATATACCAATGACTACTTAAATTATTTATAACACAATTTATATAACAGAAATGAAATGATATCAATATATACGTAATGAGTTGATTTAAATTTTTCATTTTACCAATTATTTCTCTATGACAAAATATATTAGTTAAGTATTCGGTATTCGGCCGAATAATATGTAGATATTCGGTATTCGGCCGAATATAATAAAAGCAGCCGATTAGGCTGAATACCGAATAGTAACCGAATATTCGTTGCAAGTCTACTTAACATATTATATATATATTTTCTCTACCCAGAATATGTTATTCAGGTTACGGATCAAGTTTTTATGTAAAAACCCCCTTCCGTCCCGAAATCTCTTCTGTGCCTCCCACGGCTATCCATCGAATTTCAATTATTTACCCGTACAGTTCGGCTGTAAGCCGAACAAATTGATGGCACTGTTTGCCCAGACTTTTTTTATAAAGAGGCAATGGCTCCTGCTTCGGTCCACGGGTTCCTTAACCGCTCGTTTTCACCAATAAACAAGTCATATTCTAGTTTTACTATAAACATGTAGAATACTTGTTGTGACTTGAAAACATTCTTTCATTTTCATAGACAACTAATATCTTTACAATTTTGCAGCACACAATAATAACACAACACAAAAGTTAATCCTTTTATTCAAATGACGAAACACCGTCCAGGAAATAGTGATGCTGAATAAAAGGATATTTTCAGAGCTATGTAACCAAATAATTATTTAGCATCACTATTTCCTGGACGGTGTTTCGTCATTTGAATAAAAGGATTAACTTCTGTGTTGTGTTATTATTGTGTGCTGCTACACAAGTATAAATCACTTATTTACTTCACATATTGTGTTTATCCAACAAGTTTGATGCAAGTATTGTATACTATGTTTTAAATATGTATGTATATAAGTGTGAATAAAAAATGAAGATAAGTTATTAACGGGATTGTTACCATGTACCTTGTTTTTAGCGAGTTTCCGATATTTCGGCACTGTTGCAAGCGCCATGATCACGGAGTAACTGAAGTAATTGCGGGTAGGCTGTTATTGGCAGACATATCGGTCTACCCTCCGACGAAGTCTTTTATTGCGTTCGATACCCGTACCACTGTTCACATTCTCACTATTCACTCAAAACTATTCTCGACACATAACACTTACAGTATCGGATCGCGACACGACACTTTTTTGATTATTTCCGGCTTTACACATACGAACCACAGGATTCCAGACACTCGACAATTTAAACCCGTCCTGCCCTATTATTAAACTATTATTCCTTGGTGTAAACGAGGGGTAACGTTACTTCAGCAGAGAGAGCAACTACAGATATACAGCTTCTCTAATTAATTCATGCAATTAATTAAACATTTGTACAACTTTCGTATCACACTAAGATTATAAAGGCGAAAGTTTGTGTGTATGTTTGTTACTTCTTCACGTAAAAACGGCTGGAGCGATTTTAATAAAATTTGGTATGGAGTTAGCTGACACCCTGGAATAAGACATAGGTTACGTTTTACTGCGGGAAAATATCCCTAATAAACACAGCACAGGCACAGCTAGTAAGTAATAAACCAAACTCCAAAAGCATCAGATACATAAACACTAGTGGTGGGTCGTTCTCAATTTTTTTGACGACGAAACGCAACCGTTTTCTCTTAAACGAAAACTAGACCTCGAAACGATTTTCGTTCGCAACTGGTTCGCAATGCAACGAAACTACACGCAACGCGACGGTCGAACGAATGTAACGTAACGAAACTAAACTAAACAAAATCTTGTCAACGTTCGTTTGGACGAGTGAAAGTAATGCTAATTTGCAATAATAAATATTATATTGTTTGTAAAACCAAAGCTTAATTGTCATAGAGCGAAACGGTCTCAAATCATTGCGTTCTATTGTAGACTGTATTTACTTCACCATTAAGTACAAATTGGCGTGTAGATCCGAATCCGAGGACTAGTTCTTCAACGAAGACTGTTTTGATCCGAAAAAACGGTTCTATCGTTGCGGAACACAAAACGGTCCTTGAAACCGGTTCCTCTTTAGAACGCTCATACCTAATAAACACCACTCATCATCATCATGTCAGCATAGACCGTACCAATTCCCCTTTTTTCTCTTTCAAAGTTATGCATACATCGATCGTGGGCACTATATTATTACGAATGACACACAAACAAGATCAAAAATACGGATTATTTTCCCCAAAGTATTCACTCCACTCTCGGAGGAGCTCGATGGCGCCAGTAGTTAGCGCGTTCGGCTGCGGTCGTTGAAGTTGAGCAACTTTCGCAGTGGTCGGTCATTGGATGGGTGACCAAAAATTTACTGACTCGAGCACCTCCGTGCTTCGGAAGGCACGTTAAGCCGTTGGTCCCGGTTGTATCGGCAGTCGTTAGCACCCACCAACCCGCACTGGGCCCGCGTGGTGGGTCATAGCCCTTCCCTAATCCATCCATAGGGAGGACATTCCCTATGGATTCATCCCCAGCAGTGGGGACATTAATAGTCTGATGATGATGATGATTCACCCCAGTGGTCTTGTTTGTCAGCATAAATGTCACCAGTTTTAGATTTTATCTTCGGAATAAACATTAGAAAAATACATTGTCGCGTGTGCCCTTGGAAAGATAAATAAATCACTATCTAATTTGACATTTGATGGATTGGTTCGTGTGAAATCGTTTGGAATCGTTTAATATACAATCCCTAAAGCACATTTGGAGACAAATCAAAATCACTTTGTATTTGAAATTACAAATGGAAATGTGAAATCCAGCATTTGCATAAAAACTAAATAACCTAACTAAAACTCGCCGTCTGATAGAATAAGACATAAATTCAATTTGACACTCGATGCTGACGAAATAAACATATTTTTACGTTATATTGTTTTAAACTTTCACTAATATTATAGTAATATAAGTTATGTCTGTCTGTCTGTCTGGAATCCTGTGGTTCGTATGTGTAAAACCGGAAATAATCAAAAAAGTGTCGTGTCGCGATTCGATACTGTAAGTGTTGTGTGTCGAAAACAGTTTCGAGTAAATAGTGAGAATGTGAACATTGGTACGGGTATCGAACGCAATAAAAGACTTCGTCGGAGGGTAGACCGATATGTCTGCCAATAACAGCCTACCCGCGATTACTTCAGTTACTCCGTGATCATGGCGCTTGCAACAGTGCCGAAATATCGGAAACTCGCTAAACAAGGTACATGGTAACAATCCCGTAAATAACTTATATTACTATAATATTTTTACGTGTCGGGATGGGGTAAGAAATTATATGCCAGTTCACGCTTGACAGTTCTTTATTCACCACACAGTTCACACAATTAACACACAATGTTAATTACAAAACACTCACTAAACACTGTATTTCACTATACAAGTCTCTAAACTATCGCACTTGGACACTATTGTTGCACTTTGATCGCGTTTGGATTTGCTCCGAAATCGCTGCTGAAACTCAACTGTCTCTGCGCGGCGCCGATCGACGCATTCTAGAAAGTACCTGTTAAATTGAGAATTACGTAGCACCCGCGAGTGCGTAGTACCTACTTACACCTACGCAGGTAACGCGCATAACTTGTAAACAAGTGCAGATGTCGTTGCACTTTCTCCCTTACGCCGCACTGCATAAGGCTCATTTTAGAATGAGCCACATTACTCGACCTCTATCGCGACCCGCGGTGATCTGGCAAATTCGATCTCTAGCACTTTCGCGGTTACGTTTCGAAAGCGTTTGTGACAATATAAAGCTTCTGCAAATTGTTTTTTCGTCGTCCCTTTAGGTTAAATAACTTTTATTGACATATTTTTGGTGGCACGAGTCGATTCCCGATCAATGTGTCGTTACTATTCATCGGATGGCGTGGAGATTTTTCGGCCATTTTTCAGGCAGCTAATAAAATGTCCCCAACTTTAGGAACAAAAATTTTTAACGATTCAAAGATTCGTGCTTGGTGTACTGAAGCCAACGATTATGTAGTTGCACTCGCTGCTAACTTTGAAACCGCTTAATAGTTTCAAATGCCTTTTAAATCTATATGTCTACTTTTCCGGGAAACAGATGCGATCACATACGCGTGGCAACATCAAAATAACGTTACTACCAACCGAGGTTTTTGGCGGGATTTCATCGAGTGTGGTTGGCGTCTTATTTTGATTATTCTTAAATTCGTTCATAGTGGATATTGTGAAATAAAATTTCTGTGATTTTGTGTTACAACTGTCTGCGTAACTGAAGAATTAGTAGAATCGTCAAAATATATGCTATTCCGGTCAAGTGGACGTGAGAATTTTATTGTAGTATTGACTACCTCACAGAAGCTTATCGAAAAAGCCAGCTCGATACATTTCGTGCCAAACACTTCAGGACACATTAGAATGCGTCACACAGACATTCTAATGTAAAAAGAAAAACATAATAATTTAACTTAAGATTAGGCTGTATGGGCATTGTTCCCCTTGCCTTTCCTGAAAAGGGAGAATTTAACAAAAAAAAAGTTATTACCAACACACGGTGATGTCAAAAAATCCTGGAATTAAATTCGTTTGAGGAGGTACCTCCTTGTCTTCATAAAGGGGCTTACCGCTTGCGGTTATAATATCGAGCCACTCTTATTTTACTCTGATTAATGTTTAAAGACAACAACATAAACGTAGGCTTGTTGTTGAAAATATATCGATGTATCGATATATCGATATTTTTTGTTCGATATATCGATATTTTTAGCCGATATATTTTGATTCCATATATAGATACATCGATACAAAATGACCAATATCGAAATGCGTATCAAAAACGATATTTTTTTTAAATTATTAGCGGCATATCACGATCTAACTAAATTCGTATCTGGAAAAATCGTAACTGGATCTCAGATTAATGATATTCAACATATCTATGATCGGTGCTGTATTTAGTATTGTCTATGATTTGTAAATCTGTTTCGTTGGTGAATTGGTTGTGCTGAATTCCATTATATTCTGTGGAAGTGTGTGACTGTCTAGTCCTGTTTACAAAAGATGGCATCTGAGAGGCCGATATATTGGTCCGATATATCGATATATCGATGTTTTTTTCGCGATATATCGAAGCCGATATTGATATTTTTAAAAATATCGATGTATCGATATATCGATATTTTTTTCAACTTTCAACATCCCTACATAAACGGATTTTATGCTTTATGGAATTATAAAATTGAGTTAAGATTATGTTCCATCTGCGCACAGGGAAACCTTTGTATTCGAAATAAGAAGAAATAAAAGCTCGTAAAAACAGAGCCTTGGTGGATATCAAAATATGTTTTATTAACCAATGTTAAGGTAAAGAAAGCAAATCTCGCAAGAATGAATGTGCCACATTCAATATATTATTTCATGGAAGTGTTGGATCGATATTCCTCATATTGAAGTGGCTCGGCTCGGGTATTATAAATAATTAATTGTTTATGAAGCGGCGGCAGTAAAATATGAATGTACAAATACAACACACCTACAGAAAGAAGGTTATGTCTCACATTTAAAGGTTGTTAAAAAATCGCTAGAATTTAAAAACTATTTTCGTCAACGTTAATTTTATTGAACTTTAGTCAAGTTTCCATAAAAATAATTTGTCGATACTTTTTTTTTAAATCAGACTTTTCAATTTTGAACATTGTAACTACAATTATGTGTCGCCGCACCCCGTGTGTACTAACGACCACAACCACAAAATGCCGCCACCGGCATATTTCATGTAGTTTTCATACATTTTATATGGACTCGCCACACCCGATACGCCGGTGGCCGCCACTCGCTACAAATCGTCGTTGCTCGCTTCTTGTGGCCCACACCGCCCACTTAATTCGCCGATACAAAACGCCGCCACACGTATAATGTGATTCAACTAAGAATAGGACCGACTGGGCGCAATATTGTGATGTCATAGCTGTCAATTCCAACGAAATAGGTAGAGTGAACAAAAAAAAGTTATTATTTAATAAAACTTATAAACTAAGATTAAGTGAGAAAAAGCAACAGTTTTTTTTAGTAACATTTATTTACTAATATTGAGAAAAAAAACACCGATTTTTAATAATATTTATTTATTAAAACTGTGAAAAACATTAATCAAAATCTAGCTCTTCTATTCCGATCATCTCTGCATTACCGCCTTAGTAGTTATGAATAATCATGCACTATTACTAGGTCACATACGAACATGCATCCTTTATGTAAACGAAAGTTTGAAATCGAGTTTCTGAACGCAACTTAAAGTGACATTTGGTTGACGATTTAGTTTATCTACCATTCATGGCCAAAGCTCAATAAGTAAAAAAAAAATATCAACCGATATTAATTATCAATATTTGTTATTGTTTGTTTACAAATGTTTGGTTTTTATTATAGAATTAGCAGAGTGCTAAAAAGGGTTCCAAGTTTTTTTTGTAAACCGTACTTTTCAAGCGACATTTGTCAGATAGAGGTCATTGGCTTTCCTATTCTTATTTAAATCGCATTATACGCGATATTCATAATGGTTTCTTTAGTAAGTCTGGTCATTGCGGCCACTGGTCTTGGTTGTGACCGTCGAGTGAGCTAGGTGCCTTAAAATAGCACAAGAAGTTATATATAGGCTGTAGTGGTCGCTTATCACCACATCAGGCGCGCCATTATGCTTGTACGCCATCTTTTTATTATATTAAAAAATGCTAATATAATATCAAAGTACCATCAACATAGGGATGTCGAAAGTTGAAAAAAATATCGATATATCGATATATCGATATTTTAAAAAATATCAATATCGGCTTCGATATATCGCGAAAAAAACAACGATATATCAATTTATCGGACCAATTTTCCCAAAAATATCGCTCACGAAATATGACACGCGGAATAATAATGGAACGAAAATTATCTCCCTAAAAATAGACCCTATTTTCGAATGATGACATAGACAATATTAAATATCGCACAGATCATAGATATGTTGTATATCATTAATCTGAGATCCAGTTACGATTTTTCCAGATACGAATTTAGTTAGATCGTGATATGCCGCTAATAATTAAAAAAATATCGTTTTTGATACTAATTTCGATATTGGTTATTTTGTATCGATGTATCGATATATCGAATCAAAATATATTGGCAAAAAATATCGATATATCGAACAAAAAATATCGATATATCGATACATCGATATATTTTCAACAAGCCTACATCAACATACGATATTGTGCGATATTGAAATAGGTCTGGAAGAAAATTTCTTAGTCATATTTTTTACAATAACTCAGACCTCTATTTTCAAAATTATCTTTATGCCTCATATTTAAAACTGTATTAATAATATTTGACGCTATGCCCCATACAATATGTATAAAAGTGGCTGAATGATGATGATGTGAATGAGGCAGGGTGCTTTAAAAAAGTATGTTTTTTTTAAAGTGAAAACTTCCTTAGTATCTGTGACTTAATATTCGATGAAATGAAAGTAGAGTATTTGACACAAGATTATAATTAACTACAAGAGACAGGTAGCCGAATGGTAACGGTCTTGAGGTCGACACCAAATGATCGGTGGTCCGATCTTGAGTTCGGTAATTTTTTTAATTGTTTTAATTGTGTTTTTTTTCTTTAATGATTTCTATTAAGCTATTATTTATTTTTCGAAATGATTTAAGAATAGAACATGTAAATTTGCCCAGTATTTTACAGTACCTGAATAGTTGAGTATTGAACGTTTGGAAGGCGGCTAAGTTGTTTATTAATATATGCTCGGTTTTCATCAACAATCCTTACCTTTCCAATGTTTGCAATTCTTTTAAAATATTTTTTATAAATGAATATTTCGAAAAAACCTAAGATAAGAAAAACTTGGCAAAAAAAAAATTTGCTGGTAACAAATAAAACAATTATGTGTTCACATTTTTGTAGGTTTTTAATTGTAACGCAAATTAAACTATGATCTTTTCACATAACTGACGATGATAAAGCGTGATAATGACCAAAAATCAGGACCGCCCACAGAGGACACTCAACTGTCCTCGGACGTTTAACGGGAAAACTTTTATGACACTCAAGTGTCATGGGACGTTTGGGACTGTTAAAGATTGAGAATAGGCATCACAACAACCGTGGTGATTTGTATAAGTCTAAGTTTTATACGGTTGTGTTTTTTCATCATTTTTAAAACTATCGCAAAGGCAGGGTAGTCCCAAGCAACAAAATTATCCTATAATGCACATTTTATAGTCCTGAAGCACTAATAAAGATCTCTTAGTGCTTCTAGAAATTACTGCCATGCCTTTAAAAGCATGTTCGGAATCTATTTGGCTTTGTAGTACATCTATTCTTATACATTTATTTATTATCGTTTATAGACCCGTTTTACCAGCACAGTATAAGCTAAGATGTCCTATAGGGGTACTGCAAAAGTGTTAACGCGCTCAAGAATAAATGGTTCTGTAAGCTATACTTGTAATGGACTACAAGGATCTTAATAAATCCAATAAAAATAAAGTATGCATTTAATAGTATTTATTGGAACTAATCGTACTGGAAACCATTTTCACTTGTTACTTGATTTTATAAAGGTTTTTAGGTTGACATTATGGATCAATAATGGGTAACTGAGTTTATAACGGTTTAGTCTAAGAGTAACCGAACTTGGTTCTAATGTAAATATGTCGAGCACTGTTGTAGTCTTAACACGTTTATAATGATCCTATATAATATAATTACCAATCAAAATAAACTTCGTGAAACCACGTAAAAGAATACTATTGCTTATAATGGTCTCAAAAATATATTTTTGGGACCATTTTGGTTTTTTTTATCGTGGTTGTCAATGTTTTTGCTTTTTGTCACTATTTTTTACGTTTTTTGTATACAAATCCTTTAAAAATGGATTTAAATAAATGGAAGCGATTGAAAAAAAGTGGTTCATACAAAAGAAAAGTACAAAAAACATATCAACAGTTAATTCATGTGTCAGGTCGCAGTTTTATATCAGGCAAGGAAAGTGACGTAAAAGTTGGCGAAGGTTCCGCACAAAATTGCCAATGTGAAATTTTCACACAAAATGATGTTATTGATAATTCGACACAGAATAACGCTGATTCAGATTCACAGCAAGAGGAAAATATTAGTGGAGAATCTTTGCAAGGAAGTGAATATAGTATAGAAGACGAAGGCAGTTCAAAATATCAGGGAAATTTTAAATTGCGTTGTGATGTTAGAGAATGGGCTGTTGAGTACAATATAAGACATACAGCGTTAAATGCATTATTAGAAATTTTGAACAAAAACACAAAGTTCGTTCTACCTAAGGAGGCCCGAACACTTCTGGAGACAAATAAAGAAAATCAGGTTTTTCATTTTTCCGCTCCAGGGGAATACTGGCATAATGGACTGATCAAATGCATAAGAAATATTTTTCGAGAACTTTCCTTTCCACCTGACAAAATTTCTTTAAATATAAACATTGATGGATTGCCAGTATTCAAAAGCTCAAAATATCAGTTTTGGCCCATTTTGTGCTCTATATATGAAATTCCTCTATCACCTTTTGTCGTGGGTAAATACATGTATCTAAAGTCAGCTTCATATTACAAAGTGAAAAATCTCTGATTAAGTTTTTTTTATAGGTATATATGGTGGTGGAGGAAAACCTTCAGATTTGGATGCTTTTTTAGGACATTTTGTTTTAGAACTGAAGCAACTTCAAGATGGTATTACAGTAACTACTAAATTACAAAGAGAAATAATGTTGTATGTTAAAATACGAGCATTTATTTGTGATTCACCCGCTAGAGCTATGATTAAAGGTTGTTATTATTTACATCTAAGTACTTCAACAATTGGTGATATACATTAATGTAATTTCTATGTGAAACGATTCTTTTGAAACAAATTTGTTACAGGTGTCTCTAATTTTAATAGCAAACATGGATGCTTAAAATGTACCGTGATCGGAGAATACTCCCACAAATCAAATACTGTGTATTTTCCTCATTCAAATTGTTCTAAAAGAAATAACGACGATTTTCGTCTAAAGAAATATGGGCCACACCACAAATTAGACTCACCGTTACTCAAACTGAACATAGATATGATTGAAGATTTCCCAGTGTCGGATTCACTGCATCTCATTGATTTAGGTATTATGAAAAGACTAATTACGGGTTGGCGTGATGGCAATTTTGGTATGTACCTCTCAAAATGGAGTTTTCGTGACATAGAGAAAGTTGACAGTTTTTTAATTAATTGTAAAATGCCTACAGAAATACATCGCTCCGTTAGATCACTGGAGGTTTTAAAATTCTGGAAAGGTTCAGAGTACCGTTGTTTTCTGTACTATCTGAGTTTCATAATTCTTAAAGAGGTTTTAAGACTTGAACCCTATTTACATTTTATGTATTTATTTTGCGCTATTACAATTTGCTCTAATGAAAAACATTTGAAATTCCTTCAAATCGCTGAAAAAATGTTGGACAAATTTATAGAAAATTTTCAAAAGATATATGGCAAAGACTATGTTACTAGCAATATTCACAATCTCTCACACTTGGTGGATGAGGTCAAAAAGTTAGGAATTCTACAAACTTTTAATGCCTATGAATTTGAAAATAAACTTCAACATTTGAAACGTATGGTAAGACATGGAAATGAGGGACTTCGACAAGTTGCAAGAAGAATCACCGAAAGAGATTTAGTAGAAGTAAAAAGTATTACCGAAGAAAATAAAAAACGCCCAGTGATAAAGAAAACCAAACGTGGAGACAACATTTTAAATTTAGGTACTTTTATATTATCAAAAAAAAATCAAGACAAATGGTTTCTTACAAACAGCAATCAGGTGGTTGAGTTAGTATCTGTTGCAAATGTTAAAAATAGTCATACACAGGAGCAAGACATCGAAATACGTGGTTATGTTGTTAAACAAAGTCAAGATGCATTCGAAGAACCACTAAAATCATCCTTTTTAAATATATATCAATGTAATTATAATGAAATCAACAACAAAAGGAAGGAAGAAGTTTTAAGAATTTCAAATGTAAAATGTAAACTTGTCAGTGTTTTATACGGGACAAAAATGTTTTTTGTGCCGCTATTACATACTTTGTGAGATAGCATTTTCTATGTGTATTACGTAATAATAAATAAAAAGCGTTTTTTTTGTAGTAAATTTTTATTTCAGTCTGTTAAAACAATTTCGATAGGTTAACTATTTAAGTAAAGCATTTCTAATGCTAACGTTAGTAGCGGTGCTACTTTATATTAAAATGTATAATCAGATAATAATCAGTCTTATCATTTTATGTTTGAATATATTCATTAGATACTGACTTAGTCTTCGTGGGCCAGTCATTAATAATATTTTAGTCTTTTATTATCTTTTCAATACAAAATAAGTATAAGCAATGACTAGATATAATTATGATTCTTAGCGAGTAAAGTTAAGTCGGTAATACTTAAACTTCAACATTTATACATACACATAACGTATAGTAGTATACTTTTTGCGTTTTTAACTTAACTTACTTAACTTTACTCGCTAAGTATCATATTTATATCTAGTCATTGTTTTTATTATATATACTTATTACAAATTATATTGGATATATAGCAGGTTCGGCACACGGTTGCTTTAGTTCGTCAGGTTCGTCGTACCTACTCATCAACTTTTACTATAATACCAAGTCCGTAATTAATCAAATCTGTTCTTTCTACCGACACATAGAACAGCTACCTGTTCTGCACCTTTTTAAAGACTAAGTATTGTACTACTACAATTACAAGGATGTGAAATTCCCACCTACCTACCTACCAACCGTGTGCCGTACACCATACATAATAAATCAAAAATTAAAAATACTCTGGAACTATGAAATAAAGAACTAAGTCTCTTTTTATATCTACAAAACTTATAACTACGACAAACGATAATCAACGCTGAAACGTTATAAAATCATATCTGGTAATTCAATTTAATAACAAAATTATTGACTCACTTATTACTCTCTACAAAGTTATAGCACGTTTTTCAGTTATTTAATTTACTTCTCCAACAAACAAAACTTATCACTACTTCTCTCATTAACAAAACTTAAACACAAAATTATTGACTCACTTATTACTCTCTACAAAGTTATAGCACGTTTTTCAGTTATTTAATTTACTTCTCCAACTAACAAAACTTATCACTACTTCTCTCATTAACAAAACTTAAACACAAAATTATTGACTCACTTATTACTCTCTACAAAATTATAGCACGTTTTTCAGTTATTTAATTTACTTCTCCAACTAACAAAACTTATCACTACTCCTCTCATTAACAAAACTTATACACTTATAGGTACACAAAATTATTGACTTAATTATTACTCTCTACAAAATAATGGCACGGTTTTTAGTTACATAATTTACTTCTCCAACAAAAAAACATATCACTACTTCTCTCATTAACAAAACTTATACACTTATAGGTACACAAAATTATTGACTTACTTATTACTCTCTACAAAATTATAGCACGTTTTTCAGTTATTTAATTTACTTCTCCAACTAACAAAACTTATCACTACTTCTCTCATTAACAAAACTTATACACTTTTAAGTACACAAAATTATTGACTTACTTATTGCTCTCTACAAAATTTTGGCACGTTTTTCAGTTATTTAATTCACTTCTCCAACTAACAAAACTTATCACTACTTCTTTCATTAACAAAACTATTCACTTTTCCATTTTATCGAAGAATTATTTTTCCGAGATTTTGCTCATGTTATTATATGATTAACCACATGAGCAAACTTTCGGTAAATCCATTAATTAACAATCCATCGATTAATTAATTATTCGATGAATTAGAGTCCGAGAAGATTGGATCCTAAGAATGTAACCTTTATGTGTCTGTGTCCGTTTGTGTGTGTTGTGTCCTATTGTTGTTGGAAAGAAGATTTTTGTTTCTACTCTTTTTAATTGTTCGTATTTTTGGAGCCGACATCCTTTGACTGCTTTCGCAACGTTTTCGTGCATTTTTCAAAATAATTTTTAAAAATTTTTCGCAATCTTTTTTTGTATAAGTTGTATCTGTCGCATGAACAATATCAAAGAAAATACTAATTGTTCTTTTGAATGCTTTAAAACATATTTTTGACGTTTCGTCTTTGGATAGACCAGTCCACGTGCATTCTGTTAAAAACTTTCGATCGAATATCGCGTCAATTAAATAATATGCGTTTGCACTGCCTTTACCTGATCCTTTTGTACATACAACACCTAATTTCTGTATTAACCCTTCTCTATATGTTTTATTTTCCAGATTGTTTTCTAATTCTTCAAATTCTTGTAAACTTTTTATGAGATCTACCTCAGCGTTTTCTTTATTTTTTGAACTTATTTGAATAAAAGATGTTATATCATGATGTATTTCAGCCAGCTTAGCTGCCATGTTGTTTTGTATTTCGTAAAGTGAGTTTTGGTTTAACATTACGGTGTTAATTTCTTCTTTTACAGATTTTAAATCAAGCTGAAGCTGCTGTAAACTATCTGAATTCAATAGCACGACACTATCCTGATCTAAATGAACGTTTGGCAACCCTGTCTCCGGTAGTGGAACTTGAGGAATATTTATTTCTGGAATGATATTGTAATTTATTTCCTGTGAGACTGCTGTACAGTTTTCATATTGAGTGGTTGATAGGTTTTGCTGAGTTTGGGCTGTTGACGTAGCACTAACTAATTGCTCTTGATCACTATTCTGCAAAAATAAATTTATATTATTAGATATCACTTTCAACCACATAAGATGTACATGTAGAGAATATTATGGACTAGTCGTGGAAGGACAAAACGCTTTAAATATTGAAAAAGAACTTTATTCTGCTATGAAGGCTTGAAACGCAAACAAATATGGTGGTTTGCATCATTAAATGAGTGGTTTGAAATGGGCATTTACATAGGTAAACCAATGTATCATCACGCCCCAGGTCTTCAAGGAATATAATTACTTACTACCAAGGTTTTCGCCTCATCGTTGAACGATTTTGCTGCCAAGAGGTTGTCTTTTTTGCGACCTGTTTGTTGATAACCTTCCTGATCTGTTTCAGTTTCAGACCTATCACTCATTGCGTCAATTTCATCAACTGCTTCTTGAAAAGTTCTCAAATTTGTTCTTTTTACGTGACACGGCATTGTATCCCAAGAGATACTAGGTGGGCTATTTTCTTGTCTCCTTAATTTTTCTGCAGCTTTTTTTGGCCAAAATAGTATATTGTTGTGCTCCCATTGATCTGGCACAGCCGTTAACTTTAACTGGCCGTTTTCAATAGTTTGAATTACTTTAAATGGCATAACAAAAATCTGTAATAGAATAAACATAGATAAGGCATGTGTATAGGTAAATATATTTTGTTTTATTATTATTTTAGGGTAATTATTTATGTTTATTTTACAATATCTATTTACATTTATTAGTGGGTTATTTAAGTGTATATGCCTGCGTTTAAAATTGAATTATTAACCCTCAACCACAGAAGGACTGGCTCATCAATCATAAATTGTCGGAACACAATAATGCGTAGGACGCGAACGTCTATCCTCTGATACAGTTGACGGCCGACTGAACATAACATATACTGTTTGGACTGACTGAACTGTCGGCCGCCGACGTGAACGATTGCTCGTATGCGCACCTTCTTAAGCAATCCTGGAGTTTACGTCCATTGGCGTACTATTTAGTTGGCGATCGGTCTCATTTGTTTCGATTGAACAGTTAAATCGGTGCCGTATGCATTGATTTTTGTCAACCCACTAAACTATTGAGTTGATAAACTATCGTCCGTGTAGCTAGGCCCTTAGGCGCGCGACGACCGTACCTACGGTTGTACCAGTCTAGTTATGTTGTAATGTATACCTACATGAACAAGCGCGCCGTCCGCCACGAGGAAGCGAGCGGCGTAAATATTACCTTTCTTCATTATATTTTTACGTTAATTTTGGCGGTCGACTTTAAAAAGCAATTATTTTCCTTAAAAAGTATAAAAGAAAACTATACAAAGGGAAACAAGAAATAATGCACAACTACAAAAGAAGTTTGAAATCGGTTTCTGAATCCTAACAAGGAAAAATAGGTAATTATTAAGTACGTACCTGTAATTTGGAGATAAAGTTGACATTTATTTATATTACATAGTTTTTGTAGGTATCCTATCTAAAATAATCTTACAACTTCTTAGTTTTTATATAAGTAATAGTAATAAAGTTTACCTCACAAAGACCGCACACAATGATAGGTATTATGAAGTACCTATAGGTATAATGTTGCTTAATTTGTGTTGAAATCGGCTCAGTTCAATTTAAAACTGTCGGAAAGACTCACTCACTTCCGAAAACAAATGAATAAAATATTAGTGTCTAGGATACGATTAGGTTAGGAGCTGACTAGAAGATTGGCGCGAACTATACCATGACGCAGCAGGCTCGTGATTGCTCTCGGCAGACTGACTAATAGAGAGAGAGAGAATAGATAGCGCGCTCGTGACGTGCGTGAGTCTTCACGACGTGCGCGGGGTGAAGCACCGCCCCCCGCTATCCATGACAACGACCGCTGCCACAGTACATAGATTCTGTGTGTGTTTTGTTAGGTATTGTATTCAGGTACATGTTTATTTTTTACTGCTTACTACTTAGTATGTACATACTGTTAATTAATGTTTAGTACAACGTATAGTAGATACTAAAACGTTCTATACTTATACCATAATATGAGCATAGTGCAAGTATAAGTAAGTAAATATTATGTATTGTATGGATGGAATCATGTACGTAACTATCTATGTAATAATTAATGACATAAAAGAAGTAATAATTTTGACTACATCAGATTAGGTTTAGCTTTAATTTTAGAAAATTACCAAATTCACATTCATCACTGGTGAAGTGGTCATAAACTGAGAAGAATTTGCAATTTTCACACCAAAATTTATCTTCTTTTAATAATGATCTTATGTGTTCTTCTTCCATAACAAAATGAATTGGTCGTCCTCCACAGTATTTTGAAATTCTATAGCCACAGCCATGACAACTGTGAGACAACATGAAATGTGTTACGTTCCAAGGCCATCTTCTAGTATTTAAAGCTTGAAAATCCTTTTTAGTCATAAAACGGTCGACGTCCATAAACACTACCATCTTAGATTCAGTGGTTGACACCTAAACATAAAAATACTATGTGAAACTACGCAAACAAGTTTTTATTAACTATTCAAGAATTGTTAAAATTAGGTATGCAATATAACCATATTTATCTTGAAATTTTCACTTTGACACTGGCAGACAGATTACACTACTTAGGTATGTTGAGGGGGGGGGGGGGGGTGCTTATTTATATCACTATTTGAAGTAATTGTTAACACCATCATCATCATTTATGTTTGGCTACTTAATTTCCTACTTGCTAATGACAGGTATACCTAACGATAATTTAGGAACTTTATTTTTTGGTCATTACAAATGGTCGCTATATGTTAAGTAATATCCCATTGAAAATGAATGGGTTTTAGTAATGTTTGTGGAACCCTAATTCTGAACATGGCGTATTACTTGATCTATGTTATTTATAATGCAAACTTTTTTGAAACCAAATACGTTTATAATGGCTCTGTAATGAACTTCAGAGAACTAGGTACATAAAAATGGCGATTTAAACAGTATGCCTTATTAAAATCAATATTATTTTGAAATGTACCTTATTATATACGCTAATTTCAAAAGGCGAGTAAAAATTTTAATTTGAAACATAATATACTTCACCGTAAATATATGTTTGCCACCCGAACGCATGTATTGTATTGTATGACAGTGTAACTTATCATAAAATAAAAAAGAATGAAATAACTTACCTTAATATTTTATGGGCATCAACGCCACGCACCACAGTTGACACACATTCACAACTAATTTTGAAGAGCTTGTAATATCAGCCCGGAGTACATTAAAACCGTGTATGGTTCTTTAAGGCGCTGTTAGTTTTCTTCGTGGGGAGCAGTTAGTGTCACGTGTTCCCACTATAAGGAAACTATTCGTCTAAGCGGTAGTCACCAAATATACTATGGGTGTCTTAAAAGAAAGAGTACGCCTATAAAATGGGCCCTTTTCCGTGGTTATAAGAGTCTACTAGTCCATTATAATCGTGAAAAATGGTGGTCCCAGGATAATTATAAAACCCACATTTTGTTCCTTGGGGTGTCTTTGTAATCAATCAATCCCCCAATCTCACGGGGTACCGGATTCGGTCCCCGGTCGCATGTGAACAGCACATCTCTTTTTTTATCCTCCGTATTTAACTGCTAGATGTTTAAATCAAAATAAAATATTACTACAAAAAATCTTGTCTGAAACCTAGGGCCCGATCCAACGGGGGACGAGCCGGGCATTTGCCCAAAACGGGAAAAGTTAGGGGCGGCAAAATTGCCTTAGGCTCAGCGGTAAAGTATATATAAACATTTATGCCCGGAGCGGCCAAATTTCTAGATCGAGCTGCTGAAACCTCCTGACCGAGTGGATGTTTTTAGTAATAATTTATTTTGATTCAAACTGTTTGTAAAAATAATATTCCTGTTTTAAAATACCACCAATCCACCACATAGATATAGTACAAACAAAAATAAATTAAAGATTTCAATGAAATTAGCAACTTCCGCTTTTATTGAAGTTCGCAAAAAGCAGTTTAATTATCAGGTACTTAATTCAAACAAAATACGAAAATGGTTTTCACAGAACTAATTCATTTTCGATAATTTGTATAATTAAATATACTGACCTATTTTAATACTCAACAATCAAATTACTTAATTACTGAAAAGGGAAGTCCCTTTTTGTAATTTGTCATTTTGTTTACCAACGTACTTGTATCGTGCTTCGATACCGTGACAGTAATTAATTAAATTGAGTGTAGGCTCAGTTCTTATAGTTGTTTAATTAATTTCTTTCTGTTCTCAGGTCGAAGGGTACCCTGAAGACCGCATGTCTACTGTTGTGGCCGGATGGTTTGCCAGATGTATCCTATATGGATTATATGTAAGTATTATTTATGTCATGTAAGGTATTAAAATCATTTTACTAGAAAAAACAGCGTGTGTACAGAATATGTACGCATGACAGAAGTGAAACGAACTTTCATAATAAAAAAAAACGACGAGTTGCACTCCGGGAGTGCCGGCAGAAGTGAAAACTTGAATATTGACGTTGTGCATTTTTGATATTTTGGAATGGTTAGGGAACAATTTTGCACGAATTGCTTTAATTATCAGTATAAAAGTAATATCATGTAGGTATGTGGTAGAATACAATATTTATTTATTGCATTATCGTACACAAACATGACAATTTATATTACATTAAAAAAGTTTATCTCAGAAAAATCAGCTTACATGGATCACGTATAAGCGCACTTAGCGACATCTATTGCAAAGAAATCAACTAACATGAATCACATTTAAGCGCACCTAGCGACATCTATTGTAAAAAATGCATTTTCTTTGCAATAAAGCTACCAAGTGGACGTCCTAGAGAGCAACTTATTATTATAATACGATAAAATAAAATATTGCTATGTTTCGTCCAATATATTGAAAGTCAACAACCTTTCCAATTTTATTGTGTGTCATGATGCGATCAGCCCACGTGTTTAACCTGACGCGAGTTTAACAGTTCTTACCCATACAAAAATAGTGTACAACGCCGCTAAAGAAGTTTTCACTTCAATAATTTTAAAAATATAAAGTAACATAATGACAAAATTTAAAAAAACAAATAAAATCAGTACTCTATAATTTAAAGTCGTCCCACTAAAATCTGATGCTTAATCACGACGCGGCCTTGAAAAGTTACCCTCATCGCGCGCAAAGAAGTTTCACAACAAAAATCTATTCAGTCCATCGGCATTCTTATGCTGTTGGTCGCAGATGACCTTTACAGCGTCATCGGGTTTGGGGACGGCGAGATCCTAATGGGACCTCAAGCCGAGAATTGGCGAGTGCCTCTGGAGGTATTCCGGTCGGATGGCGTCTCCCCACGGGAGGAGTCTCCTCTCCATCTGGAGCCTCCAGACCACTCGAACCTGAGGCGGTCGGCTCAACTAGAGGGCGTCTCTGAGACTCGGACCTCGGCTCTAGTTAGCCGTTGTCGTGGGGGCCATCGGCATTCGGTTTCGGAAGGCACGTTGAGACTGATGCACTGGGCCCGCGCGGTGGGTCATGTCCCGATCTTTCTTTTTGATTAAATAGTGCAACCCAGTGACCATCTCTAAAAATCGGAAAACAGATTTTTTTTTGGAGATGGCAATGCTAGCTTTGTCATCTCTGAAAATAGGAAAACTGGATTTACCCACCAAAAAAGCCGTACTTTTCATTTGTATATTTTTCTTTATTTTCACATTTGAACAAAAGGCGAACTTGGGTAGAGCGATGTGTGAGGCTTGTCAAAAGAAAAAAAGCCAGACGGGCCGAAAGCAGTCAAATTGGCCCGGACAAGAGATCAAAGTCTCCAATACTGTGGTATTGTGTAGTCTTAAGACGAAAAATGCGAAAGTGTTTCTGTCGACAATATGTTAACTTTTCGCGCTTAAACCGCTCCGCCGTTTTAGAAGAAATTTGGTAAAGATAAAGTTGCAGTCCTGGAAAAGAACATAGGACGACCTCTGTGGCCGAGTGGTTCGGGTTTCATGGTGTCGCCGACTCGAGAGGTCCTGGGTTCGAATCCCGGTGGGGGCAGATGTTTGTGTGATGAATACGAGCATTTGTACTCCAGTCATGGATGTTTAATATGTATTTCTATATAAATATACTTATATATGTATACCGTATATGTATTCTATCCGTTACCCTAGTATCCCATAACACAAGCCTTACAGTGCTTACTTTGGGGCTAGGCTAATTGGTGTGAGTGTTGGAAATATTTATTTATTTATTTATTTATAGGATAGTTCGTATCTCAGAAACCATGCTTTGATTTAATGGGGTCAAAAGTCGGGGCACCCACTATTTAATAATAATTATGTTAATAAACTTTCTCGCACACAAAACAGGATACAGAGAACAGTTATAAAAATAACAAAACAGAGTAGACATTGGACGGCCTTTTTTATAATCAACATTATTTTGACTTCATGTTTATAAAAAGTTATACTTATTCAATCATTTTGAAATCCAATTAGATAAATTGCCTACGTTAATCCATTACACTCGGTGTTAATATAAAGGCAAAAGTTCTGAGAATAGAATAGAATAATACATTTATGGGAGATTGTTACGAAACAAATATTTTTAAGAAATATAAGCCACAGCCTACACAATGTACAACGTTGTTCAAACTAAGATGATTTATTACAAATTCTTTATTTAGACCTTCACTTAATTTCGTTTTCGACGTTTATACGCGATAAGATGTAAGAAAATACAAAAAGGAACCGGACAAAAATACAACAGTAAACATTTACACAGGTTTCCATGAACTTCTGCAACAACTAACAAAATGAAATCTTTTTAATTCGAAAAAACCGACTAAATAAATACAAAACTAATAAGGAAATAATTATATTTTTAAAGCATTTAACTGCTAGATGTTTAAATCTAAAGAAATGCTAGAATGAATTCGACACGACCGCATAATGGTCAGTGAATCCGCCCGGATAGCGGAGGGTGCGGGTTCAAGTTCCGTCTGCTGCCTGGTCCGCGTGGTTATTAATAAATAAATAAATACTTCCAACACTCACACCAATTAGCCTAGCCCCAAAGTAAGCACTATAAGGCTTGTGTTATGGGATGCTAGGGTAACGGATAGAATACATATACTTTACATATAGAAGTACCTTTAATAATATATTTATATAGAAATACATATTAAACATCCATGACTGGAGTACAAATGCTAGTGTTCATCACACAAACATCTGCACCCACCGGGATTCGAAACCGGGACCTCTCGAGTCGGCGACGCCATGAAACCCAGCGTACAAACCACTCGGCCACGGAGGTCGTAATTTTTTTTAAGTTAATTTTTCTTTAATTTTAAACATGAAGTAGTAAATTATACACGGTTATTTACTTAAATCTAAAGTACATTTTAAGTCAAATAAACATTTGGAGTCGGTGGCATGCATGTTGAATTGTTGATTCATCCAAGTTACCATTTACTGCTTGGGTTGGCATGACACCGCATGGGTACTGTAACCTGTAATAAACTAGAAAGTTAGTCAAAGAAAAGTAAGCATATTTATTATTGAGCCTTTCTTTCGCTCAATTGAATTAAGAAGTAACTTTTTTCCACATTTAGTGGTTTCGGTTACTAGTTTATTACGACGATTATTAAAAAAAATATCTAGTAAAACTTGGCTTATTTCTGAATGTTTTACAATAACAATAAAGATTGATGGGTCGTGGACTCGACCTTAGTGTCGCCGCACACGGACCACCGACCACAACTACAAAACGCCGCCACCGCCATATTTCTTGTAGTTTTCATACTCGAGACTCGCCACACACGGTACGCCGGTGGCCGGCACACGCTACAAATCGTCGTTGCTCGCTTCTTGTGGCCCGCACCGGCCACTTAATGCGCCGATACAAAACGCCGCCACACGTCACTCGCACGATTCCCCACCCCTCTCTTAGTCGGCCGCTGTCGCGCGCTTCAGCCACTTTAGTAGCCGCTTCTAGCTTCTCTGAGTTAGTCTCAGGCTACACATCCTCCACATCAATTGCGTCTTACAAATCAGACTAAATACGTGATTCTCATACACATCACTGATTTCTTGATCAAGCTTGAAAATGTGAAATAATTATAAACTTTATGTAGCTTTGATATTGTGAGCCTTCTAGAAGATAGATCGTATGTGTTACTTACGGACTAAGTAATCCTTGGTGACTTCCAACACAATCAAAATATGTAATATACAATGATGGATTGTATTTCCATTAGTAAGTAAGTAATTCAAGCAACGATTGATGGATAAATAAATATTATACTTTAGAGGGTGTAATGAAAGGGGGTGGGTGCCTGAAACACGATGACACACGATTTCTGAAAGACCGTTCATCGACAAAATTAACGAACAAAGCCATCAAATCTAATTTTAAATAAAACTAGTTTTAACGGGTTAATGCACGAACTTTATTTATTGACGTTTCGCAGCCTTTTCAGGTCTGCATCGTCAGAATAGCTACATTCGAAAGACTTTTATTGAGCGTTCGGATATTTCATTGGAAGATTTCTAAAACTTTATTGTCTATGTATGAATTTATTAGTTAATTTAGTTACTAAAGTAGTTTATTTAAAATTCATTTTTGTAATTTTCAGTTTATTTATTTGACCCTAACTACCATAAACTACTACCGGTTCCAAAATTGGGAGACCTTTCTGAGAAGAACCGAACCGAAACTAACTCAGAGAGGCTCTCTATCTCCTTCTTATGTTAAATCATGCAAACAAAAAGAGCTAATAGTATCTGTTGGTCTTGTAGTGTGTGCTCGGGGTTGGGATTTTATCTGTTGTATAATGGGTTCCCAAGCTGGTGGTATATACCAACCATCTTCCCTATTGAAATTTGGATATTTTTTAATCTTAATAGCCTCGCGTATCATTCTAGGAATGAATCGTTGCTCAGTTTCAAGGATCTGTGGTTTATCAAATCTAATGTAATGGTTTGGTCCCCCTAATGCATGTTCACACACTGCAGACTTATTTTCGCGCCTATGTTTCATATCTGCGATATGTTCTTTTACCCGAATCCCTATACTCCTCTTTGTTTGCCCGATGTAGGAGAGCCCACAGTCGCATTCAAGTTTGTAGACACCAGCAACTTGAAAGGGTATATTGCACTTGACAGGTCGTAGAAACTGGTTGATCTTCTTTGGCGGCTTGAAGTAAGTATTGATCGAAGCACGCTTCAGAATCCTCCCAATCTTGTCAGTGAGTCCTTTCATGTAAGGTAGTATAGCAGGTTGTCGGTCGACTGTGCTAGTTTGGCGCGACTGTGACGGCGACGTGGTACATTCAGATTATTATCCTTCAGTACTCGCTCGACATGCTGATTCTAATCAAAGTTTATTTGACAATTAATTTAAGCTTTATCAACTAATATTTATCCTAGTGGACAGAGTTATCAAATTTAGCTCAAATAGTTTTTGAAGTGAAAACTTCTTTAGTATCGTTGTGACTTGAGATTCGATGAAACGGAAGTAACGAATTTGACACAAGATAGATAATTTTATCATTTACTACAAGAAACAGATAGCCAAACGGTAACGGTCTTGAGGTCAACACCAAATGATCGATGGTCAACATGGCGGAACAACTGTTCTCGGACGTTTCACTAGAAAAACTTTTATGACACTCAAGTGTCATGGGACTAAGCTTGAGAAAAAGCATCACAACATTCGTGGTGTTTTGTATACGTGTATGTATTATACGTTTGTGAGTTTTTTCATCATTTTTAAATTGTTGATTGATTACGAAAGCAAGGCGGTGTTTTTGTAATCAAAGGAGTTCCGGGTTCGATTTCCGGTCGATTTTTTCTCGGGTGTAGCTGATTATTTTATCTTAGTTTTTTCTGATTCCCTTAATACCAAAGCTTCAATTAACTAATTTTGAATGGTAACATTATGTATATGATGTTGTACGATATTTATTTAATGGATATCGTCTGACATATTTATCACAGTTTATTTTTTTGCTCGTTAATCGGTACATAGCTTCTATCTAATCTTTGCGAAATATGTAAATAATTTGATTTTTAATTCGTTTTACAGCCGCCATCTATCGAGAAATTAACCATTTTCTTATACGATTACGGCAGTGCTTAAGTAGCAAGACTACTATATAAGCATGCGTGCTTCAAATTATCTAATCTTTAGGTAGTTTATTAAAAAATCCTCAGATGAAGCGTGCGATCGCAAATACATTTATGAAACTTGGTGCCTAACTAATAAAGCTTATTTTTGTTTGCGATAATTTAATTAAACAGTACAGTACATTTTTCGAAACAATCTATACTAATATCATAAAGAGGAAAGATTTGATAGTTTGTCTGTTTTTATGTTTGTTGGTATTGAATAGGCTTCGAAACTACTGTAGCGATTTGAAAAATTCTTTCACATTTAGGATCCTACAATCTCCATATGAAGATAAACATAGGCTATAGAGTATTTTCAAAAAAGTTAGGATTCCGTATGAAAACTTCGATAATATAACCCAATGTGTGAAAAAAATACCAAAAAAAAACCTTATATCGCGTACGCTGCGGAAGTCAGAGACAAAGAGCAAAGTGATGTACTAAAGTTTTATGGTGGACAAAAATAGCTACAAAAAAGTCCGCAATACCATATCGACCTATCCATAGAATAAAGCTACTTCTGCATAATCACAACTTTACAGTAGAGCGATTTTAAGTTTGTAAAATGTAAAATATACTGTAACTTGTATTGGTATTTTTCTATCATTTGAATTTTTTTACTAATCATATAAAGCATTAAGAAGCAAATTATGACGCATTTATTGTTTAAAAAAACTACATTTACGACTTATATTTCGTTATTTAAGAGTTTCTTATGTGATTATGTGACAATTTACTACGGACTTCTTTATGTTACATATGCATATCAGACCTTATGCTTGGGAAACGTGTCAAATTATGTGTAGATATAACTTTGTTTTACGTAATTTATATTTTCTGTCGCGTCACATTATGACAATATGGCAAAGATTGGGCAAAATTGATCAAACAAGAAAAATAGAATCAAACATTTAGTAAAAATTCTCAGTTTATAACAAAATTGAAGCCGTGCAGGCTGCGTTCTTGCCTATCCAAAAGGTTCTTGTGCTCTATATTCTTCGGAAACATAAATCACATGTACCTTTATTCAATTGCTATCTTCAAAGTTATATAAGTTTTAGAATAAATCTTTTTACCAGTAAAACATATGCGTCCGTTTCGCCTAAAAGTACAATAAAAGCAATTTGGTAACATTTTCATATGTAACTTTATTCTATGCATAGGTTGATATGTCTAAATATTACAGTTAGGTCACAACTAGAGATTATCTGCGGTTTGACCCGCGTTAATTTGAAGAAAAAGGTTATAGTGAGTCTAATATTAAAAACCGGCTAAGTATCGTGACGTGTCAAGTGGCGTGTCATACCATGCGCCGTGTAGAGTTCCGTAGTTGCATTTTGTTACCACAATACATTGGAGCAGGAGTATTTATGTTCTATATAGAAAATTACAAAAAAACAATAAATATCAATCTATATATCTCAACTAAAATACCTAAATCAAACTCAAACTGCGTCTCAAACTGAAAATGAAATGAAAAATCTTTATTGGCCATCTAGTATAAGAAACAGAGGAAAAAACAAATATAAAAAAGAAACTTAACCTAAGAACAAAAATTAATCATTAGATTTAAGACGGCCAATCAGGACCCTGTCTCAGCTTATGCTGATACAATGAGAAAATATTCTCTCACTGTATCAGCGCTGGTATTCTGGCAGGGCCTGTTTGAGGACGTGTTAGGCGCTATAGTAAACAAAATAACATAAATACTTGGTGTCGATTCTGGCGTGACTCTCCGAACCCAAAACCAAATTCAACACCAGTCCCTCCCTTTCATTCTGTATAGAGAATGACAGGAATGCACCGCTGTCAAACCCAAGACTAGCCCTAGAGAATCACGCCCTCATCGACATCATTATAAAAGAATATTTAATAACAAAAATAAATCAATCAATTTGATGTTATTATTTTTTTAAAGAAAAATGATAACCGGCGTTTTTTTTTTGTTTCCTGCGTTTCTTTGAAATTTTCTGTGAAAACACACGATTTTTCGGTCGAAAAATGTCGGCTTTTATCGATTTCCAAAAATAATTTTTGACTTTTCCAAAATATTTTGTACAGCTTCCATTCTTCTTAAGGCCCTTAAAATTCCGCGTCTTTTGAGCCCTCACTCGTCGTGGCCCTAAACCTTAGGGTATCGCGGGCGAGTAACTCTTTCAGCGAAAGTGGGGGCCTACTGGAGCGAATGAATAAACATCCTCGATTATCATTTTTATTATTTTAAAGCATGTAACTGCTTGATGTTTAAATCTAAAGAAAATATGACTAGAAAGAAATCCACGCGGACCAGGCAGCAGACGGGACTCGAACCCGCACCCTTCGCAATCCGGGCGAATGCACTGACCAATTATGCTACCGCGGCCCTCACGGACCGCGTCAAAATTCTTCTAGCCATTCTTTAGCTGCAAGGCAGCGCCATCTCTTCGCATTATAGGTAACCCACAAAATTATAACTATCATTGCTATTTCTTCTTTCAAATGTTTAATACTTGTAAAAGTATTCATTTGATATTGTGGGTTCCCTATGATGCGAAGATATGGCGCTGCCTTGCACCTTAAGAATGGCTAGAAGAATTTCGACGTGGTCCGTGAGGGCCGCGGTAGCATAATTGGTCAGTGCATTCGCCCGGATTGCGAAGGGTGCGGGTTCGAGTCCCGTCTGCTGCCTGGTCCGCGTGGATTTTTTTCTAGTTATATTTTATTTAAATTCAAACATCCTCGATGTTAAAATGTGACACGAAATTCGTCGAGTCAGCTAGTTTATTATATAGTGGGATTCATCGCCTGTACGCTAAATTTCAAACTTAAAAAAGTTCTACCACATGATGTACCTCATGACACGACTGCCGACCGCCAACTTTCCTTTTAATTAATATACTGCTCGCAAATTAATTTCCAAGTTAAAAAGTGAATGAAATGAAATGAAAAGTCATTTATTCAGTCTAGGCTGTTACAAGCACTTGTGAAGGTCAAGAAGCTACGCCATTGGTTCGCTAGTTTTGCGAGACCACAGCGGGAGACCTTGTACTAAGAAGAACCGGCAAGAAACTCAGCAAGGGCTGCTTTTTTCTCCCTATGTTGATATATACAGAGTCGTCAAGTTGAAAAATGACTTCAGAGATACTTCTGAAGTTACCTTCCATTACATTATTTAGGATATAGATATGTATTTACAATAAATTTTATATTTAGTATGTAGGAAGCGGCATTAGATATGAGAGAATATGAGAATGTTATTCTACATCTGGTTGAAAAGTGCTTTATAAAGCAGAGAGCACCTCATTACTTTTGTACTACTAAGCCGGCTGGAAATGTGTATGGAAATCCATTTCTAACCGCGCTGAGCGGGCAGAAAAGTCTATGGAAATTCGTTGTAAACGTGCTGTTTTTTTTTAATTTATGTTTTCGAAAGTGGTTAGTATGAAAAGAAAATAACTTCTAGACAATCTCAACATTGGAAAACCAAAGGAATTAAGACGGCTAGTAAACATAAAAGATATATGTACCTTCTTTCTAAAAGAAGCACGTGTAATAACATTAAAAATAGCTATAAAAGATATTGCAAAATTTTAAAAAATGTGATAAAACGATCAAAGAAATTAACAAATATAAATTACATTCAGCAGAGTACAAATAAAAGTAGAGCCACATGGTGAGTGATTAAACAAAATACATCACAGACAAATATAATTAAACAAACAATTGATACTATTAGGAAAGATAATGAAATTATTACTGACCCAATTGACATTGCTAAAATAATTAATAGACATTTTATTTACTTTAATGATGACATCACTAAAACCAAATCAGGCAATACATACAAACCTTTGACCCAATCTAATTTAAACAGCATTTTTTTGACTCCAGTAGATACAATTGAAATAATAAAAATTGTAAAAGGATTTAAAAATAAAAAGAGTACTGGCCATGACGAAATACCTATGTCCATTATAAAGGCAAGTATCCAACAGATAGCAAAACCACTGGCTTACATTATTAATCTAACAATAGAGACCGGAGTATTTCCCGATGAATTGAAAAAGGGGCTAATTAAACCTTTGTACAAAAATGGCTCCAAATCTGAAATTAATAACTATAGACCTATTGCACTGTTATCCAACTTTTCTAAATTGTTTGAAAAGATTATTTTCAATAGAATTAGTTCCTTTTTTAATAAACATAGTATTCTACATGAAAATCAATATGGTTTTCAAAAGAATAAAAATACCACATTAGCTATATTTAGAATGTTAAAACAGATTTGGACAGCCATTGATAAGAAAGATTCATGCATAGGTCTTTTCTTAGACTTGTCAAAAGCATTTGACTGCGTCCAACATGAAATTCTACTAAAACAGTTGTATCATGTTGGAATACGTGGTAATGCTTTCAAACTGTTACAATCATACCTAGAAAATCGACAACAAGCGACAGTATTAGATGTATATGATAAGAATACAAAAGTCATGACAAGAGTTCAGTCGGACTTCGAACAAGTAATACTGGGTGTTCCACAGGGTAGTATATTAGCTCCTTTAATATTTCCGCTGTATATTAATGAATTGCCACTAGTAACAAAATACTTATGTGTTATGTTTGCGGATGATGCCACTATATTCATTCAAAAAGACAAATTTTCAAACCTTGACGATCAAGTACGTAATTCTCTTAATATCGTGATAAAATGGTTGTCAACCCTAAATCTTAAAGTGAATCTAGAAAAGACAAAGATTATGCAATTTAGGAATTACAAAAAGAAATTACATGATATTAACATAGTTATCAATAATACAAAAATCGAGCAAGCTAATGAGACAAATTTTCTAGGCATTAATATTGACCCCCATCTCAATTGGAAATCACATATAAATAAAATAAATAATAGATTATCTAGTAAATGTTACCTTGTATCAGTATTGACTAATATAACTTCCATTGATGTTGCTCGAAATGCATATTATGGCTATGTATACCCTCTTTTGACATACGGAATCATATTTTGGGGTAATTCGGTAAATGCTCATTCTACATTTATTTTACAAAAGAGGTGTTTGCGAATTATATATAAAATTGACCCACTTGAATCTGTAACACCAGTATTTATAAAATATAGATACCTAACATTGACTTGTATATATATATTTGAAATATGTGTGTTTGTAAAAAATCATGACGAATATTTTTGTAAAAAAAATCTGACTAAAGCTAATATACGAGCCCAATATAAAAATGACATGAATACTGCATTATCGACTAGCTATATATTTGACAAAAGCTCTTATATAAGTGGAATTAAAATATTTAACAATTTGCCCAATGACATTAAAGATTTAAATTTATTGGAATTAAAATTAAATTAAAGAAATGGTTAATAGATAAATGTTTTTATAATTTAAAAGAGTATTTTCGAAATTTTTAATAGCATTTACCACCTATAATGAATATTGTACGTCCGAAACGGACAGCTGCCTAGAACTAAGAAATTACTTGTAACACCATTGTACTCAGCATGACAAAAAAGCTTTCTATTCTATTCTATTCTATGATTTTGCAGTCTTTGTAATCTATTTTTTTATTTAATACTGAAAAAACAAGATAAAGGAAAAAGCGCATTGATTATTTTATTTTAACTGAGTTTTTAATTTTTTTTCCTATCTACTCGAGACGGCACATATTACTGATAATGAAGATTTTTTGACACCGCCAGAATTAAAAGAAACTACCTAAGCAGTCCTTGCGACCTTAACCCATGAAATCAAGGAACCAATATAAATCTCCCATTCAAAAGTTTAGTAACTGTAACAACTTTAATATAAAGGGCATGGCAAAATTTTGTATGAGCGACTGCCCTGGCAATATATTAATACTGTACTTAGTAATCATCATCATCATCTCATCATCATCAGCCTATTAATGTCCCCACTGCTGGGGCACAGGCTTTCCCTATGGATGGAATAGGCAGATTGGGTCGTGACCCATCACGTGGGCCCAGTGCGGATTGGTGGGTGTTAACGACTGCAGATGCAGCCGGGACCAACGGCTTAACGTGCCTTCCGAAGGACGGAGGAGCTCGAGATAGTAAATTTTTGGTCACCCATCCAATGACCGACCACTGCGAAAGTTGCTTAACTTCAACGATAGCCGAACGCGCTAACCACTTGAGCCATCGAGCTCCTCAATGTACTTAGTAATATTTAATGGTAAATGGCTGAATATTTATAATTTCTATGAAAAACTTTTTTCCTTTTTTCTTGAACTTTTGGTAAAGTCACAATCTTGAAAATTATGAGAACTCCTACTATGTCATTACCTTACTACAGTTGATAAAAGATGTTGCCAATTATTTATTTACAGAGTCATCAATTTCGCATTTTCTTAGAATCTTTCTTATCATTTCTCTGATTAACTCTTCACAAAAAGTGTTTTTAAAGCAAAAATAAATACAAATAGTTTGTTATCGATGGCCTGACAGGAAAGCTGTGAAGTTTTATTTTGTACATTTTGCAAAAATTAAAGGATTAATTATCATACAGCCTTGTCTCAAGCCTGATCAGAATAACAAAATCTATTATTTTAGGCCTTCAGTGATTTGTTTTGATAAAAATTAGGACCACATATGTTTTGGCAAATATTACTGTTGGCTTATATTGTTGCCACTTTACCTAAGGTTAGGGTCTGGTGTGAATGTCAAATAAAAGCTGTTATAGTTAATCACTGACTGTTTATTCACTTCACTAATGTTCATCTAAATTACTCTGACTCCAAATTATACTGTCTATTTTCTAACTGTTATGCGTACTATTACAATGACTTAAGAATGAAACCGACGGGATCGGTGGTTATGTGCGACTAGCTCGCATCACCGCGGACCGCGCGTCGACGCTTATATCAAGTCAGCATTCTTGGAATCCAGTCGCCACAATGTCATAGTTTGAAGGAGTTTAGAAATAATATTGTTTAGTCGATATACTTACACAAATATTTGTGTACATTTATTTTGTAAAACGAAACATTTTGCTATTTAAATAGACATGAAGTAAATTTTAACACTTTTAAAGATTTGATTATTTCACGAAAGTTTTATGAGAATAATAAACACGTAATAATTAATAAAAAATATTGTAAAGTTATTGGCTAGTGCGAAATATTTATACACGTTAACGGCAGTTTCTTAGCCATGCCCTTTCAATTAAAGAATTTATATTTATTTAATCGCGGGCATAGTATAAAGCACTATGTATCCCTTGAAAGAAAGTGCTGGTCCCAACTCGGGTGTATTAAGACCCTCGGCTGCCTCAAACTACACCCTAGTTGGTAATAGTTCATTTTATAAATATAAATAAATAAATACTCTCCTGTCGGTGAACAAACACACAGACTACATGAAAGTACAACAATGTACTATCTATATATATAAAACTCAAAGGTGATTGACTGACATAGTGATCTATCAACGCACAAACCACTGGACGGATCGGGCTGAAATTTGGCATGCAGGTAGATGTTATGACGTAGGCATCTGCTAAGAAAGGATTTTGATCAATTCTACCCCGAAGCGAAGCGAGGGCGGGCCACTAGTTGTTTTATAAAACTTTAACCGCCCCTGGAGTAGCTCGATGGTGCAGGTGGTTAGCGCGTTCGGCTGCGATCGTTGAAGTTAAGCAACTTTCGCAGTGGTCGGTCATTAGATGGGTGACTAAAAGTCACTATCTTGAGCTCCAACGTGCTTCAAAAGGCACGTTAAGCCGTTGGTCCCGGCTGCATCTGCAGTCGTTAGCACCCACCAATCCGCACTGGACCGGCGTGGTGGGTCGTGGCTTCTCCCTTTTCCATCCATAGGGAAGGCCTTTGCCCCAGCAGTGGGGACATTAATAGGCTGATGATGAACCGCCCCTGTGCCTGAACTGAAATGAAAAATCTTTATTGGCCATCTTATCTTTATATATATAATTCTTCTGTGAGTGTGAATGTCACTGAACTTCTCTTAAACGACTGGACCGATTTTGATGAAATTTTTTGTGTGTGTTCAAGGGGATCTGAGAATGGTTTAGATTCACAATTTTGTCCGCTGGACAACCCCTATTTTTTTAGGGCGGTACGAAGTTCGCTGGGTCAGCTAGTATACAATAAAAAACGTACTAATAGAAACAGAAAAAAAGAGAAACTTAACCTGAAAACAAAAAATAATCATTTGTAGAAGATTGCAGGCAATCTCTTAACTCCAACAATGTAATACGATACTAAAATGAAGCTTTTAGATAATGCTTCAAATTTTTGGTCACTCGCCTCACAAATCTAATAAAAAAAACGACGGGTTACACTCCGGGAGTGCCGGCAGAAGTGAAAACTTGAATATTAACGTTGTACATTTTTGATATTTTGGAATGGTTAGGGAATAATTTTGCACGAATTTCTTTAATTATCAGTATATAAGTACTATATATTTATTATTTATTTATTTTTGCGCTATCGTACACAGACATGACAATTTATATTACATTAAAAAGTTTATCTCTCAGAATTACTCATTTAAGCGCACCTAGCGACATCTATTGTAAAAAAATGCATTTTCTTCGCAATAAAGCTGCCACCTGGACGTCCTAGATGCAGACTTATTATTATAATACGATAAAATAAAATATTACTATGATTCGTCCAATATATTGAAAGTCAACAACCTTTCCAATTTTATTGTTTTCGTCCTTTATTTTTATTTGGGAAACAAACAATATTTTATTACATTTAGATAAATTAAATATAGATTAACATACATCGACAAAGTTTCCACTTACAATTAATACAGTTATGAGCAGCTGTGTATTTAATAAAAAATCATATAAAGTTAAATTAAATACGACATTAATTGAATTGAAATAAAAAACAAAGCAACAGAGAAGTTTATACAAATCAAATTGACAAATAAATAAAAAAAACTAATTTTATTTAATTAGTGATGTGCGTGAAACCTAAGAAACAAATAAATAAATAAATTTTAATAATAACAGTCTTATGAATTTTCGATTTATAATATGTACAATAAAATAAAATATTACTATGTTACGTCCAATATATTGAAAGTCAACAACCTTTCCAATTTTATTGTGTGTCATGATGCGATCAGCCCACGTGTTTAACCTGACGCAAGTTAAACATTTTTACCCATACAAAAAAAGTGTACGACGCCGCTAAAGAAGTTTTTACTTCAAAATATATAGGTACCGATTAGATAAATATTTTCGGTTGCCTTCACTTTGAGTGAACGCAAACAATGTTACTCATTCATATTGACGTGTAATGCCGCGCGCAAACAAAGTTATTGAGGACGACAGCCAACGACGCACGCATTATACTAAAACACTCAGAGTACACAAATATCCCTTGTATAAAACTTGAAATCAATAGATAATAGATAACATCATCGAACGAACAATGTTTGACGACCTCCGTGACCGAGTGGTATGTACGCCGGGTTTTATAGTATCGCCAACTCGAGATGTCCCGTGTTCGAATCCCGGTGTTTGTGTGATGAACAATCCAGTCATTATAACTGTTAACGGGATTGTTACCATGTACCTTGTTTTTTATGAGTCTCCGATATTTCGGCACTGTTGCAAGCGCCATGATCACGGAGTAACTGAAGTAATTGCGGGTAGATGTTATTGGCAGACATATCGGTCTACCCTCTGACGTCGTCTTTTACTGCGCTTGATCCCGTTAATAGCTATAATGTTAGTGACCATGAAAGTTTAAAACAATATAATCCAGTCATTGTGTATTGTCATTGTGTATGAGGAGCTCGATGCCGCAAGTGGTTAGCGTGTTCGGATGCGATCGTTGAAGTTAAGCAACTTTCGCAGTGGTCGGTCATTGGATGGGTGACCAAAATGACTAAAAATTTACTACCTCGAACTCCTCCGTGCTTCGGAAGGCACGTTAAGCCGTTGGTCCCGGCTGCATCTGCAGTCGTTAGCACCCACCAATCCGCACTGGGCCCGCGTGGTGGGTCATGGCCCAATCTCCCTATTCCATCTGTAGGGAAGGCCTGTGCCCCAACAGTGGGGACATTAATAGGCTGATGATGATGATGATGATTGTGTATTTTACATATAAATATACTTATATTTGTACAATATATGTATTCTATCCATTACCCTAGTATCTCGTAATACCAGCCCATAGTGCTTACTTTAGGGCTAGGCTAGTAGGAGTGTATTGGAAATTAAAAAAAAATCTGTGTAATAAAAGTAAGGTATATTTTGCGGTAGCATAATTGGTCAGTGCATTCGCCCGGATTGCGAAGGGTGCGGGTTCGAGTCCGGTCTGCTGCCTGGTCCGCGTGGAGTTTTTTCTAGTTACATTTTCTTTACATTATTTATTTTAAAAAAAATATCCCGCAAAATGAAAAAGTAAACGTAAAAACTGCCGCATTTATATAATCATTTCTTTTTACGCCCAGAGATAAGGGATTTCATTTTACATTTTAATAACAAAGCGATTGAAGATGTACCTACTTCCATAAAAGTTTTACGGTCAGACTTTCATGGAGGAAAAGCTTATTGTCCCTTCTCCTCATTAGTCCAATTCCCTGGCGCTGTTTGGCCACTAATTTGGCTTTTCGCTAACTTTTCAACTGTAGTTAGAGTCAACTTTCAAACCTCTAATAACGGATAGAACTTCGCCGCTCTGATTCGGTAGTCCGATTAGAGCTCGTGGCGCCGAGTAAGCCGAGCAAAGTCGCAATTATCGAGGCACCCGAGAAGGTTTCAATTCAAATGTGCTTATTTGCTTAACAATAGGAATACCAGAAAATTTGGTTGGAAACAATTCCACGCAGACCAGGCAGCGGACGGGACTCGAACCCTCTACCGCGGCCTTGAATACGGTGTCGAATTTTCTCTTACCTTGCTTGAATGAAGTTGAAGTCGATTTCACGCGCCGCCAGCCAGTCTTGTGTGCTATTCGCTCTATGAGCTGGCGCCGAATCTTGTTGGAATACCCAGTGCCTGTTATTGAACATGGTATGAGAAACAGGTTCCACAACGTTCGTCAGGACTGTATTTTGATACACAACTGCATTCGTTTTTACACCTTTCTCACAAAAATGTACCTCTGTTAAGCCCCAATAAGAAACTCCCAACCATACCATGAGCAGGATGGAAAATGACCTCGTTGGACACGCGGCATACGGTTGCTCGCTTCTTCACTACTGTGTGCGTACACCTTATCATTTTCTTTGTAGCTCTCTTCTACGGTATAAATTTTTTCATCCGAAAAAAGACATTTCCGATATTTTTTTTCGCTTACCGCTTCAACAAAGAGCGGCGTCTCTTCAGTCTCAGGTCCATTAGACCTGCCCGAAGTCCTAAGTGTTCATTTAACACCCTTTTCACCGTGGTTCTGCTTAAGCCCATCTGAAGACCCAACAGTTTCTGCTTACGTTTGGGATTTCTTTGAATTCGCGCCTTCACAGATTTTATCACTGCTGGAGTCCTAATAGACCGAGGGCGACCACTTCTTGACCTGTTATCTACACTAGAGTCTTTATTGTATCGTTTGATGGTACGATAAACGAATCTTTCGGTTATATTCAAAATTTTCAGTATGTCAAAAATTTGAAATGGCGCGTAGCCGCAACGATGCAACGCAATAACTGCAACACGGCCTTCTTTAAGCGTCCACTCCATATTTAAAAATGAGTAAAATTCTAAAAAGTATACATTTTTATTTTCATGAACAATTCGAAATTCGAATTCAATGAACTTTTTTGTGGTCAGCATACTAAAAGAAAAGTTTTTACTGTGTGACAATACTTATGACCTGAGTGTGTAAATATGTAGTAGAAAATGTATGATGTTCTAGAAAATATATGTAGGCATTTGTGGTAACTTGCCCTACTTTGCCGGCCTGAAATAAAACCCCTACCCTTCTAGCCCCAGAAACTTAGTAAGTTAAACACGTCACCGCCAAAAGTAGTATTGATTTACTTTGTGGAAAGAGCTATAATCAACAAACTCCAATGAAACAAACAATAAATAAAAACTTAAAGAATACTCGTGTTGTCGCTTCTACTGTAGGGAGATTCTGTTAAATAAAATCTCACTTCCGATTTCGGTAGCAGCAACTGCAGACATCAGTTTGATATGCATTACGCCAATATTAAAAGCAGCGAGATATTTTACGTCTGTCAGAATGTTGTTGCATGTTGCTTTTTCACTTTTAAAGGATCCCAGATTATAAGAAGAAGGGAACACGTGAGCGGGCAGAGCATTCCATTTACGGATAGTGTCACAAAGAAATGGGTCCCAAAGGAGATTGCTCAAATTGGCCCAAATGTACAAAAAATATTGACATATACGGTAATTCTTTATACTTTATTTTACAGTCGTTAGATTTTAACGGACACCTTTGTATAATATGTCATTTTAAAAAGGACTTTTAATTTTACCCGTTTGGAAAACATACGAATCATATTTAATGGCTATGAGTGCAGTAATATTCAGCCAAAGACTGATCGATGTGGTTTATATAACATCAAAACAAATCTATTTTGTAGAGATCGATAAAATAAAACATTTTTTTTAATACAATGTGGTATTAATATCTACAAGTATATTATCATGTTTACTACATGCAAAAGTGCTAAGACAAATATTATAGATGGTAAGCGACATCATAAAGTCTATTGCCACACATTTTTCGCTAAACACCTTCATAAACACATTATAAGGTGTGATACACTAAAAATCTAAAATATGTTTATAACATAAACATAACAAAATAATAAGCTTTCTTTAGTTAACGAAAGTTTGAACATACTCTCTAATCCGTGGCTCATTCACAAATAACACACAGTTTCTTTCACAGAGTACCTACCTTATTATAACCGGAAATGCATAGATGACACCTGATTTTAAAAGTTACTCTTATGCATTAACTTTAAAAACAGGCAACTATCTTTTTTAAAACTAATGTTGATCTGTGTCGAATTGCGGAGTGGAGTAATAAAGCTTTTGGCCTTAATGTTAATCCTATCAAAACTCAGGTCATGATAGTCGGTAGCTCTAGACTATTATCTCAAATTAACTGGACTAATCTTCCTAAAGTTAGTTTCGAAGGAACTGACATACCTTATAGTTCAACGGTAAAGAATCTCGGAGTGATAATGGATAGTTCATTGAGCTGGGAGCCACAGCTGCAAGCTGTAAGTCGAAAACTGTATGCGTCTGCTGGTTCGTTAAGAAGACTACGTAACTTTTTACCCACTGCCACTAAAATTATGCTATCTCAATCTCTATTGCTTCCAGTCCTTGACTATGCTGACGCCTGCTATCTAGATCTTACCGAGGACAAGCTAAATAAACTTGAGCGTCTTCAAAACTTCTGCATCAGGTTCATATTTGGTTTAAGAAAATATGATCATGTTTCCCAGTTTCGTTCTCAACTCAAGTGGCTTCCAATTCGTCGTCGCCGGGATACTCATATACTTTCCCTTCTTTACAATGTGTTGTTTAATCCCTCTTATCCCAATTATCTTAAAGAGCTTTTCAGTTTTCTCCACTGCTCCCACTCTCAGTCTCTACGCTCATCAGAGAATTTGAGCCTTAAAACTCCATCACATAATACTACCTTTTATAAATATTCTTTTTGTGTTCAAGCTGTGCGCCTCTGGAACTCTCTCCCCGTTAACATCAGACGTGCCCAGACGATTGGTTTATTTAAAAAGCAGATTAAAGATTTTTTCCTTTCAAAGTAGTTGTTTGTGTTGTTCCAACTGTATGTGTGTATGTATGTTTATGTCTCTCTACTCATTCATTTAATATTTGTATACTTGCATAGTAGATATTTATGAGTATGTTTAATCCTGAATCTTTTATTGTAATTATTTTTATTTGTTATATGAGCACACCCCCTCTTTTATTAAATTTCATCTCTCCATCCTATGGTTGTCTGGCAGAAATTGCTATATAGCGATAAGACCGCCAATTGTTCACTATTTAAGTTTTGTCCTAGTGTGTAATATTTAATATGGTGTGCACAATAAAGTGTTATCTATCTATCTATCTATCTATCTATCTGTTAATCTACATGCTCTATATACCTGAATCTAATCCATAATTTCGGTACTTGGCTTGATTTCCCTAGTTTACTATATAACTTATTTGCTATTTATTATTTTAATATGTTCTGTGTATATGGTTTATAGAAGTTCTCAGGGGTGTCCGTCAATAATATTCGTTTCTACAGTAATATATATATATAATTTCTAATCTAGGAAACAAATTTTCATGATTATTGGTCTTTAGGCCAAACATGTATGGAAGCTGAGCAATCTCCTTTTTCTTTGTACGCGTTGGAATAGTGACCATGGGTAGTCGGTAACAACATAGGCCAGCGCACGTGGTCCTCTGGAGGAAAGGGGAAGGTGGAATAAGGGAGAATAACCTATCAGAACACACAATTTCGTGTATATGACTTGATCTAATGCAGGCATTTGTTTCAGCTACCAAGTGTTGTTTCTCGTGGTGACGTACGCGGTGCCAATGTTGGGGATGACGTTCTTCTACTCGGCCATGGGGCGAGTGCTGTGGGGCTCCGGGTCCATCGGCGAGATGACCCAGAGACAAGTCGACTCCATACGCTCCAAGAGAAAGGTATCTTTGCATCATCATCATCGGTATCTTTACATACTCGTATTTATTGACGACCTCCGTGGCAGAGTGGTTTGCATGCCATGTTTCAAGGTGTAAAACGGGATAATCTTGTCATCGAACTCAATCAGGCTTTGGACTACATTTCTGAATGGGGTACCAAGAACTTGGTTGAGTTCAATGTTAAGAAAACCCAGGTCTGCGCTTTCACGGCAAAAACATCGCCATTACTTTCATGTCCTTCTCTTCAGGGCACAACACTGGAGCTAGAGAGCAGTATCACCATGCTCGGTATGGAAATTCGCTGTGACTTCAATCCAAAGAATTACATCGAAAGCGTGGTAAAAACGGCCTCACGCAGACTCGGAGTCCTGAACAAGGTGCGGCGCTTTTTCACGCCCGAGCAACTGTGCTTGTTGTATAAGACGCAGGTGCGGTCTTGCGTGGAATATTGCTCGCACCTCTGGGATGTCTCCGCCAAGTACTTGCTCGATGCTTTGGATAGGTTACAGCGGCGTGCGATCCGCATCATAGGCGATGAGGAGGTGACTAAACACCTCGAGCCTCTTCAATTACGCCGTGACGTGGCGTCATTGAGCGCGTTCTATCGTCTGTACCACGGCGAGAGTTCTGAGAAGTTATTCTCTCTTATCCCACCTTACGCTTTCCTTCTGAGGACCACAGCCTTCGTTGTCACGGTATAAATGTGGCCACAATCCCATCGCGTACAATGAAATTTGGTGGCTCATTTCTTTGTCGCACTATCCGTAAATGGAATGCTCTGCCTGCTCACGTGTTCCCTCCTTCTTACAATCTGGGATCCTTTAAAAGTGAAAAAGCAACATGCAGACCGGCTAGGTGAGGATGGCTGGTTTAGCAGGTAGAACTGCTGTAACAGCTATCTTCACGACTGGACTTCACCGTCATTTAACATCAGGTGGGGTGGGGTCATTTGTTAGATCTATCTATAAAAAAAAGAGACAAACGAATTATAAATATTGCAAATAAAGCGACAGCCTTTTTGAACTGATCAACTTTTTAAACTTAAATATTTTAACTTACTTAAACTTTATATATTGTGCCGGTAAGTTTGTAAATAATAGATCAAGGCCCCCAACTGGCCCTAATCATTGCTTGCTATCGAGATTTTCACATTCCGATATTCACGAATAATGTCAGTTCTGCCTTAGATGGAACATCAAAAGTTTCTAGCGGTGAATAAACTCTAAAGATAAAACGTTTGAAAGGCTTAAGCTAACCAGCGAAGCGAAGTTTTTACGGCTTAGATAAAAGACCCAAAGGACAATGTTAAAGTTGGTCTAAGAAGCAACACCAATTTGGCATTTATGATAATTCTTAGTATATTTTTTGCGATAATTATCAGTATTTAGATTGTGACGGATACTTCCAGTTAAGTAAGCTATATTAAAAAGTTGAAAAAATAATCTGAGACAGTAACTACCATTTTATGTGTATAATCCATGACAGCGCTGCAAACAAAACACTCCTTCTTCCTAAGCCGGCACTTCACTTGGCTATTCGTGTTTGCTATTTAAAAACTTGACATCAGTCTGTCCTTTTCATTCTTGTTAAGCATGACAAGAACAGACTGTTGTCAAGTGAAGGGCCGGCATAAAACTCTGTGGTTGTGGTGCAGGCAGTTTGCATTCGTAGTAATCTGTGGCATTTCGCATTCGAGAATTCTCGTTTCGGATTACCAGTTGTGTGTGTTTATTTGCGATTGTTTTTCCTTTAATTTAACTCTTTCGGCTATCTAATATACCCACAACAGTGCCACAACATCTTGAGAGGATCATACTGCCAAATTATTCAAGAGCACCTGATACACATTCACGTTGCATATTTACACAATATACATGTGATATACAAATAAATACAATATGATACAATTATGTCAAACATAGTCAATAAATAAGAAGCAAAACTACAGTTTTCATTTTATTCGTGATTCCTACCTAACCAAGTTATTCCTAATAGTTATTCTTTAAAATAGCACCGAATAAAAATGAATAAGTTGTTATATTAATTCATTTCATACTGAGTTCATACTAAGCTCATAGGTTTCATTTAATATTAAACATAACCTCAAAAAATATTTAGTTTTTCTTATGATTTAAGTTCTCAGAAGTGTCCGTCAATAATCTTTGTTTTTACAGTCGTTTACTTGCAATTTCGAAGCTAGAAAGTCATATTTCATAATTGTTGGTTCTTAGGCTAACAATGTATTGACCCAGAACAATATCCTTTTATAACCACAGAGAACTATGTCTAGGTACCTGTAAGATATAATTTGCAATTAAACTTTTTGCACGCTTTTTCCATTTTCAAACTGAAACCTTTATAACATCGCCACTAATTATTAATTATCATAAAAGATCTGATCTGATCAACAAGCAAGGGGTCTTTCTTTTTATTTTTCACTTTTTATAAGCCCGTGTCATCATCATCAGCCTATTAATGTCCCCACTGCTTGGGGCACAGGCCTTTCCTATGGATGGAAGACTTTCCTAGGGAGATTGGGCCATGACCCACCACGCGGGCCCAGTGCGTATTAGTGGGTTCTAACGACTGCAAATGCATCCGGGACCAACTGCTTAACGTGCCTTCCGACGCACGGAGGAGCGAGACATAGTAAATTTTTGGCCACTCATCCAATGACCGACCACTGCTAAAGTTGCCTAACTTCAACGATCGTAGCCGAACGCGCTAACCACCCACACCATCGAGCTCTTCGATCTCATAAACTCGTGTAACATGAGCTAACTCAGTATAGGTACCTGGCCTGCATTATCTCTTTAATAGCTCTTAAAATTTGAGGCGATTCAAAACACTTCAAAAGTTTCACTTGTGACGTGTTTTTGGTGTGTATTACGGGTCCCCGGATTGGGAGTCACCGCTCGTCATGTCCAATTGTCCCACTACCCCGTCGCGTTGATGCTATGGTGCATCCCCTCCCGGGCCGTCATAGAAGGCCCGCTGGGGGGCTAAGGGCGGACTCGAGGTCGCCGCCTCTTAGCTCCCTCTCTCCTGTATCGGAGGGAGTGGCTGCGTGAGCTTATTCCTCGCGAACCATCTTCGCGGCCTCTTTCTGCGATATAAAGTCCTCGCAGAAAGAGGTCACCGTCTTCCAGGATCTGTCGCTGCTCAGCATGGCGCGTACCACGCTGGACAGGGAGAGATCCTGTCCCACAGCCGCTACCAGGGTGCGGCGCCACTGCGACCATGCCGGACACTCCTCAAGGGTGTGCACCAATCCGCACTAAGCCAGCGATCATTATTATATCCGTATAGGTATTCCGTAAGATGCAATCTTACTTACGATCTCATATATTTGGATTTCTGACAAATGTCAAATATCTACTATACTGGCTGTCTCTGCAGACATAGCGACATTTTGCCGTATAATGGCGTAATGCATATCAAACTAAGTGTCGCCGCACACGGGCCACCGTCCACAACCACAAAATGCCGCCACCGGCATATTTCTTGCAGTTTTCATACATTTTATATGGACACGCCACACACAGTACGCCGGTGGCCGCCACATGCTACAAATCGTCGTTGCTCGCTTCTTGTGGCCCGCACCGGCCATTTAATGCGCCGATACAAAAAACCGCTACACGTCACTCGCGCGATTCCCCCACCCCTCTCTCCCTTACCTTAGTTGGCCGCTGTCGCGCGCTTCAGCCATTTAAGTAGCCGCTTTTAGCTTCTCGTGGCGGCGTTTGTGGCTGTGGCGTGTGGCCCGTGTGCGGCGACACTAATGCCTATAATGGCAGCTACCGAAAACGGAAGTGAGATTTTATTTTCTTTCTATTATATCTATAAGGGAACGCCTATATAATACCTTATCAACTGGGGCGTTAATAGACTGCTGGAAAAAAGAAAACGACAAAACGGAATAAAAGACGGATTTATTTTCATCACTTGCTTGTAAAATATCATTTAAAAACTATTCGTTTTCCATCAAGCTTAAGCTCGTCAAAGAGCCAACAAATTAACCTAACTCCAATTTCCTGGAAGCGGCTAGACTGGGCCACCTAGGTTTGAATTTGACGCGGAAATTCAATTTTGGTTGCTCTATTAAAATAAAGTTAAAGCACCACTAGAGAAAACAGGCTATTTCCGCCCCCATTTTTTTATACAAGACACAAATAATTATTCTAATTTCCCTGATAATATGAAGTGTGAGCGTAGACCAACTGCGAATATGACGTTGTGTGCCGCTGCAACTTTTCCCATATTTGCTGATCTGAACTCAATCCCGTACCCTATAGCTCCTGGAACCTTACATACGAACAATAAAGTAAAAGAGCCCCCTCTAAGGTATTCCCTCAGGGTTACAGCATGGTCTCCTTAAAACGAGACCCAAAAATACACAGCTAGCATACTTGCACACTAGCTTAGCATTAGGCAGACGCCGCACCCGTAGGATAAGAGTGCGAAGACCCGGTCTGCACACGACACGGTATACCAGGTACAGGTACGCACCTGAGCGTCGCCCCCTACGGCAACGGCTATCTAGAGCCGAGGGCCGAGTCTCAGAGACGCCCTCTGGTTGAGCCGATCCCCTCAGGTTAGCGTGCTCTAGAGGCTCCAGACGGAGAGGAGAATCCCTCTGTGGGGAGATGCCATCCGCCTGGAACACCTCTAGAGGCACTCGCCAATTCTTGGCTTGAGGTACCCTTATTTTTATTTATTTATTTATAATCAGGCTACATAGGCCCATGGATAAATACCTTATAGTCTAACATATATATAGATATAAAACATTGTTGTTAGTAAATAAAATTATTAACTATGTTAATAAACACCTAATTAACACGATAGCCGGCGACGTGTGACGCGAAGTGGTGTCAGGTAACCGACCTCGGAAGCGCCGAACACATTACGGCCAAAGATCTTCTTTCATGAAAATCGCCAGATATTCAGTCGGCATCCTCACTACAAATGAATTAAAATTCACATTGCGACGGGACTCCAACCGTGCGACTCTCAGGGAGAACTTGGTCTATATCCGCAGGTACTCCACGATCTCCTCTTCCTTCGTAGAGTAATGCAGTCGGGACACGTAGAGCGGCGTCGTCGGTATTGCAAGACGCAGTGGTTGGTTCGGTCCAGTCGGGGCAACACCACACAAATTGCGGCGAGCGGGCTTCTTCTTCTTCCTGTCCACCTTGATGAAGCCCTCTCCGTCGCAAATCTGATTTAGTGATGCAGCCGGAGTAACACGGGTGGCGACAGGGGGGTGCGGGAAATCGCCCTTAGGGTCTCGCCGTCACCAAACCTGGTGACGCTGTAAAGGTCATCTGCGACACACACAGACTACACACAAAGAGTCCTAAAAAGATTGTTCTACGAAGGCAGCGGCATGGCTGTGTCACTGTCATTGCTGATGTTCATGGGCTACGGTGTCCACTTCACATCAGGTGGCCCATCTGCTCGTCTGCCTTAGAATGCAAAATAAGTATTCCTAACAGTAACATACTACTGGTTAATGTTATTTTTGAAGTTATACTTCTTTAGGCGCGTTATGAAAAAATGACGAGAGTGAAATTTTAAGATGCGCGCGCATCACTGTAACACAAAAAATTTTGTGTTTACCGCACATTAAGAAAATCTACCAACATAATAGAAATAGAATCTCTTTTTTGTGGGTGCTAACGACTGCATTGTGAAGGCCTATCAGAAGTATTTATTAATCTGGAACAACGGAACCAAAGCGCGATTCAGGAGACTACAGCGCCATCTCTTGACCATTGGTGTAGTAGAACCAAAAACCACATCTTTATTTTTTGTAATAAAGTAACAGTTATAGGTATTCATATTTATAATATTTATCCACATGTTTCTAGTTTGTATATTCGGAATACGTGTTTGAGTTTCATACAAGTGCAAATCACATATGTTCTAATAAATTATATTCAGTAACGATTTTAATTGAATATTTTGATTATTTATTTATTTTTTCAAATTAAAACTGAACTTTATTGACTGTGACCTTTTCCAGACTTTTTATTAATTTATTGTAATTAATTATTTGCATGCAATTAAAAACTAATTTTAAACGATGCCAAAGAAGGATAACTTCTCACGCGCCTACATAAGTACACGCACCCATTTTTTTCATTTCGTGGATCCTTTCGGTTTGCAGCCTCAAAGTGCTGGAACGATCTTCCCCCGCCCGTGCGTGATCTGAAAACCATTGGAACATTCCGAAAACATTTCAAAATATATCTACTTCATATACAAAGTTCATCATAGGATTCACGACACGACTTACCTAGTTTTTTCACTTCGCGTCGGTTTGTTTCAATCGTTCCGGTTGTGTTAGCTGGCACTATCGACGATCGACGTAATGTTTGTCTGTTATTAAAGCTTTATAAAAAATCTCGCCATCCATCTTGCTTTCACCACGTTGGTATAGTAATGTAAGATGCAAAATTATAATTGTAGCTGAATTCCTGTGTGTTTGCCGACTATTTGTTGTTTTTCTGTTTTTGCATACTGCCTTATGTTGTTTGTCCTCTCTTGCTGTCAATTCTTAGTTGCACACAGGCATAAATCGGCAGCGAAATTACTATTAATATTTTTGCAACATAAATACTTATTTAATTGTGTTTATAGTAAGGTTAGTGTTTTTTTTTGGAGGTTCAGTTTGTACTCTGTCCTCCCACAGATTAGTCATTCTTTTTTATTTTATTTTTTCTTAATCTTTGCATTGTGTTAAGGCTAAGATTGTAATATTATACAGCCATTCCATTTTTTTTTCTCTTTAATATGTATTTATTGGTTTGCTTGTTTCTTTTGGTGTATTATTGTTGTTTTATTTATTATCTGTGTCATCAACCATAGGCCCCGCCAGAATTATCAGCGCTGCAGCAGCCCTGGTGTTGCTGTAGTATCAAGCTGAGGCAGGGACCTAGTTGGCCTATTTTGTCTTGTTTTATTTAAGTAAATCTGACTGTTTAAGGCTAATAAATTTATTTCTATTCTATTCTATCCTATTTTACTGTGTGTCTTGTATAAGGCAGAGATTACTATCTCGGAGAGCTGCTCAACTTGAGCGGCAAATTCAATATGCCCTACCCTCTTACTATGCCTGTCCGCTATCGTCTCAGATAGGATTGACTAGGAGAGTAGATTATGGAATCATAGGTGCACGATACATAGGGGAAATTGGTGAGAACTAATTCAGGTCATGCAGATTGCAGCTCCATCCCATTGAGCGTCTCTGAACCGGAACGGCTTGATTTGCTACACAAATTGCTCGATACAGATACAATGTGACTGATTGATACAATATGATATGAGTGATGCATCAAAACGCTTAATGCACAAAACATCATTTTATTATACACCGTGAATTTTGATTTTACTGAAACTTTACTCGTTAATTCAGAAAAAAAGATGTTTAAAGGTGCCTCCACTTTAACTTAATAATTGTGCAATTAGGAAACCTTAAAAAATACTTTCGTCTTCATCTAAGTCACTATAAATGGATAATTATTCCATATAGTTAGTTATATTATTAACAAATTTCTGCCGATTTAGGATATTTGTAAACTATATAAATTGTTGTTGTTTATAACTGTTTTCAGTATTTTTATTTACAAAATATTTAAGTTTCTGTAAGTAACTCTAAATTCACGGTGTGTTTTTAACAAACTTTGCTCAACAATACCAATTTACCAATCAACGTTTAAAGTTCTATGATAAATGTTAACACAATAAAGGTATCGTATAAATCACATTTTTACAATAAATTGAAATACGTCATAGGTATTTCTGCAAAGAACTTTTGAATTGTACATTTTAACAACATTCACAAAGCCACTGGCTTAACTTTGCATGTTCGTACTAATGGCATGTTGGTATGTCATAACAAGCGGCTTATGCAAACATAAAAGAAATTGCATTCATTAGAGAAAGCCATAAAAAAAAAATTGGAAGATACCCAGGAGCTATCAAAAAGTTGATAATGTAAATGTATGCTTTTTTTTTAACTTTTTTATTAACTGCCGTCTTTGACGAAAGCAGACAGATTGAAACTTATTTTTTAACTATAGTCAATTATAAGGGAAGGGATAATTTGTTCCGCCATAAAAAAACACACTTCAATTACTGTTCACGATACCTGATGCGATTTGAAAGTGATGTCAGAGACAAAAAACCAAACCAGTGGGTAAGATTTACTGAGGTAAGAAGTTGCTAAAATTACGTACTTTTTATAACCACGCGGTCTCGACGCGGTCAGTGAGGGCCGCGGTAGCATAATTGGTCAGTGCATTCGCCCGGATTGCGAAGGGTTCGAGTCCCGTATGCTGCCTGGTCCGCGTGGAATTTTTTCTAGTTATATTTTCTTTAGATTTAAACATCAAGCAGTTACATGCTTTAAAAAATAATCATCATAACTATAAATGCTGTTTATTCTTTCAAATGTTTAATACTTGTAAAAGTATTCATTTGACATTGTGGGTACCTATAATGCGAAGAGATGGTGCTGCCTTGCGTCTTAAGAATGGCTAGAAGAATTTCGACGCGGTCCGTGAGGGCCGCGGTAGCATAATTGGTCAGTGCATTCGCCCGGATTGCGAAGGGTGCGGGTTCGAGTCCCGTCTGCTGCCTGGTCCGCTTGGATTTTTTTCTAGTTATATTTTCTTTAGTATTTATTTTTCCTACCAACTATATGCAGATGACTGCCAAATCTATCGGCAAGCATCACTTGGTCAATTCGGAGATACGGTGCTTGCAAATTGAACTCCTTATGGTGGTAAACAATTACTGTGTCTAAATCGTAGTAAATGCTCACGTGAACTTTAAAAATAAGTAGGTATCTAAGTAATAAACTTTGAAATAACACGTCTCGATTTTGATGATCCAATCTGATCCAATCCAATATAATGAAGCGACAAGTAAGTTCTTGTTTTTATTTTTTTATTTTATCGTTATATTCTTGCTAATGTTAGTGCCATGTGTCATATTCGTTCAGTGTCGTTGATTTACTTACGAATAAATTGTTACGCGTCTACTCACAGTGAAAAAACAAGACAAATCTGATTTCCTTTCGTTTTTATCGCTGTAATTTGTTCGTAGCACTTAATTTTCTCAGACACGCATGCCACACCCACAAGGCCTTTCTAACATTTTTTATTTAAACCTTGGATCAAATGAACAGAAAAACACTTTATTGATGATCACATGCACCTTGTCGAATTATGTAGATAAATCAATGTCAACGAATCACTATCCATTTTGAAGTTCTTTTTTTTTATAATTTGTTTCTAAATTAACATAATCAATATATTTTTACATGAACAACACATCGAAAAACCACTAAAGTTTGAATGATGCGTCACAGTTCGCCGCACATCATAATTCATCATTGTCACAAAATATTATTTAAAAACAACATTTTAAGTTTACGTTTTATATTTTTTCATTAAGCGAATCTCTAAATTCTGGGTCCATTTTGTTTATGAGACGAGGTAACAAGTAATCTACAGTGCGTCTGCCGTAGATGTTGATTGCCGTTGTCGTGGCTAGCAACCCGCGAGTGATCGCCCGGGTACCTTTATCGTGAATAATGGGTTTTTTAATAGAAGTATTGAAGAATTCTTCCTTAAGAAGTTGAAATGTGGACTGTTCGCTAACTGGCAGTACGTTACAATATTTAAATAACAACCTTTCGTCTGAGGCTAATTGTTGTTTTACATTGGGCGAGATAACTCTTTTCAATATTCTTACTTGTAGATTATGAATCTTATCCAAGTAGGTCTTATAAGTACGACCGTAACTAGATAGGCCATAATTAATAATAGAATGTGCAAATGCGTTATATAATGTTAGTCGAGTTTTATATGTCATCCTTTTTTTAATAATGCTTAATTTTGAAAGAAATGCTCTTAAGTTGAATGCTAAATTGTCCAAGTGCGAATGGAGTCCAAACATTTCAGTCCTTGCTAAGTTCAATGAACCATGCCAGCCTGGACTCAAATATTGTAGTATAATTTTTTACTTTACAGAACAATATAGAAGCATACTTATTTCCTCATATAGTAGGCACTCCTATTTCCCTTGATTTACATAACATTGTATTCGTGCAGTTCATTTAAGAAGTTGTAAGCGCGTCTGATCTGCGTTCGTAGAAGTTCAAAAGAATATTTTGCAATGGTTGGTCATGGTCCTCCGTGCTTTGGAAGCCACGCTAAGCCATGGATCGTTACTGCTCCTACAGTGGCCCTAGTGGAGGCTCAAGGCATCCCCTTATGCAGAGGTTTCCTTATCGAACACTCATTAGCCCGCAGTAAGGAAATTGATAGGCTGCTGATGATGATACTCATAAGGTATTATTGTTACAGGTGGTGAAAATGTTCATACTCGTGATAGTGATATTCGGCATCTGCTGGCTACCGTACCACGGCTACTTCATCTACACGCACTTTGACCCGTCCATCCTCTACATGAAATACGTGCAGCACCTGTACCTGGCCTTCTACTGGTTAGCGATGGCGAACGCCATGGTCAACCCCATCATCTATTATTGGATGAATGCCAAGTGAGTAAATGTCTAAACTTAAAATAAATTACGAAAACTTTTTTTTGGTCTCGACTGTTACAAGCTCTTATGATGACATGATGAACCTCAAACGCTATGTCACCATCATTGTGTAGTTCATCAAAGACGATGAAATTGGAAGTGAAAAGAACCCAAACAGCTGGAAGCATTAGACCAATCTATTCCTAAAGGCTTAGTAAGACGCCAAGTACAACAATTGTAACCGTACAATTTAGAGACATATTTTTACGTAGCTAGGTAGGCATGACTCTACCCCACCTGATGTTAAGTGGTGGTAAAGTCCAGATGTGAAGATAGCTGGTGTAGCAGTTATAAACTAGCATCTGGATTGTCACGCCAAAGATCTAGTATGATTTTATAATGGTTTTTAAACAGGCAGCATCTAGAACAAGGCGCTTGTAACGGGCAACATTCCATAAAAAAATCTATATATATAAAACTCAAAGGTGACTGACTGACATAGTGATCTATCAACGCATAGCCCAAACCACTGGACGGATCGGGCTGAAATTTGGCATGTAGGAAGATGTTATGACGTAGGCATCCGCTAAGAAAGGATTTTGATCAATTCTACCCCCAAGGGGATAAAATAGGGAATGAAAGTTTGTATGAAACTTTGTCAATTTTAAACCGATCGGGCTGAGACTTTGCATGCAGGTATAAGAAGAATCATAGATGAATGTCATTGTGTATAATACAAGCCTGAGAACAAAAACTGTAGTCTACACTTCAGCTCTACACCGAAGCGAAGCGAGGGCGGGCCTTTAAATAAGTCAATAACCAGTCGTCCACATTTTCACATTAAACATTATATTGGTGTTGTTTGTCAGGTTCAGGACGTACTTTCGGACGGCGATCCTGTGCCGGTGGCGCGACGTGTGCCGGCGCCGGCGCAAGCGGCCGCTGCCCGATTCGCCGCCGGACTGTATCTCGCAGTCCGGCAGCCGATCCCGATCAGGTTTTTACTCGTTAACGTAATTATTGAAGTGATATCTTTGGTAACCTTATGTGCTACCACTTAATTCTTAACGGTGCTGTGGTGCGTTTAAACGGCGCGTGGTAGTGTGATGCAAGGTCCAACCTAAGTTGATCCGAACACAAAACTACCTGAGGCCCAATCACGAATTTTGACAATTCCGTAATCTAGTTTGTTCTTAAAGAAACTTTGACGATCCGATACGATTACGGAGCTGTCAAAATTCGTGCTTGGGCCTCTGATGCAAATATCAGCCGAAGCGCTGTCTGTGCTCGTGGTTGCTTTTCCAAGCACAGTGCAATGACATATGTTATTGTTACGATAATTTAGATTCGATGTGTTGTAAAGCACTAGACCAGCAACACAGTCGATTAAATTTTCTTCATCTTCCTAAAACGTCGACATTTTTTCTCTGCTATTCACGAATCAATTTCATAGAGAATTATAGAAACAAGTGGTGTGGTTGCAAACAATCTCGGACTTGTACCTTTAATGTTATTTTATTGTGGTATTTTGTAATGGGGAAGTTCGGTTGGATTTTAATATCCAGTTTACCCTATATCTCTGAAATTCCATGTCCTTACTCGTATACCCGACTCGTGGATTTGTAAAAACGCGGTTGAATACTGCGATCTCGCAGTAACAATGATGACAAGCTACACAGTCTTTTTCACAAAAGAATTCTGGCGGCAATTAATGGAGGTAATTTAGCAGATCGGGCGTGTTGTAGCCAGAATTTTGTCGTTATTCAAACGCCTCTGTAACTTTGGTGTAACAAAAAATATTCTGGTTATAATTTTTATTTTTAAGCATATAACTGCTTGATGTTTAAATCTAAAGAAAATATAATTAGAAAAAAATCCACGCGGTCCAGGCAGCAGACGGGACTCGAACCCGCACCCTTTGCTATCCGGGCGAATGCACAGACCAATTATGCTACCGCGGCCCTAATGGCCGCATCGAAATTCCTCTAGCCATTCTTAAGCTGCAAGGCAGCGCCATCTCTATTATAGGTAATCCACAATATCAAATGAATACCTTTACAAGTATTAAACATTTGAACGAAGATTTTTTTAAAATATTCTGTCTAAAGGACAATGGGCAAAAAACACCCAGATTTGCTAACAATGATATCAATTAGTATGAATCGAAAGATCTGTGAAAAATTAGCCTTTTTTATGACACCGTAAAAAAATATCCTGGTAATCGAAAGACATATGGCCATATTTAAGTAGCTAAATAAATTAATTTAGTAGTACCTTTATTTTATATTATTAGTAACCATAATAATGTGCCATATCGTATTATATAACCAGATATACGATTAAGCCTGCCAACTATCTTGCGCTTGCACTTACACGAGACATCCCAAAATGGTTTACGAAGTAGGGGGGTACGGGGGTTGCTATACTCATATGCAGTCCTTCGTCTTACTTCGTTGTGATTGTGCGCTCCCTGTCACTTGATTGTTTTTTAACTGACACGCTTTGGACATTGGAACATGATTATCGGTTTTGTGAATTAGTATGGATAAACTGGAATCATGTTTTCTCCGAGGCGTGGACAAGTTTGTGTGATTTGTAATACCATAATACCAGAAGTATTGAATTCTAATAATACCATTGAAGGATCGAAGTAACAAACTTAATTAATTCTCCTGTTACAATAATGTTCGTTCGTTATAGTACTTGTACTTATTTTGGCACAGATGATCATGACTGTAATACCTTTCAAACAAATGTTGTTTAAGCTGTGGCGGACGTGGGAGCAGTGTCCATACATTTTTGCCCAATGTCCTTTCTTTCAAGTGCTGCCAGGTAAAAGATTCGGAAGATCAACAGTAGAACTCGAAATGCCAGTAGCATTATATCACTCTCACCTAAATCCTAGTACAATGCCCACAAACTGACAAGCGCTAATTTTTCCGAGTCGTCAACCTGTATCTAACTAGTACCGATGGCTCGTCAACCTTGCTTGGCTCGGCTTTTTTAAGCATGCGTTGTCCGACGGCGCTTCAATATTGATTGGCGCGGCTCCTTGTAGCATCCATCATCCGATAGTGCGTCAACCATGGTTGGCCCGGCTCCTTCTAGCATGCATCATCCGATAGTGCGTAGATTGATTGGCTTGGCTCCTTCTAGTATGCGTCGTTCGACCGCGCGTCAAAATTGGTTAGCCCAGCTCTTCTAGCATGCATCATCCGATAGTGCGTCAACCATAGTTGGCCCGGCTCCTTCTAGTATGCGTCATCCGACCGCGCGTCAACATTGGTTGGCTCAGCTCCTTCTAGCATACGCTATCCAACGATGCGGCAACCTTGATTAGCCCGGCTCTTCTAGCATGCGTCGTCCGATCGCGCGTCAACATTGGTTGACCCGGCTCCTTTTAGCATACGTCATCTGAATGTGCGTTAACCTTGGTTGATCCGGCTCCTCTAGCATGCGGCGTCCGACTGCGCATCATCATTGATTGGCTCGGCTCCTTCTAGTTTGCGTCATCCGACCGCGCGTCAAAATTGGTTGGCCCAGCTCTTCTAGCATGCGTCGTCCGACGGCCCATCAACCTTGATTCACTCCATCCAACGATGCGTCAACCTTGATTTTCCCGGCTCTTCAAGCATGCGTCGTCCAATCGCGCGTCAATATTGGTTGACCCGGCTCCTTTTAGCATACGTCATCTGATTGCGCGTCAACCTTGGTTGACCCGGCTCTTCTAGCATGCGTCGTCCGACGGTCCATCAACCTTGATTGGCTCGGCTCCTTCTAGTATGCGTTGTCCGACCGCGCGTCAACATTGGTTGGCTCAGCTCCTTCTAGAATGCGTTATCCAATGATGCGTCAACCTTGATTGGCCCGGCTCTTCAAGCATGCGTCGTCCGATCGCTCGTCAACATTGGTTGACCCGGCTCCTTTTAGCATACGTCATCTGAATGCGCGTCAACATTGGTTGACCCGGCTCCTCTAGCATGCGTCGTCTGACTGCGCATCGTCATTGATTGGCTCGGCTCCTTCTAGTTTGCGTCATCCGACCGCGCGTCAACATTGGTTGGCTCAGCTACTTCTAGCATGCGCTATCCAACAATGCGTCAACCTTGATTTTCCCGGCTCTTCTAGCATGCGTCGTCCGATTGCGCGTCAACATTGGTTGACCCGGCTCCTTTTAGCATACCTCATCTGAATGCACGTCAACCTTGGTTGACCCGGCTCTTCTAGCATGCGTCGTCCGACAGCGCGTCAACATTGGTTGACCCGGCTCCTTTTAGCATACGTCATCTGAATGCACGTCAACCTTGGTTGACCCGGCTCTTCTAGCATGCGTCGTCCGACAGCGCGTCAACATTGGTTGACCCGGCTCCTTTTAGCATACGTCATCTGAATGCACGTCAACCTTGGTTGACCCGGCTCCTCTAGCATGCGTCGACCGACTGCGCGTCAACATTGGTTGACTCGGCTCTTTTATGCATGCGCCATCCGAATGCGCGTCAACCTTGGTTGGCCCGGCTCCTTCTAGCATGCGTCGTTTCTCTGCACCATAAAGTTTCAGACTTTCTTTTTTTTTGCGACAAATTTTACATCAATCATAGCGGCTTTGCTAGAGAGCCGACACCGAATAAACAGCACATCAATCACTTAAAACTTCATTACTTCCACTTAGTGGAATTTTCATTTAGAGTAATGATTTAAATGAAAGTTATTTTGGTTTTGCAAAAATTTGAAGTAGTTTAGTTTTTAGGCGCCTAATCATAATACAGAAATAGCATTGATTTACAAAGAAGCTACTATATAGTTACTCAATCACTATTTGGCTGAAAGGTCGTCAATCCATAACAATATACATGCTAAAGTGTGTCTGTCTGTTACGTTTGCACGCTTAAACTGCTGAACCGATTTAGATCAATGTATAGAGATAGTTTGATTCTTGGGAACGGACAAAGAATAGATTTTATTCTAGAAGTCATTCTTTAAACGGGTAAAAAAAGGGTGGACGTTTGAGTGGGAAACCAATTTTTGCACACGGACGAAGATGCGAGAACCTGATGCTTCTTTAAAAATATTTTTAAGAACTACTGAGACATCGATTTATACCGTTAATTCATTATATTCAAAGATTATTTGTGTAATTCTTTCAGGAGTGTGTATGCAACACATTAGTTTTTAAAACAAAATGTCTGTTAGGACAGGGGTTGTTGAAACACTTTAAATGTATTTTTCTCCGCCAAAAAGTATATAATATATCAATGCGACAAAAAACATTGTACTCAGTTAAATAATATTTCCACTCATTACTCTCGGATACCTCCATAATACGAAATGATTGCTCATTGATTAATATTGAGATAACGAAATAATTCAACGGAATTATTGAAACTGTATTCGGGCGTTTTTCATTTCAACTATCGAATAAGGAAAATATTATGTAAGGTTTCATTAATATCACTAATCCAATAGCAGTGGTATACGAACGTGCAAACAAAAAGTCGTAATGTTTTACACCAATAAATTTCATGGACAGGGAAGAATTCAAACAAAAAGTACAGGAAGAAGTTGACTGTATTACATAAAATGTCGTAAAAAAAAAACATTTCAGTTAAATCAAGTCGATAATTTTTCAGTTTTGAGGAGCTCGATGGCGCAAGTGGTAAGCACGTTCAGCTGCGATCATTGAAGTTAAGCAACTTTCGCAGTGGTCGGTCATTGGATGGGTGACCAACATTTTATTATTACAAGCTCCTACGTGCTTCAGAAGGCACGTTAAGCCATTAGTCCCGGCTGCATCTGCAGTCGTTAACCCTCCCTATTCCATCCATAGGGAAGGCCTGTGCCCCAGCAGTGGGGACATTAATAGGCTGATGATGATGATGATGAATTTTTCACTTAACATCACATTTGTCTACATTATAGTAGAACTATTCTACAGTTCTATACCGTAGCGAAGCGAGGGTAACTAGTTTTTAATATAAATATTTATAAAAAGGATTCTGGGATCCAAAGAAAAAAGTTGCATGCACCGGTGGTAAAAACCTATCAACGGTTATGGCATATAATAAGTATAAAGTATAAATAATAAATGTTTCCAACCCTCACACCAATTAGCCTAGCCCCAAAGCAAGCACTGTAGGCTTGTGTTATGAGATACTAGGGTAACGGATAGAATACATAAACTGATACATATAAGTATATTTATATAGAAATACATATTAAACATCCATGACTGGAGTACAAATGCTCGTATTCATCACACAAACGTCTGCCTCCACCGGGATTCGAACCCGGGTCAATAAAACTCTTAGGAGATAAGATTTTTTTTCGGGCGATCTTAGAAACTCTGCCGACGCTAAATGTGTCTTTATTTATACCTACAAGTTTTTACTTAATGCATCTTTAATGTTCTGTCGATCTTACAAAAGGTCTACAAGGTGAAAGATAAAAAAAAAGTAATAGGCATCTCAAAACATCTTTATATCCTGTATATCGCTATCTGTACCTAATTATCGTACTCGTCACACTTCACTTTTTCATGTACCATTGCACCGTACAAAATATGGGAACCATTCTATCCGAACGCGCGTGTCACACTTATACAATTCAAAATTTAGAGACGTAGATATATTTTTTGGATCAAAACAGAAATTTAAAAATGATTTGAGGTTGACACTTTACCCCCCCGTCCCCCGTCCTTAAATAAATAAATAACAAGTACCCTTGTAATTTTTAATTTTTAAATATATATACATATACATATACATATTTATTGATTATTTTATGCATATTTTTATTTCATTTTGGTTGATTGCAGATACATGAATGTTTATTAGACTCGTACCCAATTAGTGACTTTTCTCTGGTAAAATCAAGATTTCATTCCTTTCGCCCGCTTTGTTTCATCACTTAGAATTGAAGAACATTTCATCAATGTTTATTTTCTTTTTTTTTATGTTTTCTTTTTGGTAACTAAGGTTTACTAATGTTATTCCAGCTGTGTACATTTTTGCTGGCCTTTGGCTGTTTAATGTACCTTTATAAATATAATAAAAAAAAAAGAAGAAAAAAATTAAGACTTTTTGTAAAGTTCAACACGAACCAATATCGAATTCGAATAGTTTGCGAGTCCGAAATGTCATTGTCATATTTTTTATGGAAACTTGAACAGCCTGCTAAGAGTACAGTACCCTTAGCACGAAACAATATCGAATTCGAAGTTTTCGAGTGCGAAATGTCATTGTCAAATGGGTACTGATTTTTAGTTCTCGTTACGTCCGTTGTGACGCTGCTGTTCAAGTTTACATACAAAATTTGTCAATGACGAAATTCTATAGTTTATTCGAATATTGATTCGTGCTAAGGGTACTGTACTCTTAGCAGGCTGTTCAGGTTTTTCATACAAAAGGACAATGCCAAAGTCCTATAGAGGTTTAACCCAACCGATAAAATTGGTGTACACGAATGCGATAAATGACATTTGATAGTTGTAATATTAGGAATCAAAATAGTCAAATTGTAAATTCTCTAGAAGCTGGGGTTATTGAATAATATACTAACAAAGAGTACAATAGGGATGATGACTAATTTTTTTTCTTCGTTTATCAGGTAGATTATCAAAAAGTATTGGACACTTATTTTTTCTTTTTTCACATAATATAAACATTGCAGAGATATATTGATTTGAAAAGTCGCATGACGTCACGTTTGAGTACACTTATAAGTGAAAATTCACTCAAAAGTGACGTCACGAGCCCCTACTCCCAAACTTTGACGCGCTATAACTTTGTCAATTTTTGGTTGATTGCCCAAAGAAAAAATACGTGTCCATTATTTTTGGATCATCTAACTGACGTACTAAATAGAATTTCGTTTACTGTACCCCGTCATCATCCCTATTATCATACGTTTCTCGGGCTGCAATTTGAGCAGAAAATTGGAATTTCTATAAATTATTAATTAGGTGCTTTCATAACTTTAATGAATAGGTAGTTTCTAGGTACCTATTCGTCTGTTTTTCGATTGTTATCAGTCTGTGAGGGTTTCCAAGTTCATTCGTTACAGGCAAACATTCAAATCGTTCTCTTATAGTTTAAATAATTGTAATAATAACGAATATGAAATATATATATATATATATAATCGCATATACATGAGACATATTTTATACATACAAGTAGAGGTGGGTCGTCGACGTATTTTTCGTCGACGAAACGAAACCGTCCACTACCGTCCATCGACTAGTCGATCAACTAGTTGAAGAATTCAACTAGTTGACGTGATAACGGCAGGCTTTAAAGGGTTCATATCAACTACGCGGTGACTGGTCTACGGGCGCGACGCAATGTTGACGACGGGGTCTTTATTTAGTATTCGCTTTACATTATAGTCATTAAAATGTTTACAAAATAAATTACAAATTAAACTCTTATCATAAACATTCAATTCAAACGAACTTTGCACTAAATTCGCATTCACGTGTCCCTTGACCTTGACCTCGCGACACACTAATTTCAAATTTCAATAAACAAAATTGCAACTACTTGAGGAAAACCATTATTATAAACCCGTTCATCCTGCACTGCATCGTTCAGCCAGATCCATCGACGTACTCTTTCACGCAATATCAGAATACTCTTGCCTTTTCACTCTAACAACTCTAGTTTAAAAAACGAACAAATATCAACTCCCACGCCATATACTTAAGTTTCAAATTGATTTATTTCAACGAATGAACGAACGTATGGACTTGTAACGGGTAAACCGGATACGTTTACACGTCGTCGTTTGCTTTGTCAGTAGATATGAACGATGTGGACTCTCAGTTTAGCCGTCTATGAATTCAACTAGTTAACGAATGAACTGTAGACAGTCGAAACGTCGATTGAACGTAGACCGTCTATTTAAACCGTTCGTTAATTCAACGCCCATTATGATATATTTTCTGCGTCGCTCCCCCCCCTGGGGGACGATCGCTTCCGGTGAAGCCTTAGAGGCCTTCCCGGCCAGAGGCAGCCCCTACGGGTGTTTTTTAGTCAGTACGAGTCTGACATAACCTTGCAGCCGGCTGTAGGGTATCCATGAGGATTTCTCACCCGCTCCCCCGCCTGGGAGGAAACAAAAAAAAATCAACGCCCATCGCAACTTAGGATTGTTGTCTATGTTCAATAAAACGCACCTCTCTCTGTCTCATATCTCTTGTCTCGTAAGATCGCCGGTATATTAAAGTTAAGTAAATATCTATCGGTTTGATGTTACAAATCGTCTCGAATAAAAAATAAGGATCGCCCCCAGATGTCCCTGAGTAACGGGCGTGTCGTGTGACTATCTGTAAGGCTTCGGACTGGAGCCCCCATAAATCAAGTAGAAGCAACAAACGTGCCGGCTTTTATTGCGCCCGATAAAATATGGGGGTAACAAGGAAGTCGGTGTTACACTCAATTAAATTTAATAACGTCTACAGAGTGCCTTTCAAGGAAATTTTGAGACAAATATCTCGTATATGTCTAATCTTATCTATTTAAAACAGTACCCTTAGCACGAACCAATATCAACGTATAATTTGTGAGTCCGAAATATCATCGTCAAATGACAATGACAGATTCTGACCCACCATATATATATAGTAACTAGCGGACCCGACAGACGTTGTCCTGTCTACACGTCTTTGTGAATCTAAACCATTCTCAGATCCCCTTGAACACACACAAAAATTTCATCAAAATCGGTCCAGTCGTTTAAGAGAAGTTCAGTGACATACACACTCACAGAAGAATTATATATATAAAGATATTAAATTTATGAAAAAATATATAAGACTTTTTTTCATGGGATACTAGGGTAACGGAGAGAATACATATACTGTTTCATATATAAGTGTATTTATATAGAAAAACAAAAAGTAGGAGAAACAAGAAATAATAGGTACATTGTCCCTATTGGTCAATTACTACGAAATAAATAAATAAATAATAATAAATAAATATTTCCAACACTCACACAAAATAAGCACTCAGTGTAGACTTATGTTTATAGAGGTGTAGACCACTTCATTCCTCTCAATTTCCGAGAGAATCATCATCATCATCAGCCTATTAATGTCCCCACTGCTGGGGCACAGGCCTTCCCTATGGATGGAATAGGGAGATTGGGCCATGACCAATGTAGGTGCTAACGACTGCAGATGCAGCCGGGACCAACGGCTTAACGTGCCTTCCGAAGCACGGAGGAGCTCGAGATAGTAAATTTTTGGTCACCCACACAATGACCGACCACTGCGAAAGTTGCTTAACTTCAAGGATCGCAGCCGAACGCGCTAACCACTTGCGCCATTGAGCTCCTCAAGAAGAATACATTCGTCAATTGCTGCAGCCTGATCATTTTTGGGCGTAAAAAATTCTGCTGGCGCGGTATACGAGATGTCCCCGCACACAGAGCGAATGAGTTCTTCTAAGCTGGATACACCTCAACCGAGAGACTCTGGAAGCACCGCCTGTCCACCTCTCTCCTCTGTAGAGTGCCTTCGCCAAGACTATGTTTATCGGCCTAAGTTACTTATAGTTAGGGCTGCCATCTCTAAAATGTGGCAACCAGGATAAGATGCGTGATCACCCCGGATTTTGGAGCCCAGAACTCGGACAGACCAATAAAAAACAGTTAAAAATGTCACAAATCAACTTTTTTATGTTGATCTAGGCAAAAGAGCTAGCGGCCTACCTACCATAATAAGTGGTCACTGCTGCCTATGGACACTTGCAGCACCAAGGGCCACTCATGCGTTGCCGTAAATTTTTAAACCCGGACTACAAATAAAACCCCGCCCGGACGCTCCTCGGACGCCCCGTAAACTAGGACAAATCCGGGGAAACCCGGACGGATGGCAGCCGTACTTATAGTGTGAAGCTAGCATAAAGCATTCTTATCATAATAACAACATTTTAATAGCGTGATAATATGTAGCCTATATGTTGACCCGACTTCTTGATAGTATTCGCGCCAAAGTAAATCCATGCAGTACTTTATCCCAGACATACATACAGACAAACAGACAAAAATTCCAAAAATATATATTTTTGGCTTCGGTACCTTTTGTAGATCACACCCCAAGTATTCATTTAAAAAATATTCAATGTACAGTTTTGACTTTCCTACCGTTTTATTATATGTATAGATTCAATATTAATATATTTTTATCACACTCAATTGTCAAACTTGATACGTATCGTGGTACTCATGCTACGAAGTTTGAATTAATTTTGCAATGTTTTGTATGCATCTACGCAGCAATAACATTGTTCTGAGTTCATTTCACTCTGCAATGACATTTACGATACGATGAACAGATGAATACTGCGTAGCCAGCCAAAGTTTAATTATGCATTACTTGGTTATTGATAAGAGGGGTTATTAGTCTCACAAACATTAAGGATTAGTACCACGACTGCTGATGGATTCATTCGTAATTCATGTATGGGCTAAATCTACTTTTGGTTAACTTGAGATTTGGCAAATATGCTGCAAGCAGTAGGAGTATTTTTATGAAAAGATAACGTCTTTGTTTAATTTTTTTCGTAAGTAGATTATTTTTGTAGCTACTCGTATAGTGACATTGATCATATTTTTAATAGAATCTTTGAAATAATCGTAACCTCGTGGTGTAACTTCTCATCTAGACTTCGTCTGATATTGCTTCGGCAGCACACTGAGCCGTCACCCGCTCAAATTAATTAGTGATTATGATCGCTCCGACGTGACCTGCCATCTTTATTAAATCGTTTGCCCCAGACCTGGTGTCCCTAGTGAGGTCGTATCCTACTTAAATGGCGGTCGTGCGTATTTACCTATTACGTGCTTGTAACCCAAAATTATCCACAGGAAATCCATATTTAATAATAATAATAATAATAATAATAATAATAATAATAATAATAATAATAATAATGAATTTTATTCTCTCATCACAAACAGTTTTACACAAGTTCCATGTAATCAGAACAGTAAAGTAGTAGTTTTTATTATTATAATTATAGAAGGCTTATAAAGAAATCTGGCAATAAATACAGAACTATGAAGAAAATGATAAACATGGTAAAAATAAAACTGGTAAAATTAAACAGAATATTCGTAAAAACATATCTCTGAAATCTGATAATATTTTATGAAATAGTTCCAGAATGCAACTTAGAATTAACAGTAACACTTTGTCCGTGAAATTGCTGCGCGAATTTTTATGTTTTACGGGTTTAGAACAGTATAATATAGGTAATTGCATTAATTTTAAAGAACGGATTCTCGATCTTATTTTATGTAATAAAACTTTTACTGTATTTGCAAGTGACTATCCCGTAACTGCCGAAGATTTACATCATAGGGCTATTCAAATAGAATTAAATATTACTTATGCGAGACCCCTTAAACCTGCCTCTATCTTCATATATCGTTTCTTCGATGCAAACTTTGATGAAATTAATGTCGAGTTATCTAAGAAAGATTGGCCCGATATTTTTTCTGGCCGCGCGTTAGAGGAATGCGTATTAATATTTTATGACATACTTATTTAGTATATTTGATATTGACATAATTAATTATTAGATAAATGTTCAAAAAGTTCCTCAACGTTTTTCTAATTCTAAGCCCCCATGGTATACTATCTGCGCTAAGAAGACTTTTGAATGTGAAAAAAAAACCAAAAGCTCTGGAAGACATATGGTAACCCTCTAGATCGCGATAGTTACAGTCTTAAAAAAAAAGAATCTTAAAATTGGAATCAGAATGTTACCGAAATTATATTACCCATACTGAAAAAAAAAAATAATACTAGTCCTAAGTTCTTCTGGACTTATATTAAATAAAATTTTGCTAAAAGTGGTCTTCCAGAAGTTACGCACTGCAAAGGTATGACAGCCACTAGCGGCACACAAATTTGCGATTATTTAAATGAAAATTTCCATTCAGTTTTTGAAAAACCAAGTAGTAAACCCTTAGATATAAATAAATTATTACCAATAAGTAATGCCGTAATTGACATGGACACTATTTTTATAACAAAAGACCTCGTATATAAGTATCTTAAAACTATAAATATTTACAAGGGCGCTGGTCCTGCTAATATCCATCCCATTATCATAAAAAAATGGTTAACTAGTTTAACACTACCTATTACATTACTTTTCGAAAAATCTATCAAGGAAGGATGTGTGCCCTCTTTGTGGAAACGAGCACTTGTTACACCTATTCCGAAAGGAGATGTTAGCAATGACATTGAAAAGTATCGAACTATATCAAAGTTGTATCAGTTTGGTAAAATTTTGGAAAAGATTGTTACCGATCAGCTATCTACAGTCATAAATCGTCATATCATTCCAAATCAGCATGGTTTCCTTAAAGGTCGTAGCGTCGATACAAATCTTTAAACCTACATGGAATTTATTTTAGATGCTTTAGATAATAATTTACAAGTAGACGCAGTGTATACCGATTTTGCCAAAGCATTTGATAAGGTTTGCCACGAAAGTTTACTTTTAAAGCTTTGGTGTCTCGGTATACATGGCGATCTCTTCCGTTGGATAAAATCTTATGTCAAAAATTGCTTGCAAGCTGTTTCCGTGGGAGGATATACTTCTCAGTATAAATCTATTACTTCAGGTGTTCCTCAGGGCTCTCACCTTGGGCCATTGTTATTTATCCTCTATATTAATGACATCATTGAATGCTTCAAAGGGTCAAATATGCTTTTATATGCCGATTTTATGCAAAGATATTTCGAATTGTTCATAATATAAATGACTGTATTGGGCTGCAAAACAATTTGAACAATTTTGAAACCTTTTGCACATCAAACAATTTAATTTTAAATCCTAATAAATGTTTTGTCATTAGTTTCAGTAAGAAAAAGAGTTATACAAGTTTTAACTAAAAAGTATGGGATAAATCAATAGCACGTGTTAGTCAGATACGTGATCTCGGTGTAATAATTGACTCAAAACTTACCTTTGTACCTCACATCGACAACATCTTAAGTAAGGCTTTCAAACAGTTGGGCTTTATACTGCGTGTGGGAAAACCTTTTAAGAGACTTTCAACATATAAAATTCTTTATAATAATTATGTTCGCAGTCGGTTGGAATTTGCAAGCGCTGTTTGGAATCCACTTTATAAAATACATAGTGAGAAAATAGAGAAAGTACAAAAAAAAGTTTGTAAAAACGATTGAATATCGCACTGGAAATAAATACGTGGATTATGGTACCAACACGAAAAGACAAAATGTATCATCATCTTTATGTTGTCGCCGTGACGTATCGATATTTTAATTCTTTTTGAAATCATTAATGGTCTAATAGATGCTCCTGTTTGGTTACACTCCCTTTCTTTCGAGATCCCCGTCGCTGTGAACGAGCTTGTAGAAAGAAATCTCTTTTTAATATTCCCCGTAGTCGGACAGCATGTGCAAGTAATGGTTTCATAAAAAGGGCATGCAGGTTGTATAATGATAAATTTATGAATTTGGACTTATTTTGGGTCATAAATTAGATACATTTTAAAAAATTGTCTATGCAGTGTACTTTGTAATCTGATTAGGTTATTCTTTTAAAATTATTTTATAATTTGTATTAATGTTGTAAAATATTGCTGGCGTAGTACATTGTTTGTATAATATTAAATCAAAATCATTTTTGCTTTTTAGATTTAAGGGATTTCATTGAGGAAACTGTAAGTCTAGTACTAAACTCTTTTATTTTACATTATTTGTAACTATGTGAGACTGTTTGTTTCTTAATAAAAAAAATGTATATTTTTTTATTTATTTATTAAGGATAACCAGTGAATGACACAAAGAATAATTAACATCTAACATAATTTCACAAAACAAGAAACAGTGTACATTCTATTTAAGGCGACCACAACATGCAATTTATGAACAGACATGATTTTTTTAATAATAAAGTGTCCTAGTAATGTACCTGATACTTTTAACGAATATTTCTCAACAATTGGCGAGTCTTCAAAAACATCAACATTTAAACAAGTTAGTTCACCAAATACACCTACCTACCTGTTCCATGTTCTTACATCCTGTCGAATTAAAAGAGATTATAAAAACAATGAAACGTCAACATAATTGTGGAATCGACGGTAATTCTCCCATTTTTATCAATGAATGCGCGAGTGAACTATCACAGCCCATCAAAGTTTCCAAGACGGCAAATTTCCAGACGTAATAAAAAAGCAATGTGACACCCAGAATCCCAGAAGAAGTGAATTATAGATATATTGCACTGCATCCCACTTTTTCAAAAATATTTGAAAGAACAATGTGTAACAGATTGTGTTAATTTCTTGAAAAGTATAAAATATTATACAATAGCCAAAACGGTTTTATAAAATCCAAGTCAACCATTTTGGCAGCTTACCAATATATCCAAAATGCGCTACAATACTTAAATTATAAATATAGCGTGTTAGGCTTATTACTTTATGTCCAAAGCATATGAAAGAGTATCATATAAAATACTGCTATCGAAACTATACCTATAATTCAGGAATCCGTGGCCCAGCCTTCTCTTGGTTCAAACAATCTTCAAAATAGAAAACAAATAGTCCAAATCGAACATTATAGCAACAACAATGAAATAATGACTCTACATTCAGAGGAAAAAAGTCTATCTTGCTCTATCCCGCAAGGCAGCGTGTGTGGGTGTATTCTTTTATGTTATACATAAATGATCTTCTAAAAATATTTGATAGGGGTGAAGCACTACAATCTATATTGCTAAAATTTCAGAAAGGAACTGATCCAAATGCGCTAGTAGAAAAAACTTTAGATGCAGTAACAACTTGGCTTGAGGACCATAACTTAGAGATTAACAATAATAAAACGAAAGCTATAAGCTAAATCGCTCAACTGAGACCTCGCCTGCGGGGTACAGGGTGTGGGAGGATGAGAACAGAGACCGTGACAGAGGTGTGGGCGGCAGGCACATTCTTGTCAAAATTACAAGCGCCCACCATTTATACCTAACAAAATTAATACTTCTTAATTCTTTAACTCATAGTTCTTCATATTAATTATATTAAGAACTTTTAAAATCTCTGATCTTAACAGGAAAAGTTATCAGCTGGATCACTCTATATTTTTTTTCACTTCCAGTCTAATACCGTAGATATTTAAATACGTAATGTGACGTATTCACAGACGTTAACTTTAAAATTAATCGTACCCAGTTTATAGAGATTAAGCATCATCTCCTCGGGAATTACTTTCATTAAGTAGGTAGGTTACCTTGATTAATATATGTTTGAGATGAAATAACGATATTAACATATTGAGATAGAATAATAATATTTAATATAACTGAGTGGATGTCACAAGATATTAGGTCAAACCCTATTTAGCCTGTACCGTGTCCAACATTTATTCATAGGACTAAAAATTTTATATGTACGGAAGTATGGATGTTTGTTTTTAACGTAATCTCACCATTATATACTGGGGGGATGCGGATGAGAATTGATACAAAAGTACCCCATTAAATATATTCCTAAATTACCTTCACAATTTGGGGTGATAATATTCATAATGTGAACTGACCCAATTGCGTGCTGTTGTATAAAATTTGAAACTAAGAAGAGCATAATCCAGCGAGAAAAAAATGATTTTTTAAAACGAGTCGCAACAAACTACCCCGCCCCACCTGATATTATGTGTAAGTGTAGTCTAGTCGTGATGATAGATGATGCAGCAGAAAGTATGCCCCTCCAACCATCTTCAACTTGCCGGCCTGAATCCAATTCCTTACCCCGCGCAGCCCTACTTACTGTCGTGTGAGGCAGGTCGTTGCGTTCCCTAAAAAATGGTTGAGCGAAGCGATGGCTGGTTCATGCGTCATGCTCGTGAACGGGTGCTGCCAGCGGAGATGAGTCTGCTCTTGCTTCATTGGATACTATTAATCGTTGTACTAAACTTTAATCGTTCATTTTTTTTTGCCTAAACGGCAGGACACGGCATTCCTAAACTTTGTTAAACCAGTTTTTTATATAGTCATAATTTTTATATTATTTGCATTTGTAATGGAAAGTGACTTTATGAGTTACCTCATATTGAAGTCATTTTTCAATTTGACGACTCTGTATACAATACAGGGAGAAAAAAACAGCCCTTGCTGAGTTTCTTGCCGGTTCTTCTCAGTACAAGGTCTCCCGCCGTAGTTTGCGAACCGATGGCGTAGTTTTTAGACATTCAGAAGTGCTTGTAACAGCCTAGACTGAATAAACGATATTGAATTTTGAATTTTTAGAATTTATTTATATTAAGAGAGATTTAGATTAAGAGAGATTCTTTAAAGAGTCACTCGACAGGAATGCCAACAATTAACACCGGAAATCTTGCTGAAATCATAGAAAATGCGAAAAAACTGAAATAAATGTGTATAAGCTCAGTGGCAGCCAATTGTCGGATATCATCTTTTCCACTGAACAGAAAAAAAATTGCAGATTCTTTTAAAGATCTACATCCTCATGATCATATTTTTTTATTAAGCAGATATTTTCTTTAGATACAAATATAAACCGGAGTCTAACATTATATACAGATTATTCAGAATTTCACATCATAAAACTATAAAATACACTAACTATGAACAAATAAGTCTCTATCTAATTACATTACACTATATATAAGTAAAATATAAATTCTAGAACAATAAAACTAAAACTAAAAACCTTAAAAAATAAAATTATCAACTAAAATATATTATTAAAAGGAGTCCTTTTAGGCAAGGATCCGAAGATACTGGCAGCGTTACCCCTTTGAATAGGTAGACTAATTCTTTGTCCGAGGTAGCTGCCAGCTCTTCGGTCTCCTGTGACGTCGACTAACCTTTTTGCTATTTCCTTAAACAGCCTTAAAGCGCTAGGACCCCACGGACCAAGGGTCTCGACACCGAATGGAACAAAATCATATTCGGAGCCAAGTCTAGCCTTTTTTTATTTAGTATAAAAGTTAAACAAAATTGGATGATTACTTTTGCGCCACCACCCACCACAAACATTAAACTGTATTAGATAACTTACACAGAAGAAAATCTATTTTCATTCATGGAATATAATTAAGAAAGTTTTCTGTATAACATATAAAATTGTTAGAAGCTATAATTTTTCCACTTTCGTTAATTACAGGTTAGGTAACTAATAATTTTCTTTATTCATATTATGAATCATAAAGCTTTTAGGGTTCATAAAATTCTCTTTAGATACTAAGGTAATTAGCGGTTCATTTATATAGAACTTTAGTGAAAACAGCAGGTAGAAAGGTCATGACATTGACTACACCAGTAATATTAACTTAGCTTTCATCGCTACTTAATTAAGTAAATGCTTTGGTTAAATTTAATATTACTTTATACTGGTGCAACCTGTTACTGTATATGGTGTTAAAATAAAGTAATATCTTGCAAGCAACCAAGGAGTGATCCCTTGGCGTGTAGAAAGATTACAAAATACAGTGTGGCCGGAACATTGACGTCCAAAAATATAAATTTAGTGGGGTATCCGAATGACCCCCATGTTTATTCCGCGTCTTCTTATAATTTTCGAGCTATGATTTTTTTTCTGAGTTTTCGGGAATTTTCGACTTGGCCAACTTCCAAAAAATGTAATGAATTTTATAGAAGAGCTATTAAAAAATAAATAGTGATGTCGATAAAAACTTTTTGTTTGAGGATTCTATTATTATTGGAACGAAGTTCCTTACGGCAGGCTTCGAAGGGATAGGGATTTTGCTGCGCGACCGAACTGAAAAAAATGTGATAGTAAAACCGTAAGTAAAAACGCGTGGAAAAAAGTGCGTGGAATAAAACCGTTAAATGAGACGTGCGCAGGCGCGACAGTTGCATACACAAGCGAGTAGTGTATAATACCTTTCTCTTTCTCCCTCTTTCTTTTCGTTCTCTCATCCCTTCTCTTTCTATTACCACTCCACCCCGCCAATGCATAGTATATACTTATGAATTCATGGACAAGCACGTGGCGAATACTCACATTATAGCAGGCTTGGAGAGGGGGGATAGGGATTTTGCTGCGCGATCGAACTGAAAAAAATGTGATAGTAAAACCGTAAGAAAAAATCCATAGAAAAAAGTGCGTGGAATAAAACCGTTAAATGAGGGAACTTCGTTCCTACCTGGTGTCCCACGACACCACATCATTTTTTATTATTATACAAAAACTTAAAGCCTGTAATACAAATTAATTTCTATCATGCATTATATTATTATTATTTATAGGAATTATTTTCACATTTGACCTTCGAGCTCATGTAATAATAAAGTTTTTTTAAATCAACTATACGGAATTGACACCTGGGTGTTCTAATTATACATTTGCAATAACATATTGAACCTCGAAAGTTCGATAAAAAGGAGACGTCACATTTTTGGGGCAAAAAAATACACTGTGTACTCTATCTACAGAGAAAATATTCAAAGAGTAGGAGTTTGACGGTGCAGAGGGTTGCACGTTTTAACTGCGTATATGTTAAAAACAATCGGTTTCCAGTTTTACGTTCTGATAACAGAGTTTGGCATTTAGATGCCAGGTTTTTACATATTAAAAGTCAGCCAGGAATGATTTCTTCCAGTAAACAAATTGTATATCTAAAAAATATTTACTCCGAAAATCCGCAACGTTTGGTTTTAAGTGTGAATGGATTCCACTGTAAAAACGATACGATGTGATGGGGAAATATGCAGTTTCAGAAAAGTTCACTTTGAAGACCTGAAAACTATTCACTTACTCCTAAGCACATTATAGAATAGAATAGATTATATTTTATTAACCCTTATATTACAGATATTACACATTTACCAGATACAAATTCAAAATACTCATGGCTAACCTGCCTCAGCATTAGCTTATGCGACATTATCGCGTAAAATTACGACCTAACTAGTGTAGGCACTGTCCGCTATCTCGGATATGATGTGAGGTGTTTCCGACAAATTTCCCATGATTTTTATTATTGTTAAAAAGGTGACAAACAAGCGTATGGCATGCTTGATGGTAAGTGGCCACCATAGCCCATCATTATCATCATCGTGTCAGCCGTATGACGGCCACTTCCGAGCATAGGCTTCCCCCAAGGATCTCCACACTGATCGGTCCTGCGCCACTCGCATCCATCGGCTTCCCGCGACCTTCACAAGATCGTTAGTCCACCTTGTCACAGAATATATACACTACGCGAAAAGAAGCGACACTTAAGCATGTGTGCTCGTAAAATCGCCCGCGGCTATGTGTGGGTATCTGGAGGTGCGCGGGGGCGTTGCGCGGCGCGCGGGACGTGGAGAGGGCAGTCGCCGACTGCCTCGACCGAAGGCATGGCAGTAGCGATATAGTAAAATAATAGCGTTGCACTGCATTGCACGCACAGACTGACTACGCCACGCAATCTTATTATTATTTAGATAATAACGGAAAAAAAATATGAAAAGTTAGCAATTTGTTATAGTACCTACATTAAAAGATTAAAAATTGATTATAAAATCAAACCTATCCTTCCATTATTTACCCCAGTATCCTTGAATCAGTTTACATTTAATAATTTACTATGCATAAATATTCATTGGCACAAGTCTAAATTCCAAGTTCAACCCTAGCGCATACACGCTCCTGCTCTAGGTCACTGACGCTGGAACTCACACGTACAGAGAGTGTCACCGCTGTGACCTTGTAGGCGACTTGCCCACTGAGCGTTGTCCGGTGCGTGGTCGCCATTCCAGAACCTTTCCGCCCCAACGGCCATCGGTTCTTCTTGCTACGTGTCCCGCCCACTGCCACTTCAGCAGAGCAATCGTTCAAGCGATAGCCATAGCCTATAGACACTAGCAATATCAAAAATATCACTCTGTTGCCAACGCTGATCCAATGCTCTACCGCGTGGAGTCCTGGAACCTTAGTCACCGACAGAATCACAACACCATCGTCCGGTGCGTGGTCGCCATTCCAGAACCTTTCCACCTCAACGGCCATCGGTTCTTCTTGCTACGTGTCCCGCCCACTGCCACTTCAGCAGAGCAATCGTTCAAGCGATAGCCATAGCCTATAGACACTAGCAATATCAAAAATATCACTCTGTTGCCAACGCTGATCCAATGCTCTACCCCGTGGAGTCCTGGAACCTGTTCCAGAACCTTTCCGCCCCAACGGCCATCGGTTCTTCTTGCTACGTGTCCCGCCCACTGCCACTTCAGCAGAGCAATCGTTCGAGCGATAGCCATAGCCTATAGACACTAGCAATGTCAAAAATATCACTCTGTTGCCAACGCTGATCCAATCATCTACCGCGTGGAGTCCTGGAACCGTATTCACCGACAGAATCACAACACCATCTTGTAATAATAATTATGTTATTTTACTGTGAAAGGTCAAGGATACTTCCCCAGACGGGCGCCCCAATGCGTTCGGAACATCCGCTATTCTTTACCTTACTTAATAATGAATGTATTGTACACAGGGGTCGAGGAGCTCAAAGACTCAAGGGCAAATGCAGTTCTAGAATGGCCGCCCTCGTCGTATCGGAGTCACTTCGACCTGAGATCGCAGAGACAGCCTTCGCTTGCTAGCTGCCCGAAGTGTCCGCACCGGACATATTATGATGGTAAGACTTCACCGGCCTATACCCACTCTTTTACAGGTATATCATCATCGTCAGCCTATTAATGTCCCCACTGCAGCACAGGCTTTCCCTATGGATGGAATAGGGAGATTGGGCCATGACCTACCACGCGGGCGCAGTGCGGATTGGTAGGTGCTAACGACCGCAGATGCAGCCGGGACCAACGGCTTAACGTGATACTCGAGATAGAAGATTTATGGTCACCCATCCAATGACCGACCACTGCGAAAGATGCTTAACTTCAACGATCGCAGCCGAACGAGCTAACTACCTGCGTTATCGAGCTTCTCGTATAGGTATATACGTTATAGGTATATAGGTGCGAACAAATGACTCCAGCCCACCTGATGTTAAGTGACGTGGTGGAGTCCAGACGCGAAGATAGCCGTAGCGGAAGTTTTACCTGCCACGCCAGCATTACCATTACGGAGTGCATGTTGCTTCTTTGCCTCTTTTAAAGAATCGAGTATTTTTTTTATCTACTACATTTGTACTTATTGTTTGCCTATCACTGCTACATCTAATATATAAAATTCTCGTGTCGCGGTGTTTGTGGTTAAACTCCTCCGAAACGGCTTTCCCGATTCTCATGAAATTTTGTGTGCATATTGGGTAGGTCTGAGAATCGGACAACATCTGTTTTTCATCCCCCTAAATGTTAAGGGTAATCGACCCCTAATTTTTTTTTCAATTTTAGATTTTTTTTTTAATTTTTTTATGATACATCATATAAAAATACATACAAACCTAAATTTCACCCTTCTACCACTAACCCCTATTTTTTTATGGCGGTACCAAGTTCGCTGGGTCAGCTAGTCTCATAAATAAAATTCTCGTGTCACAATGTTAGTTCCCATACTCCTCCGAAACGGCCTGACCGATTTTTATGAAATTTTATATGCATATTCTGTGGGTCTGAGAATCGGCTACTATCTATTTTTCATATCCTTAAGTGATAATGGTTGTCCACCTGTAACGTAGTGTTCTGAAACCTACAATGCGCCTTCGCGTCAAAATTCAAACCATTGGGTATTGTAACGTAGTGTTCTCATATGAGTTAGGAGGAATGTTATCCCAGGAAATTGAAAGAACACTACTTTACATACCCCTTAATTTTTTTTGGACAATATTTATTTTTTGGTATTAAAAAATAGATAAAACCCTTAATTTTCTCTTCTACCACCTGCCCCTATAATTATGGCGGTACGAAGTTCGCTGGGTCAGCTGGTTTTTATATAAAAAGAACCTAATTTAAAACAGCAACTTGCCCCGTCTTATAACTGAATTAATTTGAATTTTTAAGAGCTGTTTTTTTATTATAATGATTCTAATTTAAATACGATTTTAAAAACTTGAATTGTTTTCGAAGAAGAATGCTCCACTTAGTAGCTAGGCCAAAAATCACATTCTCTATTCTTACATAAACTTTCCTGAACAAACACGTAAATTGAGATGGGTTGAGATTTCAGTTTTAAAAAGGACGATTCTACCGTAAGGCAAAGATATAAAATGTTTTACTAATTCTATATCTGCTTTTCATCGTGTTATTAAGATAATAGATCCATATATTATCTTAAAAAGGGATAACAGAGATTTCACGGGCATGTTATTAAATTGTAACAACAATTTTATACAAATAGTAGCTGTCACAGCGAACTTCGTACCGCCATAAAAAAATGGGGGTTGGTGGGAGAATGGTGAAAATTTGAGGTTGTATACAATGTATTTTTGTATGATGTATCATAAAAAAATTAAAAAAAAATTATCGAAAATTAAAAAAAATAAAATTTAGGGGTGGATTACCCTTAACATTTAGGGGGATGAAAAATAGATTTTGTCCGATTCTCAGACCTACCCAATATGCACACAAAATTTCATGAGAATCGGGAAAGCCGTTTCGGAGGAGTTTAACCACAAACACCGCGACACGAGATTTATGTCCCCAGTGATGGGGCACAGGCCTTTCCTATGGATGAATTAGGGAGATTGGGCCATGACCCACCACGCGAGCCCAGTGTTGCGAATTGGCGGGTGCTAACGCCTGCACATACAGCCGGGACCAACGGCTTAACGTGCCTTCCGAAGCACGGAGGAACTCGAAGATTTTTGGTCACCCATCCAATGACCGACCACTGTGAAAGTTGCTTAACTTCAACGATCGCAGCCGATCGCGCTAACCACAAGCACCATCGAGCTCCTATTCTCTCTCAAAATTATGTCATCATCATCATCATCAGCCTATTAATGTCCCCCTGCTGGGGCACAGGCCTTCCCTATGGATGGAATAGGGAGATTAGGCCATGACCCACCACGCGGGCCCAGTGCGGATTGGTGGGTGCTAACGACTGCAGATGCAGCCGGGACCAACGGCTTAACGTGCCTTCCGAAGCACGGAGGAACTCGAAGATTTTTGGTCACCCATCCAATGACCGACCACTGCGAAAGTTTCTTAACTTCAACGATTGCAGCCGATCGCGCTAACCACCTGCGCCATCGAGCTCTCCTCCTCTCTCAAAATTATGTACTTAATGTTAATTGAATATTTCTTTGTTGCAGCCTACATACACGGGCGGAAAGTGTAAGAACAATTTGACAAACAATTTTGTGTTACCAGTTAAGGTCCGTGAATTGCTCAGTGGTGTACAGTTAATATAGTTCTTGACTTATCTAAATCTAATAACAGAAATAACTATATTTAATAATATATTTTGTTAGAATAGTGTTTCAAGAATCAAGTGTGTTTTAACTTACAAAAAAATTAGATAGGTAGGTACTTAATAAAAGTTCCGTGAAATGGGAACTTAACGATAGATTGAATGAATCTTCGATACATTTACATAGTTGAGTGTTTATAAATAAATACAGACACCGGTAATCAGGTTAATAATATGTAAATAATCTGGTATTACTTTAATTTTGTTATTGTACATACATATAAATATAGTTATGTCATATAATAGAGAATATAATGTATTTGATAAATTATTTACGTCAAGGGGTAATATGCCATTACCGTATGGTAAAACCATGACCCCATAAGGCGCTTTGCAGACGACGGGGCGGGGCGGACATTTTGTCCGCGAAGCAATAAAAACCGCGTCTGCCCGTCGATGTCTGCGGCTGCCCTCGCCACGTACACAAAGCACACGACGGGCAGAGGCAGCAGTTCAGGACGTACGTTCTAGTGAATAGTCCATCACTAAAAAGCGCGTGGCGCGGAGTGAGCTAGCTGCCCCGCGCCGCCCTCTGCGTTACTGCATATAAACTGGTTTGTATGATCCACGGCGGGCAGCCGAAGACCGCGCCGCTGGTGCCCGGCGGGCACTGGCGACGCGGTCTTTTTGCCCTCTGTGTGCGTTTGTAGTAAAGGAATCACTTTGTGCTATCGTTCGGCGAAATTGACCGGCCCGCTCCGCCCCGCCGTCTGCAAAGCGCCTAAACGTACTGCAGATTCACTGTTCTAAGAGGTAAGTTTATTCCCTTTGTTCCCGTTTAGACACACCATTTTGTTACCCACTGGTAAAAAAATACAGATTAGTAACAATGTTATTCAATGCCACGTTTTTGTGAATTCCGACAGCATTCCAAGGAGATCGATATTACATCTATTTCTCTCTGGTCTGCTATTCTGAAAGCTAAGCGACCTTTCCGATGGGCAGCCATCGGCTGGGTGAGCGGATCTTTCAAACTAAGTAATGTATCTATGTACCAAAACTGTAGGAGTATTATTCAATTTAATAACATCGTCTACGAAAGACCAATCATTAAAGATGGACTTAGCATATTTCATAAATGAAATAACATTACGAAATGGGTCGTTGCTGGCACAAAGACTGTCTAAAATTGCCTTCCAGCGTGGAATGCTGCAAGTATAATGGACTTTAAATAAAACTAGTTTTAACGGGTTAGTGGAGTGATGTGCGTGAAAACCTAAGAAACAAATATAATGGACCTTACTCCAGGAGTGGTTTACTTGACTAAATTTAATTTAATTGTATTTGAATTGAATTTAATAAAAACATAATGAAATTATAATATCCAATGATTTTTATAATAGTGATGTAAATATCTGTTAAAAGGCGTGCTTGTGTGAAAACAGTTACACATGCAAAGGAAGCGAAATAAATATTTATGTAAAAACCCTTTTTTTTGTGACCCAGGCAAAAACTCTGTTTACAGACGACGGCGCCTTTAAGAGGCACACCGCTGAACGGACCTCACACCTGGCTCCCGCAAACCTTACGAGCCCCCACAGTGGCTACCCACTGAGGACCCCGTAACTCTTACGGGCGCTTTACGGCATAATACCCGTAAAAACCCTGCGAATGCCCTCTAAGCTGCTTAATGCGAAACCGCGGGATACCCGTTTAGGGATTCTTCTGCGTCTCCGCACCCAACAGCCTCCTGGCCTAGCCGGGGCTCCACGGCAGGGGTCTCCCAAGGTATTGTGGGGACCCCGCAGATGTGCGCAGGATGGTCCACGCGGGGGGGCCGAATACGCGGCCTAGTGCCCACCGTCCGCTGCTACTTGGACGTGCCCGTGTAGCTCCCTCCGCCGCCCCCCTCTTTGCAGGACAGAACTACATACATGGCATAATGCCCCGTCCCGCCAGCTAGGGATCCCCGCGGGCTAGGGATGTCGAAAGTTGACAAAAATATCGATATATCGATATTTAAAAAAAATATCAATATCGGATTCGATATATCGCGAAAAAAACATCGATATATTGGTATATCGGACCAATTTTCCCAAAAATATATTTAGGTCAGCCTAGCACAGCAATAATAACAATACAAATTATAATCAAAGAAAGAATTATTAAAGTACCAAATTGCCCGCTACACTACATGACAGTACAGTATCTCACGAAAGATGACACGCGGAATAATAATGGAACGAAAATTATCTCCCTAAAAATAGACCCTATTTTCGAATGATGGAAATGACTGCAGGGCCTACAGTCACACACTTCCACAGAATGTAATGGAATTCAGCAATTTTAAATTCAATTCACCAGCGAAACAGATTTAGAAATCATAGACAATCCTAAATACGGCACAGATCATAGACACCTATGTTGAATATCATTAATTTGAGATCCAGTAACGATTTTTCCAGATACGAATTTAGTTAGATCGTGATATGCCGCTAATAATTAAAAAAAAATCGTTTTTGATACGAATTTCGATATTGGTTATTTTGTATCGATGTATCGACATATCGAATCAAAATATATCGGCTAAAAATATCGATATATCGATACATCGATATATTTTCAACAAGCCTACCGCGGGCAGGGTCATGGGACGGGCGTAGCCAGGGTGGACAAACTCCAAGGTTGCCAAGAGTGTGTGCTTTGCAAATGAAACAAACTGTTTCGCACACGACAGGTTTTTATTGGAAAGTTCGAAATTTAAATACACCGCATTAAGACTAATATAAACGGCTGTTATGAAACACTAACGCGATTCACAAACAATGTAACGCCATCTATTAAATAAAATATAAATTAAGGAATTAACAACTACTTATGGTTTATAGGTACTATTTGGTCATACACAGGGCATGCACTCGTCCTCTCCTACCCGCACCGAAGAAGATCTTCGGTGGGAGGGAGCGGCCAGGGGATCATCCTCCCGCTCCCTCTCGTTTGTAAGAACCCTGCTTTGCTCTCTTTGCATACACCCACCTGGAGCAAGAATGGAACTAAAGAAACAGCTTGTGTATATATGTCGTGGCCATATCGTAGATTTGATCACTTCATGAAATGCTCGAGAATTTCATATGATCAAATATTTTTTGCCATTTCATGAAGTAGCCACGTGTTTAGTTGGCCATATCGTGAAACGATTTCTCATCATTGATCTGCCCAAAGCACATCATGATGTGGCCAATGGATAGTGAAACATTTCATGAAATGCGACCATTTAATGAAATTTTCGAGCATTTCATAAAGTGATCAAATCTACGATATGGCCACGACATATATACTCAATCAAATCAATCAATATATCTTTATTCAAATTGGATGTATAGTACAACACTTTTGAATCGTCCAAACATTTTTTTCCCTACCACTCGTTATGGACATATTTTTTAGCTGCGGAGAAAAACGAGCGAAAAAAACTCCACAACATTAAAAGAATAATGTAACAACATTTACAAATCATTATGTTGTTACAACGTCAATACAATGATGATTTATTTAATATAGAACACCTGTTGGAATGATTGGAACAGTTCAAACCCAAGCATTTTTGTCTGTAATATAATCAGACACTTTTGTAATAAGCTTTTTTAATACTATTTCTTAAATAAATTTTCACACGTTAACTTTGCAGTTATAATGTGCATGTAGGTATTATCTTTATTGCATATTTTTAGGGCTATGCCGTCCCATTGGAACTGTAGTCACTGTGACCCAAAAGATATATTGTGATATCGCCACCACTGTTAAAGTATCTCTTATAGCTCGACAGCTTAAAAAGAGCTGAAAAACATTTCTAGCTTTAAGAGATTTGATTTCCTCTGGGCGTATTAAATGTCACCCCAGATGAAACATCATCATCATCAGCCTATTAATGTACCCACTGCTGGGGCACAGGCTTTCACTATGGATGGAATAGGAAGATTGGGACATGACCCACCACTGGCGGGTGCTACCGACTGCAGATGCAGCCGGGACCAACGGCTTAACGTGCCTTCCGAAGCACGGAGGAGCTCGAGATAGTAAATTTTTGCTTACCCATCCAATGACCGACCACTGCGAAAGTTGCTTAACTTCAACGATCGCAGCCGAACGCGCTAACCACTTGCGCCATCGAGCTCCTTCTATTCATCCCAGATGAATACTACGTTTGCAAATATAGCATACTTTCTAAAACTATATTGAAACATCAAGGTTACATTATTGACACAGCTGCATATATTTTTACTATTTCCGTGCTAGTCATTTAACTGGGACAATCGATAGCACGTTATGGCAACCCCATATTTATTACCCCAACATTATTTTAAAAAATAAAATAAAAAAATCGATCATACGCTTAATTGTATCAAATAATGTATGTATGTAAAACCATAAAAGTTAATCATAATACAATATTTAGCAAAGGGATTCGTTAATTTGATTTAACTTTTACACGCAATAATATAAACCAGTCCCTGAAAGTCTCGATAACCAATAATACTAGTATTAAGATTAAGTTTCCTATTAAGAATAGTTTTGCTAAAGGATTAAAAATACCTTTTAGTTCGTGGAGGTCGGCCTCTATTGAGTAAATCTCATATCTTACCTCACCAAGTAATTATTCGGGTAGTTTTTTTTTTTTGTTGAAGTTCTCCCGTTTTAGGGTAGGCAAAGGGAACAATGCCCATACAGCCTATTCTTTAATTTATTTTTATTATCTTCTTTTTATTTTTACATTAGAATGTCGGTGTGACGCATTCTAATGTTTCTTGGAGTGTTTGGCACGAAATGTATCGAATTTGGCTTTTTCGATAAGCTTCTGTGAGGTAGTCAACACTACAATAAAATTCTCACGTCCACTTGACCGGAATAGCGTATATTTTAATGATTCCGCTAATTCTTCAGTTACGCAGACAGTTGTTACACAAAACCACACCAATTTTATTTCACAATATCCACTATGAACGAATTTAAGAATAATTAAAATAAGACGCCAACTGCACTCGATGAAATCCCGCCAAAAAAGTCTATTCGGGTAGATATTGCTCGTGTTGCCATAACTTTAAAAGTAAAACTAATAATTAAAAAGTCACACATAGAAAAGCGTTTTTGCCAGAATAATTCAGGTACACGATGAGTACATCGTAATGTAAGTTCGACTAGCAGGTTATTGAAAAAATAAAACAGAAAATAATTCTTTTTTTTTTTGGAGGCGAAGACGTTGAATAATGAAGATCACTTTTTTAGGGTACCACAAAGTAAGGATATCGGGGGGCACGGCAGTGCCCCCGACAAGTCGAGCGCGAAGCAAACACTGCCGTACCATCCTTTACTGGAACCATTTCGCCGCATTTTCAGGCCTCTATTTGAGAACCTCTGGATAAGACCAGAATGCTGAAATTTTCGTCATCCAGTAAACTATAATAACATACTTAAAATCCAAAATTTCAAGTCTGTATGTCATTCAGTTTCGAAGTTAAGCAAAGTTTCGCATTTACGACACTCACTCACTCATGATCATCAGAATAGAACTAGTACTTCCCATAAACTCAGAGAGCTGAAATTTGGTGCAGAGTTAGGGCTTAATGGCCACATAAAGGGAAAACTATAAAAACTCGGATAATCGAAGATCTGGAGGACCAGGTGACCCTGATTAGAAAACACAAGAGCCCAACCAAACTATTAGAAGAGATCGACATACCGTCTTTACAAAAAATATTCAACTTAGGTCTAAGAATCGGGCAACATCTGTTTTTTCATCTTACACATTAAGGGCGGTCCGTGGTCCATCCCTAATTTTTTTTATGATACATCATATAAAAATACATATAACCCTAAATTTTCACGCTTCTCTCACCAACCTCTATTTTTTATGGCGGTACGAAGTTCGCTGGGACAACTAATTATATTATATTAAAATTTTAAAAAAACGGTATAACATAAATTCTAGTTTTATGCCAAACGATTCACATTTAAGAGCACTACGCCTCATATAAAAACTGTAATCTGCAGGACTGACTACCAGCCTTCATACAAATTCGAACCGTCTAATTTGATTACAAACTTCAAGAGTAAGCCAGGAAGGCAGAGTGTCGATCACTTCCCTTAATAGGGCCATTCTTTTGGGAAATGTTAGCGCTGCAGCGTTCGTCGTCAATGTTCCATTTTCATCGACCTTTTTCGAATACGCTTTAATACAATTTTATGACCAAGACCTAATACATTACACAGCCTATCTAAATGATTTCAACCTTATTAGCACTCTCTAGAATAGAGTATTTTTCATGCCATGGGTTCTGCGTAATACGAGTTTCTTGTAAATATTCTTTAACATCAAATACCTTCATTGTGTCGATCCCTGGAAGTCGCATTCCTTTGTGACATTCTGTTACCTATGTAAATTGAATGAAATGAAAAATTGAATATTAAGATGCCTTTTGAAATGAAAAGATTCCCTTTCTTATTTGAATTCTCGTGTTTCATTAACACAAGTGTTTCGAGTCGCGACATACTTAGGCCTGGAGCTAGTTTTAAATGTATACCACTACTTAATTGCTCAGATTATTACAGGTCGTGTTTAAGGAGCAAATAAGCTGAAACTAGAATTAAAAAGCGGTTTCAATTCCGATCAAATTTGTCTACACGTCAGTTTAAAAATCCCTCTTATTACAACATATTAAGGTGTGGAAAAAATAGCCTTTTTAATTAAAGGATATTATCTAATATAATATAAAAAATTCTCGTGTCACGGTGTGTGGCTGTGATTTTCGTGAAATTTTATAGGCATATTCAGTAGGTCTGAGAATCGGACAATACCTATTTTTCATCCCCCTTAACGTAAAGGATGGTTTTATTTTTTGACATGTTTTTGTTTTTTTTTTATTTATGATACATCATATAAAATTTAGGGTTGTACCTAAATTTTCACCCTTCAACCCCTATTTTTTTATGGCGGTACGGAATTCGCTGAGACAGCCGTTCTATATACAGGGTGTTTCTTCTAGGGTGTCAAGCCAGTGTGAGCTGATAGCGGGGCACCAGAGTACTAGAGATGCTGTTTCTCGTAAGCAGACGGCATATCGCGCTTGGACCAAAGGCCGCACTCTTAAGGATCTTGACTCACTAAAAGCTGCCTTTAATAGTGCTTCCAAGTCTTGCAAAAAGGCTTACATCAGAGCGGATGCCCAACGCGTAGCACGTACTGGCCACGAATTTTATAACTTTTGGCTAAGGCCGTGCAGCACAACTTATGCCAGTCCTCGCTGCCACCTCTTCGATGTCCATATGGGTCACTAGCTCATGAGACGCAAGAGAAAGCCGATTTGTTGAAAAAACTCTTTGCGGTTAACTCCCGAATCAGTGATTGCAATGCACTGCCACCTACACTACCTCATTGTGGCACTACGATGCCTGACATTAAAATCAGGCAGTGTGATATTCGTGCGGAGTTGCAATCACTCGACGTTGGGAAAGCTAGTGGACCTGGCATGGCATCCCAGCAGTTGTGCTAAAACATTGTGCAGCGGAGTTGACTCCCGTGCTTACGTGCTTGTGCCAACTCTCTTACTCTTTGGGGTGTGTGCCGGAGACATGGAGGGATGCCAATGTGCAACCAGTGCCCAAGAAAGGGGACCGCTCAGACCCGGCTAACAATCGGCAATAGCTGTCACTTCAGTGTTGTGTAAAGTCTTAGAAAGGGTCCTTAACAAACATCTGACCCGCTACCTGGAAGATTACTCTCTGATTCACGATCATCAATACGGATTTAGGCCGAATCGATCGACGGGTGAACTTCTAGCGTACGTGACACACATCTGGGGTGAAGCTATAGACAAGCGGGGAGAATTTCTGGCTATTGGAATTGACATCGCCAAGGATTTTGACAGACATTTTGAAAGCCTTCTCTCCAAGCTTCCTGCATACGGTCTGCCTGCTCAGCTCTGCGCCTGGGTAGCTGACTTCCTGCGTGAACGTAGAAGTCAGTGAATGCCGGTGTTCCTTAGGACTCCGTTCTATCACCCACACTCTTTCTGCTGCATATCGATGATATGATTCCACTTGCGAATATTCATTGCTATACAGACGATAGTACAGTGCATGCGAGATACTTTGGACATGCAGCGTCTGGGCAGGTAGAAACCAAGGAGAGACGGGAGAATCTTGTTGCTGAACTCAATCGGGCTTTGGACCACATTTCCGAATGGGATACCAGCAACTTGGTTGAGTTCAATGCCAAGAAAACTCAGGCCTGCGCTTTCACGGCAAAAAAATCGCCATTCCTTCCCCTTCCCTCTCTTCAAGGCACAACACTGGCGCTACAGAGCAACGTTACCATGCTCGGTATGGAAATTCGCTCAGACCTGAATCTAAAGGACTATATCGAAACCGTGATCAAAACAGCTTCACGCAAACTCGGTGTCCTGAACAAGGTGCGGCGTTTTTTCACGCCCGATCAACTGTGCTTGTTGTACAAAACGCAAGTGCGGTCCTGCGTGGAATATTGTTCGCACCTCTGGGATGGCTCCGCTAAGTACTGACTCGATGCCTTGGATAGGTTGCAGCGGCGCGCTGTCTGCATCATTGGCAATGAAGAGGTAACCAAGAAACTCGAGTCTCTACAATTACGCCGCGATGTGGCATCATTAAGCGCATTCTACAGACTGTACCACGGCGAGTCTTTTGAGGAGTTATTCTCCCTTATTCCTCCATCACCTTTTCTTCAGAGGACGGCGCGCGCTGGCCTACTTTGCCACCGACTTACTGTGGCCACTATTCCTACACGAACAAAGAAATTTGGTGACTCATTTCTTTGTCGAACTATTCGTAAGTGGAATTCTTTACCCGCGCAAGTGTAATCCTTCCTATAATCTGGCGTCCTTTAAGAGAGGCGTGAAGAAGCATTTTTACAGGCCGGCAAGGTGAGGATGATTGGTGTAGCAGTTTATAACTGCTGTACCGCGAAGACGCGTTTGGACTTAATTACCACTTAACATCAGGTGGGGTAGATTCATTTGCCTATCTCTATATAAAAAAAATGTGTGCGTGTACTAGTGTACACACGTAAGAAGTGAAACTTCTTTATGGCCTTATTTTTCGAAAAATGATCTACATGCAACTTTCCAGAAATTGGTTAAATAAAGTTAAATTAGATAAAGTTTAAACAAAAGGATTTTATTATCATAGACATGAATACAAATTACTGCCTATGAAACTGTTATGATTACACGGCTCAGTAATCTAAGGCACATGTTCCACCTCCGACGATGAACGATAAGCGAATATAACTAGAAACGAATTGGCAGTCCTGAGTTAAAATGCACGCGCACGGCTTTTGACAGCCAAGCCAGCTTAACCGAGCGAGTATAGCTGAGCGAGTATCGCTGGGCGAGTATCGCTGAGCGAGTATCGCTAAGCGAGTATCGCTAAGCGAGTATCGCTGAGCGAGTATCGCTGAGCGAGTATCGCTATGCGAGTTTGGCTGAGCGAGTCTTATCTTTAATAACTATTGTCACTCAGCTACAAACGAGTAGAGAGAGTTCTCGCCGGCGACAGTGTGATCATTCAGCTATCAACTATTAATATAAAAAAAGATGGCGCGTAACGGAAAAATGTGACGCGTAACCGAAAAATGTGACGGTAAATTTTTTTCCAACGCCGATAAAGAAGTTTCACTTCAAAAAAACATACCTATCAATTTAACCCCCCTGTATGTTCTACGATTTCGCGTAGTTTTCGAGTTAGATTTTTTTACAGTTATTTTTTAAGTTCAACGATGTGGCAACTTTAAAGAAGTGTAACTTCTTTTTGGGTCGATTTTTCTTCGATATTTTTTTTTAAGAAAATGCCTATTGCTTGTAGTTCAATCGCGAGTCCTCAACGTATGCGTAGGCACTTCCTTATTTAAGCGTAAAATTAAAAAAAAAAATGGTTGCCTGTAAAGTCGGTTTTACGGGCGAAGATTTTACGTGACAACGTCTTTTTCTCGGTAGAATATTTATTGATATGAATATAATTAAATTGCACAATAGGAACAAGGAATTGAATGAAAATAAGAATTGCACAAATTTTAACTATAGAAATATATTTTGTTTACTAAAACATTGTACATGTAAACTTAAACTTAACACGAGAGACTCATCGTAACGTTACCGAGCGTTACACTTTTTCATAAGTGACTCCCAGCCGCAACCTAATTTAAGACGTTGTCACGTCAATACTTGAGAAGGAGTCATTCGCTCCCCGAGTTTTTATAGGCGCATGCGTTAAACCTTGTTATTACTTGTAGCCTTAAGCTAGCGGTGATAATCTGTGTTGGTTTTATTAAACCTTTTTGCATAAGACTCCGGACGGTGTCATATTATTTATGCAAACCGTGAAAACAGTTTTTAGTAAATTTATATATTTAATGATTTTATTTATTTTTTAAGCATTTAACTGCTAGATGCCATCTCTTCGCATTGTTGCGCAAGATGGCGCTGCCTTGCAGCTTAAGGCTAGGAAAATTTCAACGCGGCTAATAGGGCCGTGGTAGCATAATGGTCAGTGCATTCGCCCGGATAGCGAAGGATGCGGGTTCGAGTCCCATCCGCTGCCTGGTCCGCGTGGATTTTTTTCTAGTAAACTTTTCTTTAGATTTATATATTTAAATTATTCGTCCTGTCGGCTTCAAATTAAGACTATTATTTTATCTGTTTGTAAACTTGTTAACAGTCTCTCCTTTTTATTGCCTATAGACTTTGATACGGACAACATGCTGTGAAAATGACTGGGAGAGAATGCTACTAGCATTAAGTCCGCCTTTTGTACCATTCTCTTGTATTTTGGTCAATAAAGTTTAATTAAATAAATAAGTAAAATGATGAATAGCCATGTGAAGGGCTCTATTAGCACTATATAAAGCTAAATTCACCGCGATGAATTGATCAACTGCTAAATTGCATGCGGTTTGAACCATCTGAACAGTCTGAACACTTTCAATAAAATTGAAGAACAGAAATTGAACAAGAAAAGTTGATCGGTTTAAATCGCCTCGTGTAAAATACCGGGGTATTAGGCTCATCACTTAGAGAGCTTACGATCTCTTGCGCTTTTAAGTGATTATATTTAATAGAAAGATATAAGCAAAAGGTTGAGTTATTGGAACTATTTAGAATGTAATGAATTTCATATTCATTACATTCTAAATGGTTCCATTTCTAAACTTGAATATTGTGCATATTGTGATGAAATGAACACAACAATGAACAAAATTTCTGAAATCGGTAATAAAGTTGTCATAAATAGAATAATAAAAAATCATATTTTTGACAATCAAAATAAGCTAAAATATGTTATAATTGATTGTTAAACAAAATGCTTGCTTATAATATGTTATATGTATATATATATGTTTGCTGTAAATAACATGTAAATAAATTGCTGATAATATGTATCCGTTTGTGTAACTGGAAATTTTTGAATTGTATAAAGTTATTAGATTTTATTATTATAATAAATTTTACTTTAAGTCAATTAAAGTTGACATAATTATATAATAGTTTAAGGACAACTAAAGGATATCAGGAATTATTTAAAAAAAAATATGTTAACAGAACCATTTAATGTATTTTCTCGATATGTTGAATGTAATGTTTCCTTAATAATTGTGAATTCTATGTGATAAACAGTAATAATGGGAAGATCAATAAAATTGTAAGCATATTTTTTGATGAAAAATAAAAATTCTAACTCCAGTCGTGGTTTAATTTTCTCCCTCGCAAGTACCCAACATTTTAGTCATTATATGGTGACAAAACATTACGTGCCATGAAGGCATCAAAAGATAATGTACACATTATCTTTTGATGCCTTCATGGGTATAAAGTGTGCAGACAAAGACATTCTCATGCTTACCATAATAATTGTCTTTATTTTTAATAAAAAAGGAAAAATTTAAAAATCTAAACCCGACTGCTTAATATTACTTTAAATAAAAACTGAAAAGAAAAAAACAAGTCCAGTAGTCTTTAATTCTGTTAAGTAAGGAACAAAACTACTTCAACAGTCAAGTCTCTAAGGTGATCATATTAAAATAGCGAAGACGATAAAAACAATAAAATATAAACAATCGTGTAGTTTTTTGCGTAAACCACACTTCGCTGACAGGCAACGAACAAACTTGCGCTGAATGGCTTCTTCTCTGTCAATGTGAACGGCGTACATAGGGGACCATATTGGAGAATAATATTCGGCTATACACCTTACGATGCATTATAAAGAATTATCCAAGACTTTATTTTTCTTAATGGCCTAGTATTTCTGTTTATAAAACCAAGCATTTGTAAACCTGATCAAAATGAGATCAAGTCACGGACTGCTTTAACGCGCAATAATACAGTTCCTTTTATATAATAATTATAATGCACTGGCAATTTATTCTTTGTAAAAGAAATTACTTGACATTTATTAATGTTGAAGGGTAGATCACACCATTTAGACAATACGCTAATGTTTTTTTTGCAATGCCTCACAGTCGTCAGCACTAACAATATGCTTAAAGATTTTGATGTCATCAGCATAAGCGAGACAGTCACACTCAATTATATTAAGAAGGTCATTTATAAATATTATAAATAAAAGAGGCCCTAAATTGGATCCCTACGGGACACCTGAATTTGGAGTATATGGCACAGAATCATAACCTTTCAAAACTACCAACTGCGACCGATTTTCAATATATGATGTTAGCCAGCGTAGAAGATTACCATGGATGCCCATACGTGAGACTTTAGTCAGCAGTTTCCGATGACAAACACGATCGAAGGCTTTTGCAAAGTCTGTGTATATAGCATCAACCTGTATCCTTCTGTTGAACGAGTCACTTAAAAAAGTGCTTTATTGCAGCTGATTCGACTCAGTACATTTACCCTCAATAAAACCATGTTGTCTGGGGCTAAGGGGTTTGACGTGGTTGTAAAAATGTTGGTAAATAAGTGATTCGAAAATCTTTGCAAATCAATTCAATATGCTAATGGGTCTGTAATTAATAATATCCCTTTTATCGCCAGATTTATATATTGGCGTAATCTTAACAATCTTCCATAAAGATGGGAATACTCCTTCTTTTAATGATTTATTATATATTAAGGTCAATGGAGCTACCAGTGCAGAAGCATAAAGACGAACGAATATGGATGGGATGCCATCGGGACCAGCTCCTTTAGATAAATCGACATTTCTTAATCTAGCTAAGACTAAATCTGTTGTTACATGTACCTGACTTAAACAGTAACTGTGTGAGAAGGATTCGGGCTCAGTAAATGCTGCAGCACTATGAAATTTTTTATGAACTCATGCAAAAATCTCCGCAAAGAGATTCACAATTTCGTCACGTGCCGTAGCTATACGATCTTGGAAATACATAGAACTTGGTATTGTATTAGTTACATTTTTGCTTTTCGTATATCTCCAGAAATATTTTATATTTGTAGTAAGATCATTTTCGATATTAGAAATATAAAGATTGAAACAGTTTTGTATCATAACCTTAGCGTGTGATCTTAACATTGAAAAGGCATCAAAGTCCCTAGGGTTTAGTTTATTTTTAAATAATTTTCATCAATGAAATATTATTATCATATCTGTCTAAACTAATATTGTTTATAAAAGTAGATAAACCTAGGAGAAAAAGAAAAGAATGGGCTACTCGCACTATGTAATCCAATACGAAGTTCTTACAATAAAACTGTGATAAAGTTCCTTATTATTAAATGATAAAAAATAAATTATCATAAAAGATATATATGATTGTTTAAATTTAATGAAAAACTCAGTATTATGCTGTTTTCAAAGTTTATTTAAACGATATTACTTCATGTTACTTAACATAATGATCTTTTATTCACTAGAAGGTACTTAATTAATGGACTTCCTGTCTTTATTAATCAGCTCGCGATAATGTTGGTTATAAACGTTAGTTCTGCAAAATTCGAAGTAAATAATATAAAATTTTTAGTTTTAAAGGCAAATCACCCCTTCCATCACCCTACCCCTATAAGTATATCGATAATATATTTTAGAACCAAGGTCCCATCTATTTCTATAGGAAAATTCATCATAATCGATTTAGCTATTGGGGCGCGAAAGCGTAACAAACAAACTCACATTCGCATCTAAGATATTATATTAGTGATCCGCCCTGGAATTGCACGGGCGGAATTTATTTTAAATAGGATTAAATATAGCCTGTGCCACTCGGATATAACGTAGTTATAAATAAAAAAAATACCATAAAAAAATTCCACTCGGAAAAGTTGCCAGAAAGATTTTTTTTCAAGTAAAAATTTTCTGTAGAATTATAAATCAAGCAGATTAATCAACGATATTGTGATTAATGTTTGAAATTATAATAATAAATAACGGGATATTTTTAAATGCACAGCGAAGAACTTATCACCCATCAAGTTATTTACATCGATTAAATACTTTTTACATCTACATTTTTATTATACTACAAACACAACATTTGTTGAACAAAACTAGTGCTAAAAATTATTCAAAAATATACATCTATTCATCGACAAAAAACTTGTTTAATTGTACAGAAATATGATTTTCATATCAAACTAGCAAACCCGGCGAACTCCGTTTCGCCACCAGATGGCTTCGTTTTATGTAACATTTCGTTTGGTGATTAAAAGAAGTTTTTTTTTTAATTTTTCCTGAATTTTCTTTGCTATAAACCTCACGGAGCCCGAGACCTTTCCAACGAATGTAAAACCGTGGAAATCGGTTCGTGCGTTCTGGAGTTATAGCGTCAGGAAGGAAAACCCGACTTATTTTTATATAGTAGATATACTGTTGCACAGCAAATATACCGATTGCGCAGAAAATTAACCAGAGCTTCGACGCATAATACTCATAACAAAACAACTATTTTTTTATTTTTTTGTTTCTCATTAAGCATCTCAAAACTTGCTCAACATTGGGACACTTTTGACGGTTATAAAAATGCTTTTACAAGTTGGAGAGTTGTCTTGCCCACGCAAAGAAGTGCCTGGATGAACGGTAAATATACCTGCCCCATTTTTTCAAAAACTATAAATGCAAGCATAGGCTCAAGTATGTGACAGCATCTGCTGAGGCCAAAAATATACCAATCGGACAAAAAAGTAAGCGTGGACGACCCACTAGAGCAGTAGAAAAAATATTTGCAAAATAATTACTATGATTGCAGCATTTGAAATACCTACTTGGCTGATAGCAGCCTGATTGATAGGTGGAAGTACTATTTATTCGAGCTTTACACTAACAGTAAAAAAGGGTAGTGCAGAGTTCTACCCTGAAGGGGTAGATCCTGGGAGCGTAGCAATATAAAATGAAAACTAATTAGATATTTAACTCTTTTATTTTATCAGGCGAATATAATATATAAACTTTATCTAACATCAAGTGGTTTGGTGCCTGAAGACCATATGATGTGGAATCTGCTATCAAAAGACAAACGATTCCCTATTTCAAATATTAAAATCATGACATTAACTTTTTAATAGAACTGCCAGCCGTAGGCATTGCATGAACAAAGAGTTTACCCAAACAAGGAGGCTGTAACGTAACGGACGTTACAGTAGACCAGAAAGCCCGCGACCTGTGACTGGTGTTAGTAAAGACCAACCAGAAAGAAAGCGGGACAGAACAGAAAGAACCATACAGCAACAGATATCACAGCACAACTAAGCGTAGCAACATTATAAGTCCATGACAACAATAATCTAAAAGATATACAGCTGATTTCTTTAGCACGTGTATAGCTGACTTCAGGATATAATATTAAAAAATGGGAAATATTTGAACTTCAAAAAAAATAATGAAGTATCACCTAAAAATATGAATGCTAAAGGTTAGGTAAGGCGACCAATTGCATTTTATTGAGAACTTATTACTATTTTTCTGATGATCATTTATATTTATATATACCACTAGTGGCCCGCCCTCGCTTCGCTTCTGTGTAGATCTGTAGTGTAAACTATAGTTTTTGTTCTCAGGCTTGTGCTATAAACAATGACTTTATTTATATAATTACACGTGTTATTGTGAGTCAACCATAAAAGATAGACATATGCTGTTGCGGGATATTTTTTAGACAATTTTAAGTAGAATATTTCCGTCATACATGATTTCTATGTAACTTTAACCATTAAGGCTGCACACGCGATGGAAGCTTAAAAAATGGAGTAACTTCTCCCGTTTTCCCAACATTTCCCTTCACTTCTCTGCTCCTATTGACTGTAGCGTGATGAAAAGTATACTATAACCTGCCCAGGAGTATGAAGAATAATTGTACCAAGTTTCGTTAAAATCCGTTGAGTAGTTTTTGTTTCTATAAGGAACATACACACAGACAGACAGACAGACAGACAGACAAAAATTTTACTGATTGCATTTTTGGCATCAGTATCGATCACTAATCACCCCCTGATAGTTATTTTGAAAATATATTTCATGTACAGAATTGACCTCTCTACAGATTTATTATAAGTATAGATAGATAAAATTTATGACATAATGTAATAGTGATAATAACTTAAATGTTATAAAAATGTATCACAAAAAGGAACAAGCATTTCACAAACAAACTGAGGGCTTTTATAAATAAATGCAGCTTTATCATTTCAAACGCGCCAAGCTTAATTAAGTTGACACTGGATTTCGCAGAGAAGTTAGCAGTTTTCCTGGAATATTATTTCAGAAAGCAGCATCCTCGTTTCTCGCAAAAGAAACGGATTACAAAAAGAATTGTTTTATATCATATAATAACCATAGTGAAGAAACGCTTAGAGATTATTATTCCGCTAACAAATTCAGTATAAGGATCATAAGTAACGAGAAGGAGCTTAAGGCGTCCCGGAGACGATAAGCTTTGGCTCAAAAGCCAACAAAATAATAAAATTGAAAAACGTGGCTTAAATTATAATACTACTTGGAAGTAAATTGCAAATGGAGTGGGATGTTCGGCTGCTAGTAAATTTATGGAGACAAAATCTGAGAGGCGTCCTTGAAAGCGAGGAGATAATTAAGTCACTGGTGGAAGAAATGCTTTTTTTCGTTAATTCAGATTACCAAATGTTCCTCATTTTTGATTCCTACTACAATTTGATGATTCTAAAGGCTGAAAACGCATTTCTGTAATTTAATTTCTATTGACAGCCAATCGGTCCGTACGTTCCAAATCTATTCATCAAATTGGAATGAAAAAAATACAAGTAATTTTAGTCATAGTCTTGAAAATAAGACTCTGACACTTGACTGGCTTTTGATTACAAGTGATTATTCAGTTACATCATACATTTTCCGAAAGGCTCGCACTCTAAGCTCGTTTAGTGATCAAGTTAGAGGAGTTAGAGGATTTCCTTTCCCAACTTTAAGTCTTACCTCTCTCTTGTCTCTCTCTTTGTATATATCTATTACATCTATTATTCATTATTTATTATTTTACCATACCTGCTACACCCCCCCCCCCCTTCTTGTTCCTCTTATTTATTTATTTCACTGTCATGGGTTGCCTGGAAGAGATTGCTGTTTAGCAATAAGGCCGCCTATTGTGTACGTTTTCACTGTCATGTTTAATGTCTTGTATGTCCTCTGAGGTGTATGTCAATAAAGAATATTATTATTATTATTATTTTAGACTGGTAGTATTATCATAATAACATCTTTTTCCTTGCTATCGTCTTTCACCCAATATAATTTTATTTAAGAGAAAGAAATGTGTTTTGGGTTAAATAAGACATTTTGTAAGATATCGCTCCAAAGATTTTGGCCTTTCGCACAAGGTACGAATACGCAACAACGTGTTTCGCAAATTTCGTCATTGTAAAGACGTTTCTGCTAACAATTCTTCAGGAAAATGTTTAATGTAATGAATTGAAACGTGTTTGCTATAATTTGTAGATAAAATTTATAATTAATACAATTAAAATAAAGACAATTGTAAATATTAGAACGGTAGTTGGTATCAATCATATTTTTCGGTTGATACTAAATACATTCGAACAGGTTATATAAAGAGCGTGTCATACCCGTTACAGTGTTGTACTTATTAATTGTTACTAATTATAATATATCTTCATTAAGAAAGGTCATCATTGCATAATAATAATCATTAATAATAGTAATAAAAAAGGTAAATTTAAGAATTCAAAGAACCTGACTGCTTTTATATTTAAAAACTGAAAAGAAAAAAATAAGTCCAGTAGTTTATAATTCTGTTAAGTAAGGCCATCAAACACACACAAGTAATAAACTTTGAAAACATCATAATTCTGAGTTTTTCATTAAATTTTAATAATCATTTATGATAATTTATTTTTCATCATTTAATTATCACAGTTTTATTGTAAGTTCTTCGTTTAGGATTAGATACTGCGAGTAGCCCATTCTTTTCTTTTCCTCATAGGTTATATCTACGTTTATAAACACCAAAATTCATTAAAATTTCTTCGTCCACCATTCCCGCAGTCTACTCCTGCATAGTGCAAAGCGCTATCACTTTGTCACCTTGTAACTTTTACATACCTATAAAAATAAGTATGATCAACCTTAATTTTACTATATATACTATATTTTATATATTATAGCATAGAGGCGATTGTAACAAAAATAAAGATATCGGGCCAAAATTCTGGCAACGATTCTCTAAACCTAAAACCCTAAAACAAAATTTTGTCAATTACAGGTACTCCTTCATAAAAAATGTAAAGATTGAGACTGCCAAATTTAATTTGAAGTTAAGAAAGTATTGCTTCAATTGTGGCACAGCTACAAATTATGAGGGGCATTTGTTAGTCAAGCACACTACAAAGAATTTCACTTAGTAGAAATTATACAGATGAGCCAGGTTACTTATGTTTTACTAGTTTTCATTGGGGTTCCACACACAGGTAGTACTACAAAAAACCAATGTAGAAAATTACAGCATAAAATAAACCTATCAAATAATGGCATATTCGGAAACTGATCTAGTCAATTGGATTTCTCCAAACAACGTTTTAAATCAATGGAGTCGCGGATGTGTGTTTTTGGGTGGGACTTACAATAATCTTTCACATCTTTTTTTTCTATTTATTTGGGTAAACAAACGGTTACAATGTAAGTACATAAGAATTCAGTTATCATTATCATCATCATTAATGTCCCCACTGCTGGGGCACAGGCCTTCCCTATGGATGGAATAGGGAGATTGGGCCATGACCCACCACGCGGGCACAGTGCGGATTGGTGAGTGCTAACGACTACAGATGCAGCCGGGACCAACGGCTTAACGTGCCTTCCGAAGCACAAAGGAGCTCGAGATAGTAATTTTTGGTCACCCATCCAATGACCGACCACTGCGAAAGTTGCTTAACAGCAACGATCGCAGCCGAACTCGCTAACCACTTGCGCCATCGAGCTCCTCAGAATTCAGTACTAGTAATTAAATAAATAACTTTGAAACCAGCACCGTTTACCACTTATATTTAAAATACATATTAAAACAGCGTTGACTGTGGAGATATACTAAGTATCGCTAAATAATGTTGATTAAAAACGAAACCTAATTGAGTTTGATGAAATTCAGAAAATCTAATGGTGTTTACAAGTATCTTTATAAATAAAAACTATAATGTAAGTAATAATAATAAAATAAATAAATAAATATTTCCAACACTCACACCAATTAGCCTAGCCCCAAAGTAAGCACTGTAAGGCTTGTGTTATGGGATACTAGGGTAACGGATAGAATACATATAACTGTATATATATAAGCATATTTATATAGAAATACATAAACATCCATGACTGGAGTACAAATGCTCGTATTCATCACACAAACATCTGCCCCCACCGGGATTCAAACCCGGGACCTCTCGAGTCGGTGACACCAAGAAACCGGGCGTACAAACCGTCATCATCAGTTAAACATATTACCATTAAGGCTCTAAGTTTGGCAATTAACTTATTTTTAAAAGTACTTGTAGGAAATTGTACGCCATCTTTGATGCTATTGTACACTATCAATGCAATCCAACAAAGATTAGAACGAGAGTTGTATGTATATACTAATATGTTATTAAATATTTATTGGAGCATCTCACATCGTTTTGCAAGTGATTATATACATCTGTGGCAGCGACATCTATATACCCCACATATATACAACGGATGGAGGAAATCATTACTCACCATCCCCAAGAGATGGCGTTACCTGCATTGCGATCATAATAGTATGGAAGCCTACATCGCGCAAATGATATTCGGAAGCTAACTCTTCATATATACGATGCCCGACCAACATCAGTCGGGCCGCGGCCCCCGAGCTAACATCACCCAGCTCGGAGGAAGATCTTCCCCTTTGGCCTCCCTACACATCCATTTACAGTACATGCATAAAAGATTGTTGTTATTAAATAAGCCCCGAAGACCACACTGAGCCTGAAATAGTCCAAGAGGGAAAAATTCACTTTGTCGAGATCAAAAGAAAATTATTTTGCTTTAAGGAAAATAATGTACATTTTGTAGTATAGGGATGTCGAAAGTTGAAAAAAATATCGATATATCGATACATCGATATTTTAAAAAATATCAATATCGGCTTCGATATATCGCGAAAAAAACATCGATATATCGTACCAATTTTCCCAAAAATATCGCACAGTAGTTCACGAAATATGACACGCGGAATAATAATGGAACGAAAATTATCTCCCTAAAAATAGACCCTATTTTCTAATGATGACATAGACAATACTAAATACAGCACAGATCATAGATATGTTGAATATCATTAATCTGAGATCCAGTTACGATTTTTCCAGATACGAATTTAGTTAGATCGTGATATGCCGCTAATAATTAAAAAAATATCGTTTTTGATACGAATTTCGATATTGGTTATTTTGTATCGATGTATCGATATATCTAATCAAAATATATCGGCAAAAAATATCGATATATCGAACAAAAAATATCGATATATCGATACATCGATATATTTTCAACAAGCCTATTGTAATACGGTAAATTAAATTGTGAATTTCCACGTAAAGAACATCACAAAATAACAATAAGAATGGACACTACACTTACAGATATTACTATTCAACAGAACTGGTGGGAGCCGGGGGAATATTCGATGTGTGCTTTACACATACATTTACGAAATATCATTTATCATTTTAGGATTCTATACCTCAAATTAAGAAAACGAAAACCTTATAAGATCACTTTGTGACCCGTCTGCCCGTCCGCCTGTCTGTCTGTCAAGAGCATTTATCTCGAAGGTGTTTTTGAAATTTAAACCCAATATACTAAATAGTCAGATCTACGGACCCTTGAAGGTGTAAAAACAAATCAAACTTCTCATAAATCGATGGAATTAGAAAGTAGAAAATCTTTGGTTTCAACGAACAACTGTTTGCCCACAACTTTGTCTGTATTAAAAATGTGGCTGAGTTACCATTATAGACCAAGAGCTATTGAACTCTCCGAGTAACGGTCTGCCTGAAAGGCTAGAAATTCTTATGGTCATCACCATAAGGCTCATCAGTCATAGCCTGGCACTCTGCCCTGCAAGTAATCAAGCGGTATATTTTTGAAATTGTCAAAAAATATTTAAAAAAAAAATGGTTGCTGTAAGCTTGAAATTTTTATACAATTTAGTTTATGAATTTTTAAGTTTAAAAAAAAATGCCAGGTGTTTACGATGAGTACAAGAATCGGAATGTGTGTAATATATAGATAAAAATAAACTTAATTCTTTTAAGTTGAAATTTATACATATATGTGTTTGTTCAAGCTATTTAAAGTTACAAGGTAGAATGCCAGGCGGTTCTGGCTAGCACAAGTCCTTGCCAGCCGAGGGTAAGGATGCTGCGGCAGTGCGAGTAAGAGTCGTAGTATGAAAACTTACAAAACTTAAAGGTGCTCATAATTTGAAATTAATTAACGTTAATTAATATATATTTAGTAGTGTGCATGTTTCTGTGAAGTAACCGATTTGAAAAAATGCAACTCGATACTTAGATGAAACCTAATAAAGAATATGTAAGTTCATAAAAATATACCCGCCAATGATGCTGGTACATTGGATGAAGTCGATGTTTTGTTGTGGCATTATTTTTTCATTACAGCAAGAAAGTTTCTGTAACACTTCACATAATAATCTGTATTATCATGAACATCCTCTGGTAAAGAAATGTTATTAATACTTTTCGAATATAAATAAAAATAGTATTATTTTTGTAATGAAATTATGCATATCATATAGTATTAAAATATAATATTTGGATGTTTTTTATTTTTTTAACATTTAACTGTTATTTGTTTAAATATAAAGAGAATTTTACTATTATATATAGGTATATTATTTATAATTAAATTTTAATTTATTATTTTCCATGCGGACCAGACAACAGACGGGACTCGAAACCGCACCCTTTCGCTATCCGGGCGAATGCACCGATACTATGCTACCCTGATGGCCGTGTCGAATTCTTTGTAGCCTTTCTTAAGCTGCAAGGCAACTTTTTTTTTAGTATCATTTTCTTTATATTTAAACATCGAGCAGTTACATGCTTAAAAATAAAAACTATAATTATTATTTTCCCTTAAAAACAAATAAAAAATATTCGAAATTATTAGAATTGTGGTTGAGTGTTAATTTAACCATCACAGTTACTGAAATAGATTTTTTGGCAAACTACTCTCACAATTATAATAATACATTTTATTAACATACACCTCACAGGACACATGAGACATGAAATAGAATCCATATTTTTTTTCTATAATTTCATAGCTTGAGAATCACTCGCTATGATTTAAGGATACTAACCGTACTCTATATTTACGTCCAAATTTGTTAAGAAATTTATAAGTAACTGTTAAAATTACACACTCATTGTACAACTAATACAAAAATTGTGCAATGTTTGGCAGTTGTCACATCACGTCGCCAGGAACATGAAAAATTCAAAATTCAATGTCGTTTATTCAGTCTAGGCTGTTACAAGCACTTGTGAATGTCCAAAAGCTACGCCATCGGTTCGCAAATCTACGGCGGGAGACCTTGTACTGAGAAGAACTGGCAAGAAACTTAGCAAGGGCTGTTTTTTTCTCCCTGTATTGTGTAAAGAGTCATCAAATTGAAAAATGACTTCAATATGAGGTAACTCATAAAGTCACTTTCCATTACAAATGCAAATAATATAAAAATTACTAGCTGACTCGGCGAACTTCGTACCGCCCAAAAGTAATAATTTGCAATAAATTAAAATTGCGACTATAATTTGAGATTTAAACTATCCTATCTCTCAAGTTGGATCGAACTGCACATGGTGTGCGAATTTTATTATAATCGGTTCAGTGGTTTAGGAGTCCATTGAGGACAAACATTGTGACACGAGATTTATATATATTAAGATGACTATATAAAAACTGGTTTAACAAAGTTTAGGAATGCCGTGTCCTGCTGTTTAGGCAAAAAAAATAATTAACGATTAAAGTTTAGTACAACGAATAGTATCCAATGTAGCCAGAGCAGACTCATCTCCGCTGGCAGCACCCGTTCACGAGCATGACGCATGAACCAGCCATCGCTTCGCTCAACCATATTTTAGGGAACGTAACGACCCGCCTCACACGACACCACCGAAGAGATTTTTAAGAGAGCATGACTACTCATAACCACACATGGATACTATGTTACAAAGATAGAAAAAAAAATATATAAGTACCAGAGTACATTATTATAACAAACTATAAACATAACGGCAGGACACATGCATGTGATTACCCAAACACTGTTGTCGATTCTGGCACAACTCTCCCAACCCAAAAGCAAATCCAACATCAGTACCCCCCTTTTCAGTCCGTATGAATGATTTTGAAAAAAAAAATGGTGCGTGTACTTATGTAGGCGCGTGAGAAGTTATCCTTCTTTGGCATCGTTTAAAATTAGTTTTTAATTGCATGCAAATAATTAATTACAATAAATTAATAAAAAGTCTGGAAAAGGACACAGTCAATAAAGTTCAGTTTTAATTTGAAAAAATAAATAAATAATCAAAATATTCAATTAAAATCGCTACTGAATATAATTTATTAGAACATATGTGATTTGCACTTGTATGAAACTCAAACACGTATTCCGAATATACAAACTAGAAACATGTGGATAAATATTATAAATATGAATACCTATAACTGTTACTTTATTACAAAAAATAAAGATGTGGTTTTTGGTTCTACTACACCAATGGTCAAGAGATGGCGCTGTAGTCTCCTGAATCGCGCTTTGGTTCCGTTGTTCCAGATTAATAAATACTTTTGATAGGCCTTCACAATGCAGTCGTTAGCACCCACTAAATAGAGATTCTGTTTCTATTTTGTTGATAGATTTTCTTAATGTGCGGTAAACACAAAAGTAACAGCATGAAGTAACAGCATGCTGTTAATATTTTGTGTTACAGTGATGCGCGCGCATCTTAAAATTTCACTCTCATCATTTTTTCATAACGCGCCTAAAGAAGTATAACTTCAAAAAGAAATTATTTCAAAGAAATGCGAAAAACATTCAACAAATTCAACATTCATTTTCGCGGTAAAGGAAAGCCAGGATTCGATTAAAATTTTAAACCACGTCACACAATTTTTGTCACAAAGTACTCAAACGCCGTGCCTATGCAAAGAGTAGGTTCAGATCAAAGCATGTCATTGCTGTCGCGTGCACACTGACGTTAAAATTTACATCAAAATAACTTTTTTTTATGTAGGTCTTTAAGTAAGATGTATGTGTGGTTTCCTGTCTCCCATAACTTTCTTCGCAAAGTTTTTGGTGCAGAAGCTGTGGATTCTCGGTCTTTCTTGGGACGAGCTGCCTCCAAAAGATATCCAACAACAATGAAAGACCTATACTGATGAGCTAAATCACATCCAAAACTTAAAAATTCCTCATTTTTTATCCGTGTCTGACATAGTTTCATGTGAAATTCATGGTTTTGCAGACAGTTCTCAACGTGGTTTTGCAGGTGTAGTGTACCTCAGAGCTCTTAATGTGTATGGTCAAATCAAAGTTTTTTTCGTGTTATCAAAAGCAAGGGTAGCTCCTATCAAGGTCGTTTCCCTGCCTCGGCTGGAGCTTTTGTGGTTGTGTACTTCTTGCAGATTTGCTTCAATTCGTTAATGAGGTTTATCAGTCTGCACTGTGTATAATGTTTTAATCAGAAGGATTTATTGCATGTGCAAAAAAACAGGACAAAAGTTGGTATACAAGCTAAGTGTGTGGGTTCGAGTCCTCTCTGCTGCCTGGTCCGCGTGGATTTTTTTCCAGTATATTTTTTTTTTACATTTAAACAGCAGTTAAATGCTTAACACATGAAAAAATATAAAGGATAAAAGTGAGTAAATATCTTTGAAATCACCTCGCACAAGGTTATAACAATATAATGTCATAATTTTTATTATTTTAAAGCATGTAACTGCTTGATGTTTAAATCTAAAGAAAATATAACTAGAAAAAAATCCAATCGGACCAGACAGCAGACGGGACTCGAACCAGCACCCTTCGCAATCCGGGCGAATGCACTGACCAATTATGCTACCGCGGCCCTCACTGCCTGGTCTGCGTGGAATTTTTTCTAGTTATATTTTCTTTAGATTTAAACATCAAGCAGTTACATGCTTTGAAATAATAAAAATTATAACTATAATTGTTTCTTCTTCAATTTCTTCTTTCAAATGTTTAATACTTGTAAAAGTATTCATTTGACATTGTGGGTTACCTATAATGCGAAGAGATGGCTAGAAGAATTTCGACGCGGTCCGTGACGGCCGCGGTAGCATAATTGGTCAGTGCATTCGCCCGGATTGCGAAGGGTGCGGGTTCGAGTCCCGTCTGCTGCCTGGCCCGCGTGGAATTTTTTCTAGTTATATTTTCTTTAGAATATAATGTCAATTTAATCTTGTTAACTGATAATATAATTAGTAAGGGAAAAACACCAGGCAGCGATACGACTGATTCATGCGGCTATGGTATTCGACTACGATGCTATGAATTTTTGGCTGATGCAACAAACTGTGTCGTTGCTAGATAAAAACCCGTGTCAATAAACTGTACCCCTAGACGAAACAATATAGATTTCGAAGAGTTTGCGAGTGCAAAATATCATAGTCAAATTTTGTATGGAAACTTGAACAGCAGCGCCACAAAGTACGTAACGAGAACTAAAAATCAGTACACATTTGACAATGACATTTCGGATTCGCATACTATTCGAATTCGATATTGGCTCATGCTAAGGGTACTGCACCCTTTTGCGGCTGTGCTAGCGAGTCCTTAATGGACAGGTCGATTTTTTCCTGGTATATCTGTGAAGAATTTGTTCGCTTCTTCCAGGTTCTTTTGGCCGATTACCTGGCTTACGCCTTGCCCAAGACACTAATAAAAATGAAATAGCCTTTTGGGATAAAATAATTATATTAAAGATCACAAAAAAGCCGAATTACATACAATGGGAAACAACAAAGGAGACCCGGCACTTTTCATAGAAAAAATGCTAAACTTGTATACAGTTGAATTTGGTCTCAAAATAAAGCCAAAATTATTTGCTACATAAAACTACTTTTGCCTTATTTTTAGTGAATCGTGGAAAGAAGTTATTTAATGATTAATATTTTTTGATATAGAAACCCTTTTGATGACAAACCTACGTATTTGACATTGACAGCTAGCTGCTGATGACAAATATTGCCAGACTACGTTACCCAATTATGAAACACAGATAAAAAAATTAAAAAAGTATACAACTTTGGCACAAAATGCCGGGTGTCCTTTCTTTTCTTCTTGGTTTAGACAGCTATCAAAAAAATATAAACCGAATCACTAAAAAGAGCATATACTAAACATAAAAGTTTTATCATGCTCTACGTAGATTCATGACAATATCTTCGGCTGCTAGGCAACGCCGCTACTTTTTCCCATTTAAAGCAACCACAGAGTCAAATGATATTATAATACCTATGTACTTTAAAAAGTATTGTCACAAACGCTCTCGAAACGAAACCGCGAAAGTGCTAGAGATCGAAATTGCCAGAGCACCGCAGGTCGCGATAGAGGTCGAGTAATGCGGCTCATTCTAAAATGAGCCTTATGCAGTGCGGCGTAAGGGAGAATGCGTCGATCGGCGTATATCGGCGTATATCGGCGCAGAGACAGTTGAGTTTCAACAGCGATTTCGGAGCGAATCCAAAGGCGATCAAAGTGCAACAAAAGTGTTCAAGTGAGATTGTTTAGAGACTTGTATAGGGAAATACAGTGTTTAGTGAGTGTTTTGTAATTAACTTTGTGTTAACACACAAATTGTGTGAACTGTGGTTGCCTACCCCTTTTCCTTTTTTTTTATTAACGTCAGGAAAATGCGTTACGTATACCTCACCGCCCTGGGAGTGCGGTTCGGTTATGTGGGACTCCTCCCCTCCTTCTCTCGTTCCCCCCGTTCAGCCAGTCCGAGAGCTGGCTCGTGAGAGGATAGAGCTTTCAATTTAGGGATAGTGCAACAAAGAAATAAGTCACCAAATTTATTTGTATGCGGTAGAAAAGTGACACACAAAAGTGAGCCACACTTAGTCGGTGACAACGTAGGCCAGCGCGCGTGGTCCTCTGAAGGAAAGGGGAAGATGGAATAAGAGAAAATAACTCTTCAGAACACTCGCCGTGTTATAGACGGATTTTACGAGTTGATATTGTCTGCCATTTTGAATTTTAAAATATACTAGTGGCCCGCCCTCGCTTCGCTTCGGTGTAGAGCTGTAGTGTAAACTATAGTTTTTGTTCTCAGACTTGTGCTATAAAGAATGACTTTATTTATATAATTACACGTGTTATTGTGAGTCAACCATAAAAAATAGACATATGCTGTTGCGGGATATTTTTTAGACAATTTTATGTAGAATATTTCCGTCATACATGATTTCTATGTAACTTTAACCATTAAGGCTGCCCCCGCGACGGAAGCTTAAAAAATGGAGTAACTTCTCCCGTTTTCCCAACATTTCCCTTCACTACTCTGCTCCTATTGATTGTAGCGTGATGAAAAGTATACTATAACCTGCCCAGGAGTATAAAGAATAATTGTACCAAGTTTCGTTAAAATCCGTTGAGTAGTTTTTGTTTCTATAAGGAACATACACACAGACAGACAGACAGACAAAAATTTTACTGATTGCATTTTTGGCATCAGTATCGATCACTTATCACCCCCTGATAGTTATTTTAAAAATATATTTCATGTACAGAATTGACATCTCCACAGATTTATTATAAGTATAGATAAATCTAGCAGTTTAACATGTACTTTTAATACCGAAAACACAAAAATAGTGTAGAAACCAAAGCCCATTGGAGATGTTTAACAACCAATGACGTAGGTAAATACACAGTTTCGTGCAGGACATGTTCCTCAACTGTAATCATCATCATCATCATCAGCCTCTTAATGTCCCCACTGCTGGGGCACTGGCCTTCCCTATGGATGGGATAGGGAGATAGGGCCATGACCAACCACGCGGGCCCAGTGCAGATTGGCGGGTGCTAACGACTGCAAATGCAACCGGGACCAACGGCTTAATTTGAGACAGAAATTTTTGGTCATCCAGCCAATGACCGACCACTGCGAAAGTTGCTTAACTACAACGATCGCAGCCGAATGCGCTAACCACCTGCGCCATCGGGCTCCTCAGAATAACAATAATGTAATAACAATTTAAAATACTTTTGTTTTGTCAGCAAACGTTCTCCCTCGGTAGTTTACTGACTGCTGACAACTGTTGGCGGCAGTATGAAAGATCAACACGATCAGGTTTATTGACATAGTTTTCTCATAATAATATTATTATAGACGTCCATGATTATTTTATTTTTATTTAATCTTTATTGCCTTTACAATGCAAATGGCGGACTTAATGCCAGTATGGCATTCTCTACCAGTCAACCGGAAAGAAGGTGCAGAGAAAATAAAACGGCAGACAACGAACAGAGAAAACATTAAAAACCATTAATCACTTATACATACATACATAAATATACATTCTAGCAACATATATAATAAGTACACACAAATATATACATACATAAATACATATCTAATAATAATATACAGTGTCTGATTATAGTATCCTAATTTAAATTCAAGCATTTTGCGATAAATTTAAATAATGTTTCCGCGCCAAAGCCCTAAACGCATTCCTGTTTGGGGCATTACGCACGTGTAAAGGAAGTGCATTCCAGAGCCGCATGGCAGAAAGGGTGTACCAGCTGGAGACAAACCCAGTATGGTGAATGGGTACTTCAAGTATTAAATTATCATTGTGACCCTTGGCCTGATTATATAATTTTTTTTTTCTTTTCCGCAACCTCTTTCATTTCATAGTTGGGGAGGAGATTAGTTATTTCACATTGACACTTTTATTTAGCTTGAAGGCGAATGAGGAAAGGGTAGTTAGATTTTTTTCTGATTTTTAGAAGTCTTCAAGGGATAGTTTTCATTTATGAGTGTTTATGGCTTTGGATGTTACAGCTACTTTTAGTGTCGGATAAATGTCATAGCGCAGGGTCGAGGTGGGCTTAACATAAGTAAAGTTGTAATTTTTATTTTTTAAGCATGTAACTGCCTGATGTTTAAATCTAAAGAAAATATAACTAAAAAAAATAGAGTTACCTATAATGCGAAGAGACGGCGTTGCCTTGCAGCTTAAGAATGGCTAGCAGAATTTCGACGCGGTCCGTTAGGGCTGCGGTAGCATAATTGGTCAGTGCATTCGCCCGGATAGCGAAGGGTGCGGGTTCGAGTCCCGTCTGCTGCCTGGTCCGCGTGGATTTTTTTCCAGTTATATTTTCTTTAGATTTAAACATCTGCCAGTTAAATGCTTAAAAAATAAAAATTAGAACTATAATTGCTATTTCTTCTTTCAAATGTTTAATACTTGTAAAAGTATTCATTTGACATTGTACCTATAATGCGAAGAGATGGCGTTGCCTTGCAGCTTAAGAATGGCTAGCAGAATTTCGACGCGGTCCGTTAGGGCTGCGGTAGCATAATTGGTCAGTGCATTCGCCCGGATAGCGAAGGGTGCGGGTTCGAGTCCCGTCTGCTGCCTGGTCCGCGTGGAATTTTTTCTAGTTATATTTACCAGTAAAGTTTTTTTTAAGCAGGATTGGTCTAAGCATGCCCCTTTTTGACACACCTATCCGATGTTTGATTAGGCGAAAGGCCTTAGGGGCGAGCGCTACAGTCGTGTAGATCCCTAAGGCCAGCCAGGTATGTTATCCTTCCCGCGGTTGCTACCTGTTACGCATTGTTCATCTTTTTGATGAAGAGTGCAACCAAAACTGCCTGACGTATTCCCCGTACAATTCCCCACCCATCCCATTCCTTGAAATCCTTATCGTAATTCGCCATAATCGACGCCGTGGTCATGCCGACATGGCCTGGTCAAAAAACCAGGATGGTGGGTAGATATTGACCACCCGCGTGTTTTCCGTGCGTGGAGACCCGTGCGGAGGGATGAAGGGATCCCGGAGGTCGAGCTTGTTGGTAACCACCGCAGCAAACACCTCTTTAGCCCTGGTTTCAGCCTAAACGGGAGACCTTAGAGTAGCCAACTGGGGACAATCGGCTCGACTTACCAACATCCAATTCAGGCGAGGACTCTGAACAGGAGGGAGCGTTTGGCCCGGTTGCGGACCTGTAGGAAGGCCAAAGGGGAAGATCTTCCTCCGAGCTGGGTGATGGTAGCTCGGGGGCCGCGGCTCGACTGATGATGGTCGGGCATCGTATATATGATCTGTGGCTACCGAATTTTACTTGCGCGATGTAGGCTTCCTTACGTTGTGAACGCAGCGCCGGTAGTGCCATCTCTTAAGGAGGCGTAAGATTGTTTCCTCTATGTTAGTTATATGTGGGGCGTGTAAACGTCGCCGCCACAGACCCATGTGGTGGTGACCCACGTGGCAATCGAAAACTGGTTACCGGACGTAAACCCACGAGGCTGGAGTCCTATATTCCCGGGGTATTTCTGGCGCATGCATACCCTAAGTTATGCAGCGTCACTGCTATGTGGGCTCCGAGGAGGGTGGAAAGCCGCTGGTAAAGAAAAAATACACAAATACCCATGGAGCATACTAAAACTTTAATTCAGATAGCAAAACCACCTAGCCCGCTGCGCCGGATGCGTAGGCTAAGCACCCACATACGGTTGTATCTTCGGATGCGCTAAAGCCCGCTGCATCTTCGGAAGCGCAGGCTACGTAAATGAAAAAAACGCAGTCAAATTTAAAAAACTACTGAAATCATTTTTATCAAAGACCAGCTTTTATTCGATGCAAGAGTTCTTCAATTTTAATAGTACCTAGTTAATTTAAACAAGACCTTATTTTTTTTATTTTTTAATGTTCCTACGTAATGTTATTTTATTTAAAATTATTATTATTGTTATTATTGAATGTTATTTGTCAGTGTTATTAATTATTAGTTACCAATTATGTTCAAGTTGATTTTAATTTAATTTAATTGAAGTAGTTTATTTTTTTTTTAATTAAAGACATTTTAATTTAAATTGCTATACCCTTTCAGGGTTAATGAGTCTGTATCTAATAATTTTCTGTAACATCTGTAATAACCACATGAGTGCAATAAATAAATAAATACATACGGCTGCGTCTTCGGATCCGCCAAACACAAACACCGTCACGACGCGGGAGGTTTCAGTTTCAGAAACTAAAAATCTGATTTTCAGTCAAAGAAAAATCATTTTTAATGATGGTATACAAAAGCTGATTGAAAGATCAGAAAAAGGTATTAGGGTTGCAGGTGAATATATTGAAAAAGAAAAAGAATTTAGTATTGGAGTTTACTCTGTAATAATCGATTTGCATATATAAGGGGCCCGGTATGAGAAAATGTGAGGAGTGAAATCTATCGATGAATGACATTAATGACCTCGTTACGTTTTTGTGCGCAACCTCATCTGCGCACCTTTCGCTTTTAGCCATGGCAACGGATAAAAAACATTAAGTTGTCACAAATGTCAATAAAATAAAAAAACAAAAAATAGATAAAATCGGAGCAAAATTAATGAAAACAAATAAATAACAGAATATAGAGAAATGCCGGTAAGTGTCCAGCATTCTGGAATAGTGATTTTCAGTACAGATGGAATTATAATACATACACACATCAAAAGTGTCTAGGGATCAACATATATTTTTGCAATAACTTTTCTCCTGATTGATATTAATTAAAATTTTCTTTAAGGATTCATCAAATAAAGTGTTTTCGTTTGTCACAGTAACGATAAACCAAGTCACCTTTGCATTAATAAAGAAATTTGCCATTTTCCTAATAAAGGGATTTTTGACATTTGAACCACTAACACAAAAGTTCGAAAAAAAGACTAAAATAACAGTTTTCTCTAAAATTTTATTGGGTAACTTAAACAATTAATAATCCGTATTTCTACCGCGAACACTAACAACACAAGAACATCGGTTTGGCATACTCAAAATGAGTTCATCCAAATCACGCTGTGGAATGGCCGCCCATGTTCGTTGCAACAACAAAAAAAGGTCTTCTTGCGACTGGATACCCTCCATATTCGGCAGAGTTCTTCTCTCTAGCATATCCCATGCATGCTCAATCGGGTTCAAGTCTGGCGACTGAGCAGGCCAGGGCAGGACATTGATGTTAGCTGCGGCGAGAGTCTGTCTTACAACTCTTGCGGTGTGCGGTCGTGCATTATCATGCATTAACTGAAATAAGGGACCGATTTGCACTTGTAGAGGAACGATGACGTCTGATACAATCGTCTCAGCATAAATTTGAGCGTTGAGGTTGCCTCTGATCCAAATCAACTCAGTTCTTCCGCCGATCCAAATACCCGCCCATACCATGATGGTTCCACCACTATAAGGATGGACTTCCTGGCAGGATTTTAATCGCTGTTGGCGTCCAGGGGTTCTCCAGTGTCGTATACGTCTTGTATCCGGTCTCATACCAAAACGAGACTCATCAGAAAAGCACACGAAACGCCATTGTTCTTCTGCCCAATTTCTGTGTTCAAGAGCCCATCGATATCGAATCCTACGATTGTGCTATAGGTGGTACCCGTAGCGGTCTTCGGGAATGAAGGTTCACTTCATGCAAGCGGTTTCTGACTGTTTGGTCGCTAATTAAGTTCCCTGAAGAGTGATGAAGCCTCACGGCTAACATCATGGCGGTTATTGTTGGAGCTCTTCGAGTTAAGATTTGAATGTATCGGTCTTGTCTCCGTGTGGTGCAGCGATACCGTCCTCCATGGCGCTCAGCCACGGTACCAGTGCTTCGGTATCGTGTCCAAAGTCGACTGATAACACTCTGACTTGTATTCAGAGCTAAAGCCACAGTACGTTGCCGGGAACCAGCTTCTATCATTCCCACGGCTCTGAGCATTTCTTCCCTGCTTAAATGACGTCGCCGCTCCATAATAACGTTGGTTTTAATCAGTAGTAGGGAAACAGTAGCACTAATAATGTCTTCAATGCGTTGTATGTTTTTATAGGGAAAATATTGACAGCTGATTTTCATCTTTTACTCGAATTTGATTCACAGTTCCTGATTCAAATTATGAAATGCACCAAAAAGGATCCATATAAATTTATAAAATCATAAATTTATTACAAAGCCACATCTCAATCTCAAGAAATCCGCATAAAAATGCTTGATCCCTAGACACTTTTGATGTGTGTATTTACAAAATGATGACTAGTGTGTAATATTTTTGAAATTGTGTGTTTCCAGAAATACATAATAAAATATATGACGAATATCGCTGATGTTAGATGATAAAACGTGTGACATGGAACCTATGATAGTCGAAACCATGGGACGATTCCTGAGGTATCTCTACTTGTAACCGACTTCTTTGGACTTGATTTTGTTTTGTGTCTGTTCAAAGACAATCGTTTTTAGAGTGTAAACTCCGGTCGTGCGTCGGAGCTGACACACTCATTTTTTTTTTTATTTTCAGGTGGAGCTCGATGGCGCAAGTGGTTAGCGCGTCTCGCTGAGATCGTTGAATTTAAGCAACTTTTGCAGTGGTCGGTCATTGGAAAATTTACTATCTCGAGCTCCTCCGTGCTTCGGAAAGCACGTTAAACCGTTGGTCCCGGCTGCATCTGCAGTCGTTAGCACCCACCAACACACACTGGGCCCGCGTGGTGGGTCATGGCCCAATCTCCCTATTCCATCCATAGGGAAGGCCGCTGCCCCAGCATTGGGGACATTAATAGGCTGATGATGACGATGATGATTTTCAATACTTGCCCTCCATTTCGAAAACTTAAAAACCCCTCGTATTACCAGAGTCTCCTCATTTTTCACGTTGCTATGGAAATGTGAGTGCTTTAGTTTACACTTCTAACAACGTCCCTTAAACTTAACCAGCCATAAAAGTATACTTATTGCACAAATTGCGTTGTAAGTCTAAACTCTTTGCAAAGATGTCATATTTTTTTGCTGATAAGGGTTTCGTTAAGATGTCGGCTATCATTTCGGACATTGGCACGTTTAGCTTACACCTCTAACATCAGAACCCTTTAAGAGAAAGAAATACGTGTGTAAATAAAAATCGGGGACTGCCGCGGTACAGCTATTGCATAGCATTTTTTATCAACTTATGCAATAGGGATGATGACGGGGTACAGTAAAAGAAATTCTATTTAGTCCGTCAGTTAGATGATGACGCTCGTGACGTCACTTTTGAGTGAACACGAGCCTCTACTCCAAAACTTTGACGCGCTATAACTTTGTCATTTTTTGGTTGATTGCCCAAAGAAAAAATACGTGTCCATTATTTTTTGATAATCTACCTGATAAACGAAGAAAAAAAAATAGTCATCATCCCTATTATAATTATTTATTTATTTTGTTTATGCAGTATTTTTTTCTTTTATTGAATAAAAGAGAAGGTAATATTGTTTAAAATATTTTTATAATCTTACATGCGAGCTTCGTACAGTCATACCATATCGTACATAGTCGTACGTACACGTTAAGGTTCAACTAGCCGCGGGCTCGAACTCACTCGTGGATTCGGCCAAAAAGCACGCTGTCTCACCTACCTTTGTGTCTAAAAGAAATAGAATCAGTTATGAGCAGTTAGCAGCTAGCCTGCACGCAAACGTCTAGTCGCACGCACACAAACACCGTGCCGAAGTCTGCCGAGCTGAAACGACGTTGGACGATGCACGGCTTTCGACGCCGCACCGCTGTGCCGGTCGGAGTGGGGGGTGTTAAAAGAAATAAAGAAAGAAAATTATTTTTATAAACCCTTAAAAAATAGAACATGTTAAAAGGAACTCATACAGTACGGGCTAACCAGGACCCTGCCTCAGCGTTAGCTGATACGAAAATGTGTCGCGCTAGCGCTGATATTCTGGCAGGGTCTGCTTGGAGTTATATAAGCTGGCGGTTGGCGCGCGTTAGGCGCTTGTTGATGTAGACCCGAGCGCCGCCCCCTACGGCGGTGGCCGGCGGGCCGCCCTCATCAGCGGTGTTCAGGGTGAAGTCCTCCGAATACGCGGCCCCCAGGCCGCCCTCCGCAACAGTGAAAATCACTAAATCAGAGCAAGGATGTGACGGACATCAAGTTTGCTTAATCGGCGAAAGAAATAGATTCGATTTCTTTCTGGTTAGTGAGCGGGAGCTTTCAATCCAGAATGGGGGATTTTTTAACAGATTCCAATATTACGTCTTACGACTTATTAAACCATGCCAGTTTCTTATCGATCCTGTTAAATATATTTCCGAAAAGCGAACATTTATGGAGATATCGAACACATAAACTGGAAAGTTCAATGAGGCCATTAATTTCTATACAATAATTTATGAAGAGCGGAGCGTTAGTTTAGTGCTTATGAGAGTCTCGAGCTTCGTGTCTTATCTCGTTCAGATGTTAAGGGTCACGTCCCCGTGTACTTAACTTTATAACGTATGTATGAGGCAGAGCATAGCGGATTTATCGCTCGAATTAGAGCGCCAGTCTGGGGAAATAACCTCCACCTTACAGAAAACCACAGCAAAGTAATGTAGGAAGGCCAAAGGGGAAGATCTTCCTCCGAGCTGGGTGATGGTAGCTCGGGGGCCGCGGCCCGACTGATGTTGGTCGGGCATCGTATATATGAAGAGTTAGCCTCCGAATTTCATTTGCGCGATGTAGGCTTCCATACTATTATGATCGCAGTGCAGGTAACGCCATCTCTTGAGGATGGTGAGTAATGATTTCCTCCATCCGTTGTCTATATGTGGGGCATATAGATGTCGCCTCTACAGTAACACTCCTTTTTGGTGGTGTTGGGTTTCTGTTGCCGCGAGTGATAATTTTGCTATCGCCAGCAGCTATAGGATAGGAAGCCGCTTACCATCAGGAGGGCCATTCGCTTGTTTGTCACCCTTTTAAGAGCCCTTTTACAAAATTGCGTCGCTGCCGTACTGATCGGCGCTTAAGTAGATTTGCACTAGTATATATTGCATTTTACGGGTGATGTTTTCGAGTCTTATAAAATAATAATTAATGAACTAATTATAAAAATTTATACATATTTCAGAAGTTCAATGATGGTAGATTAGTTTTATGAAAGTTTTTGATAGTAATTCTATTTAATTCAATATCAAAATACGAGGTAAACCTAAGCATTGTTTTTTGGGAAAACTCATGGAGGTTAGATGTGTTTTTTGATAATTAAAGAGATAAAAATCAAAATTCTAGTACATTATATTACAACAAAAACTGGATGGTCTCGGCTGCATCTGCAGTCGTTAGCACCCGAAAATTCGCATTGGGCCCGCGTGGCGGGTCATGGCCCAATCTCCCTATTCCGTCCATAGGGAAGGCCTGTGCCCCAGCAGTGGGGGAAGCAATAGGCTGATGATGAAAAACATATTTCTGATGTCGATCGTAGTAATTAATTTGATCTAATTTATTGAACACTAGTGACCCGCCCTCGCTTCGAGGTAGAATTGATCAAAATCCTTTCTTAGCGGATGTCTACGTCATAACATCTACCTGCATGCCAAATTTTAGTGGTTTGGGCTGTGCGTTGATAGATCACTATGTCAGTCAGTCACCTTTGAGTTTTATTTAAATTGAGGAGTTGGAAGTTGTGAATATTATCGTTTCTTCCCTAAACTAGCTGCAGGAAAACGATCAGTACAAAATAAGGAAAATAGTATTTGCAAATATTCTACATTAACTTACAATAGGAAGAATAAATCTACTGTTTACTTCTATTGGAAATAGTCAAAATCTTTTCTAAAGGAGTAAACGAGGCGCTCTAAAATTACATTTTTTTGCAAAAAATGTGAAAAAATGAAAATGAAAAGTCATTTATTCAGTCTAGGCTGTTACAAGCACTTGTGAAGGTCAAGAAGCTACGCCATCGGTTCGCAAAACTACGGCAGGAGACCTTGTACTGAGAAGAACCGGCAAGAAACTTAGCAAGGGCTGTTTTTTTCTCCCTGTATTGTTATATACAGAGTCGTCAAGTTTAAAAATGACTTCAAAGATACGTCTGGAGTCACCTTCGGTCAAAGGGCTCTTAACATAAAATAATATGTGGCTATAGCTGTTCGACACATGTTTCTATTAGTAAATCCCTTGCGGTATTGGCAGAACATCTTAAGTGTAGCCGTAGATAAAAACCGGCCAAATGCGTGTCGTGCCACGCGCAGTGTAGGGTTCTATAGTTGGTCGATGAATACGAATGCTGCTACAGTTGAAAGAGGTCGGGAATATAATACAGAATTATTTAGAAGTCAAGACAAGCCATTTTAAATTGTATTTCATAAGCAGGAAGAACTTTTAGAACGCACGGTCGTTTGGGTATTCCTCTACCCAACCTCGTTTTACTTCATTTTAGATTTGGGTAAAAAAGTCCCCATAGACGGAACACCGGCTTTGCCTGTAGTTACCACTACTGTTGTATCGTCTGTACCACGGCGAGTGTTCTGAGGAGTTATTCTCTCTTATTCCACCTTCCCCTTTCCTTCAAAAGACCACGCGCGCTGGCTTACTTTGTCGCTGTCTAACTGTGGCTACAATTCCAACGCGTACAAAGAAATTTGGTGACTCATTTCTTTGTCGTACTATCCGTAAATATAATGCTCTGCCCGCTCACGTGTTCCCTGCCTCTTACAACCTGGGATCCTTTAAAAGAGGCGTGAAGAAGCAATATGCAGGCCGGCAGGGTGAGGATGGCTGGTGTGGCAGTTAGACCTGCTGTATCAGCTATCTTCGCGTCTGGACTTCACCTTCACTTAACATCAGGTGGGGTGGTGTCATTTGTCGGTCCTATCTATAAAAAAAAATATATATTCGAGCACGAGTCTTTATTTTCTACATCGGAAATTGGAAAAACCAATTAATATCAACCTATGTATTTTAACTAAAATACCTAAATCAAAGTCAAACTGCGTCTAAAACTCAAAATCTTGACTTGCCGTCGCACCATGATAGTAAAAATTTAATTTTGTTACCGAGACCTGACTTAGCTACTTATTCCCTTATTTCTGGAATAAAACAGTCCTATGTCCTATTCAGAGACTCAAAATATCTCCATGGCAAATTTTATCTATAATGCGATTCAATTAAGAATAGGACCGAATGGGCGCCATATTTTGACGTCACAGCTGTCAATTCAAACCAAATAGGTAGAGTGAGCAAAAAACTGTTGCTATTTCATAAAACTTATTTACTAAGATTAAGTGAGACAAAACATCAGATCTTTTAATAAAATTAATTTACTAAGGTTGAGAACACAACTGATTTTAATAATATTTCTTTATTAAGACTGTGTGAAAAAAAAACATTATCAGAATCTAGCTCTTCAATTTCGTTCATCTCTGCATTACCGCCGGAGAAGTTATGAATAATCATGCAGGTCACATAGGAACATGCATCCTTTGTAAACGAAAGTTTTAAATCGAGTTTTTGAACGCAACAGAAAGTGACATTTGGTTGACGATTTAGGTTATCAACCATTCATAGCCAAAGCTCAATAAATGGAATAAAAAAACAACTAATATTAATTATCAACATTTGTTATTGTTTGTTTAAAAATGTTTGGTTTTTATTCTAGAATCAGCTGAGTGCTAAAACAGTGTTCCGAGATTTTTTTGCAAGCTGTACTTTTCAAGCGACAATTGACAAATAGAGATCATTGGCTTTCCTATTCTTATTTGAATCACATTATGCATCTGTTAAGCGGTTTAAGCGTGAAGACATAACAGACAGACTGTAGCAGTCATACTTCAATACTAATTGTGTATGCGGAAGTGTGTCTCTCTATCTGTCTGTTTCCTCTTTACGTTTATACCGGTGAACCGATTATGATGAAATTTGATAATTAGATAGTTTGAGTCGCGGAAAAGGACAAAGGATTGTTTTATCCCGAAAAATCATCCTTCACGGGGGTGAAAGTAGGGATGGAAATTTGTATTGGAAACCAATTTTTCCATTAGACTACTTTATAATAAAAGTAAGGATCCATTTTCTATTAATAGAAATAATTTTAATTTTGTGTTTTTTCTAAATTTTCTTTTCAATTTGAGCATATTTTTATATAATTAAGTTTGATATTGTTGTTGTTAAATGTTTGAAAAGCGAATATTTAATATCTTAAAATTAAGCCTAATAAGCCTGTAACACAGGATGACCTAGTTCAGATACAGCGACATATAGCTATTAAGGACGTAATTAAGGCCTGTATTAATAAATAAATAGTTCTAACACACACCAATTAGCCTAGCCCCAATGTAAGCACTGTAGGCTTGTGTTATGGGATACTAGGATAACGGATAGAATACATATATTGATACATATAGAAGTATATCTGTGGAGAACTACATATTTTAACATCCATGACTGGAGTACAGATGCTGGTATTCATCACACAAACATCTGCCGCCACCGGGATTCGAACCCGGCCCCTCTCGAGTAGGCGACACCTTGAAACCCGTGCAATCCACTCGGCCACAGAGGTCGTCAATATGAGTGACATTGACTAACATATTTATTAGGTGTCAATTGTTACTAACAGATTGATCAATGTAATGTTTTAAATTTGATTTGAGTTACTGTTGAGAAGCTCAATGGCGCAAATGGTTAGCGCGTTCGGCTGCGATCGTTGAAGTTAAGCAACTTTCGCAGTGGTCGGTTATTGGATGGGTGACCAAAAATTTACTATCTCAAGTTCCTCCGTGCTTAGGGAAGGCCTGTGCCCCAGCAGTGGGGACATTAATTGGCTGATGATGATGAGTTATTCTTTGTATTTTCGGAACAAATAAATATTTACTCTTTCTCTCTTCCAAAATGAAAGTTCAGTTTCCGCGGTGGAAGTCGAATTCTTTAATAAATAGAAGCATTCTTACTAAAGAGGAAATTGGATTTTGTGATTGTCGCCATACGTTTTGTTACGCATTGGCGAGGGTCATTTATCATTTCACTTTAGATTTTTTTATCGATAATAAAGTATATATTCTTTTGTGTGAAAAATAAAAAATATAACAAACAACTTTGTCGACAAAATAAATAAAATAACATTATCCTGACGATGCAGACCTGAAAAGGTTGCGTCAATAAATAAATAAAGTTCGTGCATTACACACTTTTTTGCGCTTACATTGCAAACGCTGGCTGAACCATACGAGATAGATCAAAATAAATATAAATATTTCAGACGCTCACACCAATTAGCCTAGCCCCTTGTGTTATGGGATGCTAGGGTAACGGATAAAATACATATACAGTACATATATAAGTATATTTATATAGAAATACATATTAAACATCCATGACTGGAGTACAAATGCTCGTATTCATCACACAAACATCTGCCCCCACCGGGATTCGAACCCGGGACCTCTCGAGTCGGCGACACCATGAAACCCGGCTTACAAACCACTCGACCACGGAGGTCGTCAAAAAATAAAAATAATGTACTACAGTATTGTACACCTTAAAAAAGTCTAAAAAAGAGTCCGCAATGGTTTATGTCTATCTAGGGGTAATCCACAAAAAGAATAGAATAGAATAGAACAGAACAGAACAGAACAGAACAGAACAGAGCAGAGCAGAGAGATATGACAGCGTGAAGAGCAAATGGATGTGGCTCAGCATAAACTGATTCGTTACAGAATGTCTCGGGCAGCGCTGGTTTTCAGCCACATCCACTTTTCCTTAGATGAAAGCGACGAATACAAAAGAAATCCAAATAAAAGTGATGAAAGTGATTAGCAATACATCATTAATTCTTATGCAATTAAGTACCTTAAATACATTGTGCATTTAATATAGATCAATACGGATCGATGTTTGCATTTTGTGACTAAATTCTGGATCTGGAAAGCCGGACTTTTATCGAAATGTCCAGGCAAGGCACAGGTTCGGCCTCACATGGAGTACTGCTCTCATCTTTGGGCGGGGGCACCCCAGTACCAGCTTCTCCCTTTACATCGAATCTGGTCGACGACCAGGACCTTTCCAATCAGCTTGATCCTTTGGCTTTGCGTAGGGATGTAGCTTCGCTCTGCATCTTCTATCGCATTTATCACGGGGAGTGTTCTGAGGAATTTTTCGCATTAATTCCAGCTGCTGCATTTCGCCATCGTACATCGCGACAAAAATTTCATCCCCATCATCTTGATGCGTGGCTATCCACAACCGTGCGTTTTTGTCGAAATTTTTTACCACGTATGACAAAACTGCGGAATATATTGTCGCCAGCAGTGTTTCCGGACCAATACGACCCAAAAACCTTCAAAAAAGGGCGTACTCCTTCCTTAAAGGCCGGCATCGCATTTGTGATACTCCTGGTGTTGCAAGTGTCCATGGGCGACGGTGATCACTTACCATCAGGTGAGCCGTCTGCTCGTATACCCCCTATAACATAAAATAAAAGAAAAAAAATGTCCGGCTTTTTGTCAGGAATTTTCAAAATTTTAAATAGTAACCCTATTCCCATGCACAGCTATCCCCTCCGCGTTTTGTGTGACGGCCTCCGTGGCCGAGTGGTTTGTACACCGGGTTTCAAGGTGTGGCCTACTCGAGGGGTCCCGGGTTTGAATCCCGGTGGGTGCAAATGATTGTGTGATGAATACGAGCATTTGTACTCCAGTCATGGTTGTTTAATATCTATTTGTAGAAAAGTATACTTATATATGTATCAGTATATGTATTGTATCCGTTACCCTAGTATCCCATAACACAAGCCTACAGTGCTTACTTTGGGGCTAGGCTAATTGGTGTGAGTGTTGGAAATATTTATTATTATTATTATTATTATTATTTTGTTCAGCGCTAGAGTTACGCGCCGCGACCTGTAACCTAACAATGACAAAAGAAAATTTTACCTGAAAAGAATTCAACTCGGTCAGGCATCAGACTGAGAGAAGTTCAACAAGTGCATTAGGGTCCTGGTAGCATAGGGACCAGTGCATTTGCCTGGTAAGGGCAGGTCGCAGCTTCGATTAAATCGCTAGCTGAGTTGATTAGGGTTCCGTACCTCAAAAGGAAAAACCCTCCTAAGGGATCCCCTTATAGGATCACTTTGTAGTCAGTCTGTCCATCTGTCTCGTGGAGGCGTGTAGGTATCGAGTTAAAATTTAAACCATATGCTCAAGCCTTCGGCCCCTTCAAGCTGTGAAAAAGCAAACTTCTAAGTTAATGTAAAAAAAGGATACGTCCGTTTATGTTGAGTATCTACAAATCTGTGTGTACAATAGAATTTCAAATTCAAGCACGGACCTATAAAATTAATGGCAAAGAGTTACGGGACTGGTTAATAAGTAAATGTTTTTATAGTACAAATGAATTTTTATTATGAATTAATAGTTGTAATTTTGTTGACATAATGAAGAAATGGCTATTGACTTAAAAAAAAATGACGTGTATTGTATGATTATTGTGTGTAATATAATGTATAGTTAATATATTTATTAATTATTTTAATTTTGTTGACATAATATAGAAATGGCTATTAATTTAGAAAATTTGACATGTATTAATTGAATAAATAAAAATATAATAAATTTGACATTTAGAATGCAACTATTGCACAATTTAAATTTGAATTTTTAGATAATTTATTATTATTTTGTATGCTCTTCCAAGAACGAAACATATGGAACTTTTGAAGTGAAACTTCTTTATCGGCGTTGGAAAAAAATTTAACGTCACATTTTTCGGTTACGCGTCACATTTTTCCGTTACGCGCCATCTTTTTTTATATTAATAGTTGATAGCTGAATGATCACACTGTCGCCGGCGAGAACTCTCTCTACTCGTTTGTAGCTGAGTGACAATAGTTATTAAAGATAAGACTCGCTCAGCCAAACTCGCATAGCGATACTCGCTCAGCGATACTCGCTCAGCGATACTCGCTCAGCGATACTCGCTCAGCGATACTCGCTCAGCGATACTCGCTCAGCGATACTCGCCCAGCGATACTCGCTCAGCTATACTCGCTCGGTTAAGCTGGCTTGGCTGTCAAAAGCCGTGCGCGTGCATTTTAACTCAGGACTGCCAATTCGTTTCTAGTTTCTACTCGCTTATCGTTCATCGTCGGAGGTGGAACATGTGCCTTAGATTACTGAGCCGTGTAATCATAACAGTTTCATAGGCAGTAATTTGTATTCATGTCTATGATAATAAAATCCTTTTGTTTAAACTTTATCTAATTTAAACTTTATTTAACCAATTTCTGGAAAGTTGCATGTAGATCATTTTTCGAAAAATAAGGCCATAAAGAAGTTTCACTTCTTACGTGTGTACACTAGTACACGCACACATTTTTTTTTTATATTATTTACCAGCTGTAACAAACTATGTTTCATGCAAATAAACTTTCATTTCATGTGCGGAACCTTCGGTGGGTGACACGTTTCATGAAGCGTATAGCAATACGTTTGTAGACGGTAATATCGCTGCGATTTTCTCGCTAGTGGGAGTCTCGACTCCCATTCCTTCACGTCTCGCCCGTGAAAAACTCCGTACGGTCTAGACGCCTCAATGACATGAGTTCAATGTGGCGAAAACCGCTCCACTTATTAAAAGCACAGGAGCAGAAAATGAAACATGGCACATCCGGCAGAACGAAATGGAAAGCTTAATGTTTTGTTGTATACTCAATTTGCGCTGAAATAAAATGAAATGAGCGGCTCAAATTGGGTATTGTAGTAACGGTCGAGGTAAAAAAGAAATAAAGAAAATCGAAAAACTACGTCTCGGGAACTACTAGGTAATTCTACGGCGTTATAAAAATCCGGCGCTACTTATACGATGGGAACGTATATTTGCATTTCATGAAAGGTTCGGCATTACAGTTTACCCGCTCTAATTGGAGTGCTCGTCTGGGGAAACGATCTCCCCCTTACAGATGTCATGCAGTGAAATAATACTACCTTAAGTTATAAGATTCCAGGGCTCCACAGGGCACCCCGGCGAGGCCGGGAAGCTGCTGGGTGCGGAGTCGTGATAGAATCCCTAACGGGGACCCCGCGGCTCCGCATTAAGCAGTGTAGAAGGTATTCGCAGGACTTTTTTAGCGGATATTATGCTGTAAAGCGCCCGTAAGAGTTGCGGGGTCCTCGGTGGTCAGCCACTGGGGGGTCCGTAAGACTTGCGGGAGCCAGGTGTGAGGTCCGTTCGGCGGTGTGCCTCTTAAAGGCACCGTCGTCTGTAAGCCTCTTAAAGGCACCGTCGTCTGTAAAAAATTTTTTACCTGCGTTATAAAAAGAAGGGGCTCCACAGGGCAGGACAAAAGAGTTCCGGAGGGCAAAATGAGGGGTTTTTAAGTAAAAAGGATGGTAAATAATGATACAGCCTGCTTTAGGATAAGCTGACACCTTAACCTAGAGGCGCTTGTGAAAGCAGAGTGTGGCATCGCTAAAAAGGACACGCGCCGATTTGAGAAAGTACAATTATTATATACGGAAAGACTTGTAACGCCAAATTTTTTGTTGTCGATCTGTCTTCCCCAGTCGATTTGTTATCGGCCCGTCTATCTGTCGTGTAATGTCTGTAGTCGGTCTGTCTTTTTTGTCGTCCGTCTGAATATCTGTTGTCTGTTGGGATTTTCCAAAAAATCCTATCTTAGTATGTCTAAAATTATTTCTGGACAATATAAAGGACCATTTAAATGACATTATTCATGGTCCAGCGGTTTTGGCTTTGCGTTATGAGTCAACCAGCTAATCAATAAATATGTCCATTTCTCTTTTTACAAAACAAAAGAACTTTATAGAAGTAATAATGATGACTGCTACACATGGGAGTATTGTATTAAGTAGACACGAATCATCATCCGGAAATAATAGATATATCCGTAGGTAAGATCTGGAAAAACTGGTTTCAAAATCGGTCAAGTGGTTGTAAAATACTCGTAGAATTTTACTCCTGGAGATCCCGTGTCCGTAGAATTAACAAAACAAAAGTTCTACTTATTCTTTTACAATTTCAAACATTGAAGAATTCGATTTGAAAATCAGTTTAAGAAACAGTTTTTGGGATAAATGTTGTTTTATTGTAATCCTTTACAATAAAACTTTCTATCAGTGAAAGAATTTTTAAAATGGATCAAGATGAGTCAGTCAGTGTATCCTTTTCTCTATTTATATACTCGTAATAGTATAGAATAGATATAGAAGAAGACATAGATATATTTTCCGTAAACGAAAGACTGCTCCAACATTATGCCCGGTTGTCATTCAAATGGCAAATTATGAAGTTTTGAGGGTATTTCATTATTAACAAATCAGAGCAAATCTGCTGGTCAGCGGCCACTCTGACTTTTCAGCTTAGCAAAAAGTTTCTAAGTAAAAATGTCGAGTAGAGTGTGCGGAAAGAGAATGGGATTTAGATTGGAGGGCGCTGTAGTTCTTTTCTACCGTATTTGTAAGGTTTCACCCCTTTTAGACATGATTAAATACAAAAAACCGCAAGAAATCACAACAACAAACAAATCCGTATCAATACAAAACTTTGACGTTTTTGATTGCCAAATAAAAATCTTAATGTTAGTTCCGTTTTTCGCCACGCCCATTCTATTTCCGCACAGACTCTATATTAAATTTATTTGGCCATGGGCATAGCCATCCTGATTTTTCTGTTTAGCAAAGAGTTCATTTTAGGCATATAGGTTGAATATCTTTTTATCCCGGAATTCCCAAGGGAACGGGAACTTCGCGGGTAAAATCCCACCATTCTAGCGCAGCTAGTAATAACATATTAGAGCAAATTTGCTAAATACATTTTAAAGATAACTTGCTATCCTTATTTATCGTAGAGATAGAATTTCAAAAAAATATGAAACGCTTTTTTTTAAGTTTCAGTTGAGTTTATCCTTAGATTAAAACAAAAAGGGTAGATACGGCACTAGCCTCACAAAAGTGATCCGCACCAATTGTGGTCCACGACCCTAATCGCTTTAGTCACAACTTGACATGCAAACGACGTACATGTGAACGCCAAAAAGAAATATTGCTAATATTTTGTGTTTTTGATAAAACAATCCCTAAGTGTGTTTTTAAAAAGTGCTCAAATTGCTCAAGAACTAAAAATAAAACCCACGGCATCACTTTTCATTCGTAAGTACTATAAAATATATTTTTTCATAAAAATTGTTGTTTGTTTTGAAATTTATTCGGTAGTGACGTCGAGTACTGGTCGCCTGATTGGTCGGTAGTGCAGTGACGCGGATCTCGCCGTCTCGTTCGCGTTGCCGATGAAACTTAACGTGCTGTTTCGTTCGGGTCGGTAATTCAGTGACGCGGATCTCGCCGTCCCGTTCGCGCTGCTGTAGGATCAGTTTTTGTTTGATGCAAGTATGGGCGTACCGTATCTACCCTTTTTGTTTTAATCTAAGAGTTTATCTAAGTCAAGTTGCAAAGCTGTCAAGCTAGCCAAACTCGTTTTCCCATATAAACTTTGAACCCCTATTTTACCCAATTCACGGTGGAATATTCAAAAATCCTTTCTCGCTAGATGCCTTCGTGATTTGAACAACCTATTTACTGATCATGTCTCTAAGACTAAGGCCCGTATTACAGAATGACAACTAAGTGTTGATCTTTACTTGAGTACAGTTAGAAAGGGATGCCGCTATGTGCTATATATAGCGACACCCCTTACTAACTATGCTCAAGACTAGATCAATCACTGAGAATCTTTCTATAATACGGGCCTAAAATGGTAGCATGCGTTGACGCACTATCTAAAACTTCAACATGCTATATAAAGATATAAAAAGGGTAGATAGATAGATAGATTTAAAGAAATCTAAAGAAAAGTTTACTAGAAAAAAAAATCCACGCGGACCAGGCAGCGGACGGGACTCGAACCCGCATCCTGCGCTATCCGGGCGAATGCACTGACCATTATGCTACCACGGCCCTATTAGCCGCGTCGAAATTTTCCTAGCCTTAAGCTGCAAGGCAGCGCCATCTCTTCACATTGTAGGTAACCCACAATGTCAAATGAATACTTTTTCAAGTATTAAACATTTGAATTTTTCTTTTTTTTTTGATTTTTTTCTAGTAAACTTTTCTTTAGATTTAAACATCTAGCAGTTAAATGCTTAAAAAATAAATAAAATCATATGCTATATCTTTGTTTCATAAGAGTAGTTTCGAAAAATTAAAACACAGATAGCATTTTTATTTTATACAGAGTAACTGTGCAAAATTTTAATCTCCTATACAAACTTTTTTGTTGAAATTTGTAATTTTTTGAGGGTAGTTGTAAAGATTTTGATTTAACAGGCTCAGTACACATCTCCCAAAACTCAGCGTCCTATTTAACCTTATCACTATTTTAACAGTTTCTGACAAGCCTGGCTTATATTGTTTGTGGTAATATATTATAATATATGTATGATATCAAACTATAATGTTAATTATCTCCTCTTAATTTAATTAAATTATTGTTTGCTCTACCGATTAAATTACCCACACTTCAAATATTATTATAACCCTGCGTTGTCTGTGTGTGTTATGCTTTCAGTAGTAGAATATGAAAAGCTCAAGGAAGAATGGGTATTCAGATAAAAAATTAAATCTATCTCTCTCATATCGTGTCTCTCTCACTACGAGACATTGGCGAAATTTCTGTGTAAAACGCATGCACAAGCAACGATAATGATAACAATAACAACAACAATTCGATGACAAGCATGACAGTGACAGTTATAGATTTTTGGGTTGGAATTGGCGCCATACTCTTTTTGTATTGTTAAGATTATTTATTGTGGTTTCATTAACCTATTAAAAAATAATGTTCCCGATAATTTTGATAGATAATTAAATATAGTTTAAGCATAAAGCGATGCAAAACATACGAACAGCATACTTGAAGTTGATATCATCACTAAAATCACTTAATATAAATGGCTCAAAAGCCATGATGCCAAGCCACAATGAAAATAAAAAAAAAATAGTGAATCGTGTTTCCCTTTTTTAAGTTTTTAATTCCAGACTTAGACAACCCTCCTGAATTGTTTAATACATCTTTTGAGATTATTTTATTAACATTTCTGATAATGACATCTATAGACGCTAAAGATTTACTTCAACAAATATTTCGCCATTGACCTTTCATGATTAAGAGGCTGAATTTCAAAATATCCCATATTTACTTGTCTTGGCACTAATATGAACCAACTTTCCAAAATCCATTATTCTAGGTCCAGCCATTTCGACCGTGCGTTGATAAGTCAGTGTGTCAGTGTATCCTTTCCTCTCTTCGTATAATAGTATAGATGAAGATGATAGGATAGAGAATTATATAAAAGATAGGTGCTGACTAAAGAGTTCAGTACCTATCTTTTATAAAAAATCTTTTATAATTATCTAAACGGTAAACAGGAGAGCCTGTTTTTCACCTAGATAATTAGATGCCACCCACAAACTTATTTAGCTACTCGTAACTCGTAACTTAATAAGCCGTTCTATTAATATCTTAGCTTAGATTAAATCAAAAAGAGTAGATACGGTACACTCATACTAGCATCATCGAATAAAATATGATCCGACTCAACTACATAAGCAACTCTCACATACGCACACGTCTGTATATAAACATTCAATCGAGCGAGCGAGACAGAACTATACGCTTCAACGCAGCGTATTGTTGTCCTTTTCTTGATAACAAAGTAGCGATTACGGAAATAACATTCACGACAAACCGTGATTTTTGTCTGATTTTTTTAATATAAGTATCTTAGCTTTTTTATAACTTGCAGAATTTAATTAAAACAAAACGAGAAGATACGGTGCTCGCGGCTCAAAAGTGATCCACTTAAATTGTGGTGCATGACCACAATTTGCTTTAGTCACAATTGGACATTCAAACGCGCTGTATGTGCACTCAATATAACAATATTGCGTATATTCTGTATTATAAATATTAAACAATTCCTTCGATGCTTTTATAAATAACACAAATAGTTCAAAATCAAATAACAAATGCCTCGGCAACACTGTACATTCGAAAAACTGTTACGTTTTCGCGTTACGATTAGTGTCATTGGTGACTCAACGGTAAACATTGAACAATACCAGTCATAAAATACTTGAATCTAGTGCTTGGTGGGTGATAACGGACCCAGTCCGTATTGGTGGGTGATAACGGAGCCAGTGCGGATTGGTGTGACATAACGGACCCAGCGCGGATTGGTCGTTGATAATGGACCCAGTTGCGTTGCCGGCTCTGAAGGAAAAGATTTACCCGTCTTTTGAAGACCGACATAATAATAATAATATAGCCTCTTTATTTCCATAATGAATAAGTTATAATAAATATCATAGAATTATCATCAATACATGCATGAAACACTAAAATATTACAACAATTAATATTATAAATTAGATTCCATTACAATTAGCATTAGATAATTTCATTTCATACAATTGTCAAATTTTAAATAATCTATGTATACAAAGTAGTTTATAATTGAATGTCATTATAGACCTCTCGACGAGTAAAGGCCTCCTCGATTTTGCTCCACGTCTGTCTGTCCTTTGCTTTTGTGATCCAATTTTCACCAGCTTTTCTTATTATTTCATTTACCCATTTCTCTCTTGGTCTACCTCTTTGCCTTTTCTTTGTTGGTCCCTGCCAAGTAGTTACTCTCTTTGTCCATTTTTCCTTGCCACCATATCATAGCTGAAAGGAAAAACTGCTGAGGGAAGTCCGTTCCAGATCTTGCTGGAATGCAAGAAAATTAGTATCGACCTTACAGAAGAGAGTATAATTCACTGTCTTCTGTAAGGTAGAGCTTTCTTCCCCCTGATGAGCGCTTTTGGCTCCAATTTGGGCGGTAAATCATCTATACCCCTAATACTGTTAAAATATCACATTCTAAATAATATTTACTCGATTTTACATAACAATTTCAGCGTGGGATCTAAAATTTAAAATCAACAAAGCCTTGATCATGAAATTAACTTGGATTAATGAGAAATAAATTTAAATTGTTCTTGTTACCAAGCTACCAAGTTAATTCCCATGGAAAGTGATTTAACAAATAATTTTAGCTGCAAAGTGCCGTAATAAATTATGGGGATTTAAAGGTATTAGCGCTAGGTATTAGTTATTTGTTGCCCCTTAGCAACATTTTGCAGGGCCGCGATAAAGACAAATGGACAGTGTTTCAAATATTGTCTTAACTGAGTTAAAGTTTAGTCATTAAAAGTATTTACCATTAACAGACTTTGATGTCGAATGGAAATATTTTTTTGTCGGGACTAACGACTTACCTTGCCTTCTTCTGTTCGTATTGTATGTATGTATATTATGTGCTATAGTATTAAAGAACGCATCTAAAATATTTTAAATGAAGAAACTGATTGACTGACGACCAACGCACATCCCAAACCGCTAGATCTAGACTCGAAAGGCACCTATGATAATCCTTATGAGGTCAAGGCGTGCACTAAAAAAGGATTTGTCAAAATTCACCTTCTAAGGGTTTAAAATAGCGGATAGAAGTTTGATTGAATTAATAAACTTGAAACTTGGTACGAATACTTATTTAAATAAATTAATAAACTTTGTCAGTTTTAGTTTCCTAAAATACAAAATATTCAAAGATGAAAAGAAGAATAACAAATATTCAAAGATTGCCAAAAAGACTACGAATTTAGCTTGAAAGATCGAAGGATATTGAAAAATATAACGACATCGATTTCTTCTTCTCAGCTTTTCTTTTAAACTGTATTTCATTGAGTAGAATCATTTGTTTTAAGGTCTTCAATGTCCTCCTTCTTCTTATTTATATTTGAATAACTACTACAGAGAATTGAGAGGCCTATGTTCTTTCATTTACATTTGACAATTGTGGCCGTTTCCGTGACCATAGTGGAGTCTTATTAATAATAAAGTTGGACTTCTTGGCGGGATCGGGAAGCGTCACTTTCGCAGTTTTGTTTTTCTTGTTAAGAATTGTGTTGTGGCGGATGTTAGTGTCTAATAATGGTGGATTATATTAACCACTAAGTCACGGTAATAATATCATACAGTATTCTATCTTTATACAAACGGTCGGAAAGCGAGTCATACCTACGCCACTCGAGTTCGATGTGCTCTCGGCGGGCACCCAGTCGCGAATGCGCCGCCGCGCCGCAACGACGACCGAACGCATCGGTCTGAATTGTTTTTTATGCAGTTAGCCGTGCTTAAACATGCGTTTTGTATTGTAAATATTTGATCTAATTAAGTAGATACCTACATAATTTAGTATGGAAAAGAACAAACGACGATCAATATCGTACAACAGCACAATTGCTGTTTTTGGTTGCTTGAACTCTTAAATAACACACCCAGAGATATCATTTTTTAAATTACCTGAAATATTGGAATGGTGTCTTACCTTTATAGAATATTTTTATATACCTATCTACTAGTACGTTATTTGTTTCTAATATTTAGGTATTTCGGTTTTTCCATCGGGCAAAATATCTGGAATAATATATAAATAAGTGGTTAGGATGAAAAAAGAGACAAACGAGTAATCTACCTACACTCGCGTTAAAAACAAAACTACATAAAATACTGTAGGCTGGCGGCCCTACCGCGTGCCAACGCAGCGCTCGGTGTAGGCATTTATTTTCAAGGACAGGGCGGAGTCACAATACTGTATAGATAATATTACCGTGACTAAGTGTTCGGGAACATGCACAAGTGTTGGCAAGTGAAACAAAATAGTGGAAAGTGTCTTTCGACGTTCCCTCAAGAAGTCCACGGGGAGGTTCCAGTAAATCCCCACACTTTTACTGAAACATAGGGAAAGGGGGATTGACTTGACCGCCACTTACTTTGACTTGATTTATTACTTTGACCACGAGTGCTATAGTATTTGTAAACGTTTAATATTTGACATTGGCTAAATGCACAAGCCGTGCGAAGCCATATAGAAAATAATAATAATAATAACGTTCTGCAATAATAAAATAATACGTATTTGTACTTTTCATAAGATAGGACACAGAATTTATTTAATTTATTTAATTATAACTAAAAATAACATAATAGTTTACTTTCTTTCTGCAAGATGCCATCATTTTTAGTCACATGTTCTTTATCTGCAGTAATATTTTCATCCTGCGATGTGTCAATTTGTGAGAAAGAATTAATAATTGACTCATTTTCTAAATAAATAAATAAAAAATTAAAAACAAACCAACACACCAATTAATCTGGCCCCAAAGTAAGCACTGTAAGGCTTGTGTTATGGGATACGAGGGTAACGGATAGAATACATATACTGTACATATATAAGTATATTTATATAGAAACTAGCTGACCCAGCGAACTTCGTACCGCCATAAAAAAGTAAGGGTTGGTGGTAGAAGGGTGAAAAGTGAATCTAAACCATTCTCAGATCCCCTTGAACACACACAAAAAATTTCATCAAAATCGGTCCAGTCGTTTAAGAGAAGTTCAGTGACATACACACTCACAGAAGAATTATATATATAAAGATACATATTAAACATCCATGACTGGAGTACAAATGCTCGTATTCCTCACACAAACATCTGCCCCCACCGGGATTCGAAACCGGGACCTCTCGAGTCGGCGACACCATGAAACCCGGCGTACAAACCACTCGTCTAAAAATGATGGTTGTAGGAAGTGGTGACTCCTCCATATCAATAATTTGTGAACTATAATGAAATCACTGTCTTGTACTCTCTCACTCTTTTTTTTTTTTTTTTTTTTTTTTTTTAATTCCGACACTCACACCAATTAGCCTAGCCCCAAAGTAAGCACTATAAGTCTTGGGTTATGGGATGCTAGGGTAACGGATAGAATACATATACTGTACATATATAAGTATATTTATATAAATACATATTAAACATCCATGACTGGAGTACAAATGCTCGTATTCATCACACAAACATCTGCCCCCACCGGGATTCGAACTCGGGACCTCTCGAGTCGGCGACAGCCATGAAACCCGGCGTACAAACCACTCGGCCACGGAGGTCGTCTTTATTTCATTTCTAAGCGTTTAATTTTAAAGAAGATATTCATCAGCAATGAATATCTATTTTATTGATGAAACATCGACAATGGTAACAACATAAAAAATAACAAAGCTGTCACTTACTTAGGAGCCACCTTATAAGGTAACACTTAGTATGGTGAAAACGAATTTAATTAAGTACTCGATTTTGGAGTTACTTAACTTAAGTGAGACTTACTTATGAATCCGTTAGGGATTGGTTGTTGAAAACGCGCATAAGTCGTTTTACTTTGCTATTTTGGTTAAAATTGTTAGTTATACTTAACTTATTGTAAACTAGTGGCCCGCCCTCGCTTCGCTTCGGTATAGAGCTGTAGTGTAAACTATAGTTTTTGTTCTCAGGCTTGTGCTATAAACAATGACTTTATTTATATAATTACACGTGTTATTGTGAGTCAACCATAAAAGATAGACATATGCTGTTGCGGGATATTTTTTAGACAATTTTATGTAGAATATTTTCACCATACATGATTTCTGTGTAACTTTAACCATTAAGGCTGCACACGCGACGGAAGCTTAAAAATGGAGTAACTTCTCCCGTTTTCTCAACATTTCCCTTCACTACTCTGCTGCTATTAGTTGTAGCGTGATGAAAAGTATACTATAACCTGCCCAGGAGTATGAAGAATAATTGTACCAAGTTTGGTTAAAATCCGTCGAGTAGTTTTTGTTTCTATAAGGAACATACACACAGACAGACAAAAATTTTACTGATTGCATTTTTGGCATCAGTATCGATCACTAATCACCCCCTGATAGTTATTTTGAAAATATATTTCATGTACAAAATTGACCTCTCTACAGATTTATTATAAGTATAGATATAGATTAATAATATTAATGTGATGAAAGATGACATCAACACATGTTTTTAGTTTTTGATGTCATCTTTCAATTGACGACACTGTATTATACAGGGGGAAAAATAACCCTTGCTGAGTTTCTTGCCGGTTGTTCTCGGTACAAGGTCTCCGTGGCCGAGTGGTTTGTACCCCTGGTTTCATGGTGTCGCCGACTCGAGAGGTCCCAGGTTCGAATCCCAGTGGGGGCAGATGTTTGTGTGATGAATACGAGCATTTGTACTCCAGTCATGGATGTTTAATATGTATTTCTATATAAATTACAGTACAGTATATGTATTCTATCCGTTACCCTAGTATCCCATAACACAAGCCTTACAGTGCTTATTTTGGGGCTAGGGTGATTGGGGTGAGTTTTGGAAATATTTATTTATTTATTATTATTTATTTAATATGATTCTTCTCACTAGCTTATTGTACTGTAACTGTTACTGATTGTCCTTAAAATTATTAGTAAATAAATAGGGAGATTGGGCCAGCGAGATAATACAAGCGGTTAAATTTAATAATGTGTTAACAGGTGATCGAAACGTCGAACTGTTTAACAACGGAGCTCGTGATGACGCCTTAATGAATGGAACCAATTTAAACTGGACACCGTATCATTTAAGTTGATAACGATTTTGCCATTGTTGTATGACTGCACAGATTATATTAAATGTCAATTTTACTAGTTTATAATATCTTCAATGTATCACACTAAGTGTCAACAACCACAAAACGCCGCCACCGGCATATTTCTTGTAGTTTTCATACATTTTATATGGACTCGCCACACACGGTACGCCGGTGGCCGCCACACGCTACAAATCGTCGTCGCTTCTTGTGGCCCGCACCGGCCACTTGATGCGCCGATACAAAACGCCGCCACACGTCACTCGCACGATTGCCCACCCCTCTCTCCCTTGCCTTAGTCGGCCGCTGTCGCGCGCTTCAGCCACTTTAGTAGCGGTTTCTGGCTTCTCGTGGCGGCGTTTGTGGCTGTGGCGTGTGGCCCGTGTCGCCGCACACTAATATTATAACTAATACTAATTATTAATTAATTAATTAAAGGCGAAAGTTTGTGAGTAGTATGTCTGTATGTTTTCTTTGTTACTTCTTAACGTCTAAACGGCTGGAGCGATTTTAATAAAATTTGGTAAGGAGTTAGCTGTAATCCTGAATGAACACATAGGCTACGTTTTACCGCGCGAAAATATCCCTAATAAACCGCGGGTAACACCACGAGGCACAGCTAGTTGATCTATAAAAATATATGATTTCTGTACTCCTTCTCCGAAAGAAAATATGAATACAAAAAAAATAATGAGAATAATATACATATATTTTTTCATTTCATAATCATTTATTATAACTAATCGACGAAATATTTTACATTAAACTTTTTACAATAGTCAGTTTCAGATGTGCATAAATATATCATTAGGAATGTTGATAAATTATGTAATTATTATTATCAGACTATTATCATTTTTTTAAATATTAATTAAATCGACATTGTCTGCATTATTAATTACAGTGACAAGTGGTTTATGGTAACTAAAATAAGACACATGGACGTTCGTAGATACGTGGTTCACGAATCTTAAAAATACCGCATCAATGGTTGCACCATACCTCGTTGTCCCCATTGCTCTATCAGAAACAATATCTTAATTCAGTTCAGATTTAAAAAAAAATATTATAGTCAATCCGTCATCTTTGTTTGTCAAAGTAGCGCGACATAGAATGCGCACCAAAAACGTAACGAGATCATTCATCGATAGATTTTACTCCTCACATTTTTCTCATACCGGGCCCCTTATAAATGCAAATCGATTCTTAAGGAGTAAACTCCAAAAAACACTAGGTTCCCGTTTCAGAAGTCCAAGCACTAATTTTCAATAGCTTTGTAACGTTTTGTTATTGCCAGTTTTACTATGGAAAAAGCTTGATTATTCTTACGTCCGATTCGTCCGTGGCGCTGCTTGGTGCGTAGTAGCCGATTCTCAAACCTACTGAATATGCATATAAAAATTCATAAAAATCGCTGCAGAAGAGCACTCTAACACACTCATTAGATCGGCGTCGGGATACGCTCCACACACTCCATCTCGATTCAGGCCCCGCAGGCCCAAACACGCACTCACAGCCACACACAATAAACTCACGCGCGATCTCGCGGCCCTCTTGGCCGCTGAGGATCCAACACCCGCGATGAGTCCCCCCCGCCCCCCCGACACAGAGAGGTTCGATTCCTCTCAGTCCCCTCCCGTTTCAAGTGCACATCTGAGTGCACTTGTCCTCTAAGCGCATTTTGCGTTATTTTAAACTATGCACTAGTTTAAACTAACGCAGCGCCGCATCATCCCCCTCTCGGGGGGTGATCGCTTCAGATGAAGCTTGTAAGGCCCTTCTGGCCATAAGCATGAATAAAGGGTGTTTTTTAGTCAGTAGGAGTCTGACATAACCTTACAGCCGGCTGTAGGGTATCCATGAGGATTTCTCACCCTCTCCCCCGCCTGGGAGGAAACAAAAAAAAAAAAAAAAAAGGTCAGGCCGTTTCGGAAGAGTATGGTAACTAACATTGTGACAAGAGAATTTTATATGCAACATAAACTTAAGAAAAAATTAACAGATCCAAATAAACTCCACCTGCTCACGTGTTCCCTCCTTCTTACAACCTGGGATCCTTTAAAAGAGGCGTGCAGAAGCGACATGCAGGCCGGCAGGGTGAGGATGGCTGGTGTGGCAGGTAGATCTGCTGTACCAGCTATCTTCGCGTCTGGACTTCACCGTCACTTAACATCAGGTGGGGTGGAGTCAAATGACTCCGACAAATGTCGGACCTATATATATATCTATATATATAAAACTCAAAGGTGACTGACTGACATAGTGATCTATCAATGCACAGCCCAAACCACTGGACGGATCGGGCTGAAATTTGGCATGCAGGTAGATGTTCTGACGTAGGCATCCGCTAAGAAATGATTTTGATCAATTGTACCCCCATGGGTATAAAATAGGGAATGAAAGTTTATATGAAACTTTGTCGATTTTAAACCGATCGGGCTGAGACTTTGCATGCAGGTATAAGAAGAATCATAGATGAATGTCATAGCCTGAGAACAAAAACTGTAGTTTACACTTCAGCTCTACACTGAAGCGAAGCCAGGGCGGGCCGCTAGTAAAAAATAAAATTCAGCCATCGCATTGATCTTTCTACCAGTAAAGTACATTTATGACATTTTGTGATTTTAAATATAATATGAAGTTCTTCTTAATCAAGCGTTCCATTTTTAGTGGCAAACGATCTAATTAGTCGCTCAATTAAGTACATACGTTACATCATAAAAGCATTGCTGTGTCGCTTAATGGATCGCGAGATTAGTATGGGCTGCAATATAGCTTGCTTTAGTAGTGTGGTTTATAGACATTATAAAAAATAAATAAAACTAGTTTTTTACGGGTTAATGCACGAAACTTTATTTATTTATTGACGTTACCTTTACAGGCGACGTCGTCAGAATCAAATTTTATTTAATTTTGTCGAGCTACCTTCGAAAGACTTTTATTGAGCGTTCGGTTATTTCATTGTTCGATTTTTAAATTTTTTATTGTCTATGTATGAATTTATTACTTAATTTAGTTAATAAAGTACTTTATTTAAAATTCTTTTTGTAATTTTGAGTTTATTTATTTGACCCTAACTACCGTAAACTACCACCGGTTCCAAAATTGGGAGACCTTCCTGAGAAGAACCGGCGAAACAAACTCAAGAGAGGCTTTCTATCTCCTTCTGATGTTAAATTATGCAAACAAAAAGAACTAATAGTATCTTGTACTATTAGTTCTTTTTGTTTGATTATTTATATTATAAAATTTGATTCAGACGACGTAGCCTGTAAAGGCTACGAAACGTCAATAAATAAATAAAGTTTCGTGCATTAACCCGTAAAAACTAGTTTTATTTAATGAGTTATGTACGTGAAAACCTAAGAAACAAATATATTATAAAAAATGTTTATTGAATAAAATTAATAGTCAAACATTGGAGTGATTTTGATGTTTTTTTTGAATGACCTGACTACTTATGATCTTACTTAAAGAAACAAGTAACTGAATGGCTTTTGAATCTTATACTCGTATATGATCGATGGCGCAAGTGGTTATCGCGTACGGCTGCGATCGTTGAAGTTAAGCAACTTTCGCAGTGGTCGGTCATTGGATGGGTGACCAAAAATTTACTATCTCGAGCTCCTCCGTGCTTCGGAAGGCACGTTAAGCCGTTGGTCCCGGCTGCATCTGCAGTCGTTAGCACCCACCAATCCGCACTGGGCTCGCGTGGTGGGACACGGCCCAATCTCCCTATTCCATCCATGGGAAGGCCTGTGCTCCAGCAGTGGGGACATTAATAGGCTGATGATGATGATGATGACTCGTATATGACGAGGTGGAAAAACTTATGCAAGTTGACGTATGGGATTGGGCTTAATAAAGGGGTTTATAAATGATTTTTGTTATTTATTATTTAGTTTTCTTTTAATAATTAGTTTGAGATATGTATGTGTATATATTTATGATATGTATATATTTTTGTAAACAAGTTGTGATGACGACGAGAGAGCGAGGCATTCTAATACAGGTAGTTATATGTTTACCTTAAAGAGTGCTTCAATAACTTTTATGTTAATTTAATTTGGTTACAGAATAAATATTTTTAATTTTTTTTTTCATGATCTTACTCCGGAAGTAGGTGGAGTAAGTAACTTTTGAGCTTACTAAAATCCAAACGGCAAGTCACTCATCATCATCATCATAAGAATAATGTCCCCACTGCTGCGGCACAGGCCTTCCCTATAGATGGAATAGGGAGATTGGGCTATAACCCACCACGCGGGCACAGTGCGGATTGGCGGGTGCTAACGACTGCAGATGCAGCCGGGACCAACGGCTTAACGTGCCTTCGGAAGCACGGAGGAACTCGAGATAGAAGATTTTCGGTCACCCATCCAATGACCGACCACTGCGCAAGTTGCTTAACTTGCGCAGCCGAATGCGCTAACCATCCGCTTCTCAGCATTCATTTGAAAGATAAATAAAAAAGGTAAATTTAAAAAATCAAAAAACCCGACTGCTTAATTGTACTTCAAATAAAAACTGAAAAGAAAAAAACAAGTCCAGTAGTAATTCTGTTAATAAGGAACAAAGCTATTTTAACAGTCGGGACCCATTAGATATTCAAGAATACATAAGAAGAAGAATAATAATATTTTTCAATAATGGGTCCCGACTGTTAAAGAATCTTTGTTCCTTATTAACAGAATTATAGACTACTGGACTTGTATTTTTCTTTTCAGTTTTTATTTGAAGTACAATTAAGCAGTCGGGTTTTTTGATTTCTAAATTTACCTTTTTTATTTCACACTTTTTAGTTAGTTAGTATTTTAAGACAGTGTATACCGTAGTCTTGTTACTTCAGTAAGGGAATTAATATCTCGAGAATTATTAAGTACCTTGCGGTGGTCTAAAAGATTAAGACATAAAGAGACTTTACCAGCGGGGCCAAGGCTACAGATGGGCCTCAATTTTCGCAAAAATGTGTGAAGTTAAATCAAGTCATTACATAAATATCTAATGAATGTAAATTTTATAGTAAACTACCACTTATTCAATAATTTGTTAATGCAAAATGTACATGTTGGAAATAGATATCAAATAATATTTTAGTTTTGATTCACTATTTTAGCGGTAATGGCTTACACATTAAAAATGGATATATGGTGTCACGGACTTTTTTTTAGAACTATCTTTATTGACATATTGCATGCCTGTATGGGGTGGCGCAGCCAAAACGCGTTTTATTGATGTTGAGCGCTCTCAGCGAAGTCTCATTAAGGTCATGTATTTTAAAAAAGGCAATTTTCTACTGAGTGCCTCTACAAAATTAGTAATTTATTATCTGTAAGGAAGCTGTACGTAGTTCATGTTATTCTAAAAAAACATAAGTCTCTAACGTATGACCCTAAGATTTCAAAAAGGAGAAGGAAAGACATTATTATACGTGCTCCTAGAACCAACACTTTATTTGCTAGCAGTCAGTTCGATAGTCGATCTATACACATATACAACATCATTAATAAATATATTTATGTATATGATAAAATTTATTATCAATGCAAAGATCTACTGATAAAATGGTTAACAGCTAAAACATATGATGAAATCGAGATACTATTAAGCAGAACCTAGTATTCTTGCACACACTAAGACACATATACACGCACACACACTACACCAACATACACACACACACACATGCATACAAAATACAAACACTCACTCCCACATTTACAGTTACGTATACATAAACACCAAACGTCTAAACTAATTAGATCTTGGTCATGGTTTGTTTAGATTTTATTGGATTGTTATACTTATATATTTTAACCCGGCGTTCGCACAGTTGGGTCTATTTGACCCGAGCAGTTTTCAAATGAGTGTGTTTCTTAAAATGTTTGTGCGACTTTGCCAAACTTCCCAGTAGCTGGAGCTAATGGTCTCCCCTCCACGTGGGATTCGCCAATCAGTCGTGTTGCGGCCGCAGCGAGTGATAGACACGAGAGCATGCAATGTTGTACTGCCGAGATTGTGCAGATGATAAGGATACTATGACTGACGTATGAGACTGATACAAATAGTATAATATTATTAGTTTACTAAAGATTTGATTAACATGTAACAAATTAGTTTAAGTTATACAAAAAAGTTTGTTTTGTTAAAATTTTATTACTTTAAGACAGAGGTTGTCCCTTTTTGTTAATGTTTTGTGACACTTTTATGAAAATGACATTAAAAAGATAGTTTCGTATCATGTTGTGTTTTTTTCTACTCAAACCTATAACGATAATCGTTTTATACAGATAGTACAACCACAAACCAAATTTATTTTAACTTTTGTAATTATGGCGTTTTCTTATACGGGTCCTCTCGACCCAACCCTACTGTCGTTGATGCATATTTGACTGTGCTGACGCCGGGTTAAGGAAGAGCTGTATCTCCTGACACAGGCTATTTAAGCTTAAAAGGAGATGCAGGTCATTAGTTTAAGATCACATTATTGTTCAAGCCAATAAAAATTTATTATTATTATTTATTATTATTATTTAAGAGATACATTTTCACTCTAAGTACATTACATTCATGTAGCTTTTATTGTTTTTGCAGTGCAGGCCAAAATGGCTCGCAGATGAGAGATTTTTTTCCGTCTTATGTGACACTTATTGTTATATTTTGGCCAATTCACTCAATAACAACATAAATTATTATATATATGTTATTATCATATATGAACTATATTACTGTTAAGTTTCATTAAATAATAAAATAAAAATAAAAAAATTATTTATTTCGGACAACAGCAGCCCATATCAATGATACAAATGCAAACAATAAATTAACATTAAATTAATTTACAAAAAAAACATCATCAATAATAAAAAAATAAACAAAACAAGTCAATCTTTTCACATTAATAATATTTAAATAAATAAAAGAAATAAAACATGTCAATATTTACTATTAGTCAGTACATGAACCATGCAACAATGACGCATGTACTGACAGTCGATTCTGTTCGCAAACAAGCTCAGAATGCCGTTGGAGCTGGCCCGAACCCTACGTACCAGTGATGCACATCGTTTCCGTATGATGGTGAAGAAACAGTCCACCTGTGCATCAGCAAACATCCCTGATGCGCTGCAATAACGCGGCAGCCCCATCAGCACTCTGAACGCGTTATTGTACTGAACACGCAGAGCGCTGTACTGTTTCTGTGTATGGCGTAACCACAGGCTGCTCGTGTAAAAGTTAGTGCAATATGATCGGAACAGAGTACGTTTAACTTCCGCGGAGCTACGAGCAAACCTGCGAGCCACCATATTGGCCCTTACAGACAACGCCCTACGTTCTCTTTCAATATCTGCATCGTCATCCAGGTCTGAGGTAACGATATGACCTAGGTATTTAAATTTATCCACAAATTGAAGAGGTGTTCCATATAATTTTATAGAAGGAATGGTAAAAGAACTTTTCCCTCCGACCTTGAAGACCATGCATTCACTCTTTTTGACATTATAAATCAGGCCGTGTTCTCGAGCATAATTCTCGCAAATTTTCAACATTTTAGTGATACCACAGACTGATGCACTCAACAAGACCATATCATCAGCATAATTAATATTATTGACCGGTGTACCGTCAATATGACAACCGACACGGCTGCCACTAAGCTCACCAATCAGTGCATCAATATACAAATTAAAAAGCCTAGGTGAGGTCAGCCCTCCCTGCCTCACTCCGCACTCCATTCTATACGGCTGTGAGTAGGTATTGGCCCATCTTACAACATTGACCTGGTTTTCATACCAAAATTTGAGAATATTATTAAATTCTGATGGAATATTTATGTCATTTAACTTCTGCCATAGTATGTCATAACAAACCAGGTCAAATGCTTTGGAAAGATCGAGGAAACAGGCATATACGGGTGTGTGGCGGTCGGTGTAGTACTTGACAGTCTGCTTCAAGCTCAGGATAGCCGTATCAGTGGAGAGGCCTGGCCTAAAACCGAATTGATTATCATGTAAGGTTAGATAATCGTCTAGCTGAGCATTAAGCAGACTATCAAGCACTTTCGCCACAATAGTGGCGAGTGAGATAGGCCGATAATTAGACTTGTCACATACATCACCAGTTTTATTTTTCACAATCGGTACTACCACGGTTTTCATAAGATCCGCAGGAAGGTACGAGTGTCCGATACAAAGCGAATAGAACATCGCTAACACCCTGGGCAAATGTGGACCCGCATATCTCAGGTGCTCAATGCTGAGCCCGTCGTGACCGGGAGATTTACCGTGCGACATAGATTGAATAGCATTCTTAACATCTTTAGCTAAAAATCTAGTTCCCATCTCTCGATTACACGGACCCAACATATCACACATATTATTCGCTGAGTGAGATGAGCACCGCGGTGATTTAACAGTGAACTGCTCTCTGAACAAGTCAGCTATACTTTTTATGTCATGAACGCCGTCGACACTCACAGGGAGGCTATGTTTACCATTTAGAGACTTTGTGGCTGCCCAAAATTTACGAAAGTCATGTTTTGAATGTTTGGATGATAACATGTCCATTTTTAACTGTTCACTATGATTTTGACACCACTTTAAGCGGGACTTGAAAATTTTTCTACTTTCAATCATTTCATTATACACTGGACCTGTCCTAGGTTTTTGGTTTAACAACCATTGTTTAAATTTACACCTAGCCTCTCTGTGAGCATCCCGCACATGCCTGTTCCACCCCAAGACAGGCTTTCGTTTATTTTTTATATTAACAAATTCACTATAGCCAGCGACAGCGGCCTGTCTCAATGCATTTACAATTTGATCATACATTTGGTCAATAATAAATCTATGGTCAATATTATTACATACACGATCACAACAAAACGATAATTCATTAGGAAAGTCTATTAATTTTAATTTATCATTACATAATTTACAATATATGTCAATTTGTTTAGGCTTACGCTCACCCCATAATACCTTATTAATTCCATTAAATTGGTCAAATAAAATTTTAGGTTTTACCATGTCAAGATTACATTCTAATATTAAGGGAAAATGGTCCGACCATAGAACGTCATAATCAATCGATACGGTTAGAACAGAGTTAGCTGCTGACTTAGTAACAATGCAATGGTCCAACCACCTACTGCACCCATGTGCTTCGCTAATGTAAGTATATGCACCGGAGTTCAAACCCAAAACCTCCGTATCAGCACACACCCAATCTTGTTCACTACAGAAACATGATAGTTCGTCAAAAAATGGTTCATAGGGATGAGCATTAAAGTCTCCAAGTATATAAACTGTTTCAATATTGTCATTACTAATTATAGCACTTACCAAACTCAAACAATCCGTAAATTCCGTTATATTTTCAAGTTTATCCGTAGGCATGTAAACACTGAACACTAAGAATGACCTTTGACCTAAACACACCTTTATCGCACATATTCTAGGGTTGTCACATTTCACTATGGAGACGTTTCGAAAAATGCGTTTATCCCACAGGAGTGCCACACCGCCAAATGGCCTTCCTCGCAGCATGCCTGCCTCTGTGTCCACTGCTGATGTCCCTGTCCATCCGAAATCCTTATTGATATGACTCAGGAACTGAATATCATCAGGGAGAAGCCAAGTTTCTTGCAGTGCAATTATACCTGAAGTTTGACAGAGCAATTGCACGTAATCAATTGAGCGTTTAACACTCTTACAGTTAAAACTGACTAACCTGTGTGTTGAACTATTTGCCATCAGGATTAAAAGCAGGGCCACGTACAGTATTTGAACTGTTCACCGTCTTTGGCTTAAAATGCACAAATCGTCGAAAAAGTATACCTTGAGGCCACAAGTTACTGTCAAGAAACACTGATAATTTTTGTTCAGATACAAAGAATTTGTAAGCTTTGTACCCTCTTTCTCTTTTAAAAGAAATTTTCTCTAGTGTTATATTTTCCTTCGTTTTCTTATATACGTAATCTCTGATGTCGGAGTCAGTCGTATCTTTATGGACTTTGGTAATGAAAATTGGCACTTTATTTACCGCTGCTTTGAACTTGCCTTCATCATCTTGTGAAACACCAGTCGTACCATGATAACGATAGTTCATTTTGGTCTTTCGTCGTTGTACCAATTTCCACTCGCCGTCGCTCCTTACTTTTTCTGCAAATGTTGTTTTTGGTATCGCGTTCTCGCAATACGCAGTGCTTGCACTGGCTATAGGTGTAGATGTATTGCACAGCTGATTAGCGGCAGTGACCGGCTCGCGTGAAAAACCAGTCTCGCGTCCAGTTAACGTTATATGCAGGGCGCCTCGACCACTCGTATTTGTTTTGTTAGGAGGGTATTCTTGCGATTTACGTTCGTTGTTGCAATTTAAGTTCGATAAATATGACAAATTGGCAAGGTCACAATCAGTTAATGACGAATTCATATGTGTAAGTCCAATGGGTCCACTATCCACACATGCACCTCGCTTCTTATTTACGTGTATATTACGAAAACGGTTAGGTGTAGAACGATTGGGAGATGTAATTTTGCTGTTCATCTCATTCCTTAAGTCTTCTAGCTGTTGAGACGTTACATATTTTGACTTTATGTCTTTCAAATCGCTTTGTAGAATCAATAAATCTTTCAGGATTTTAGTGGCATCCAAGTGGTCCCATGTAATCGGTGGTAGTTTTTCCAATTCTCGGGCAACGAAAACTGGTATGAACTCCGGATCCGTCCCTTTAAACAGTGTAATTATGTCCATCATGTCGCGGTTTTCTTTCCCTTGTCTTTTACGCAAAATTTTTCGTTTTTCACTTGGTAACGATTCAAATAATAACGACTTTGATTGCGTTATCTCATCACTTTTAAACGACGTAACACATAATCTCACTAGAGTATCTTCATCCATTATGGAGATTTTATTTTGTACAAACGCAAGTAACTCGTCAATTACTATATTACAAGTATTGCACTTCACAGTTGACGCCATTTTTGATCGAAATACAGTATGCGCACGATACTTTTGGATACGTGTTTTCACGTCAGAAGACGGCGCACGGCTAAAAAAAGTTAATTAAAATCCATTCAGTATTTTTTAGGTGAAAGAGTAAGAAAGATCCATTTCCATATAAACGTAAGATTGAAATTGCGCAAATGATTAATATACAACTTTAAAGCGTTGTAGATCCTAAACAATCATATAAAATGAAAAATGGTGTAAGGAACCTCAACATGATTTTTGATTATCTAGACAGTGATACCCCACTCGACATATTTTGTCAACTTATTTTTTTTACTTCGTGGCGCCTAATTTTGCCCATATTGAATTTTGATAACTATCATATCTTTAGTAGTACTCCTATGATTGGGACGAATCGATTGATGTATGAATCATCAAAATCGGTCCAGGCGTTTGGTCTCTAGTGTGCCACAAAGGAACAAACATACATATATAGACTGTTAAACACTATACCCTGTCTGCGCGTCGGGCTTCGCGCTCTTGCATTGCGCAGTCGGGTAAAAAGGGATTCTAGCGGGCTTAATTTATTCTAGGAAATGAAATTAGGCCACGCCGCATCAAATCAAGGCTATGAGGAGGGTAAACCCGAAGGTCAAACGGAACCCCTAGCTTTCCAAATCACAAAAAACGTCGTACTTTTCATCGCACGTAAATTTTTTTGGCAATACCTACACGATATTCCAATTTAGCTCCTGAACATTTTGAGAGGAAAATTTACAAATGGCACATTCAAAGGAGATTGCTCAGCTTCCATACATGTTTGGCCTAAAGACCAATAATAATGAAAAATTGTTTCCTAGATTCGAAATTATATATAAATTACTGTAGAAACGAATATTATTGACGGATACCCCTGAGAACTTCTATAAACCATATACACTGAACATATTAAAATAATAAAAAACAAATAAGTTATTTAATAAACTAAGGAAATTATGCCAAGTACCGAAATTATGGATTCGATTTAGGTACATAGAGCATGTACATTAACAGATAGTTGCCTATTTTTAAAGTTAATGCATAAGAGTAACTTTTAAAATCAGGTGTCATTTCCAGTTATAATAAATTACTCTGTGACAGAAACTGTGTGATGATTGTGAATGAGCCACAGATTAGAGAGAATTTTTAAACTCTCGCTAACCAAAGAAAGCTAAGAGATTTAGGTTCTATAGCCATATATTCAATAGCTTCATTATTTTTGTTAGGTTGTTTTTAAGATAACCATATTTAAGATTTTTACTGTATCACACCTTATAATTTTATTTTTTTATAGTCAGGGAACGTAGGTCCATAGATAGAGATACCTTAAAGTCTAACATATATACAGATTATAATGTGTTTATGGAGGTGTTTGGCGAAAAATGTATGGCAATAGACTTTATGATGTCGCCTACCATCTATAATCTGAGCACATTTGCATCTAGTGAAAATTATAATATAGTAGTGGATATTAATACCAGTGTAATAAAAAAAATAATTTTTTTTTCGATCTTTACAAAACAGATTTGTTTTTATGGTATATAAACAACTTCGATCAGTCTTTGGCTGAATGTTACTACACCCATAGCCATTAAAAATTATTCGTATGTTTTCCAAACCGGTAAAATTAAAAGTCCTTTTTAAAGTAAATATATTATACAAAGGTGTCCGTTGAAATCTAATGACTGTAAATTAAATTATAAATTACGCCAAGAATTACCGTGTATGTCAATATTTTTTGTGCAATTAGGCCAATTTGAGCAATCTCCTTTATTAGTCATATTTTTTCATAGCTGGTAAGGTTTTTAATGCACAAAGAACTCATTTGACATTGCGGGTTATCTACAATGCGAAGAGAAAGGAATAAGAAAGGCTAGAAAGAATTCGACACGGCCATCAGGGCTGCGGTAGCATAATGGTCATTGCATCATCATCATCATCAGCCCATTAATGTCCCCACTGCTGGGGCACAGGCCTTCCCTATGGATGGAATAGGGAGATTGGGCCATGACCCACCACGCGGGCCCAGTGCGGATTGGTGGGTGCTAACGACAGCAGATGCAGCCGGGACCAACGGCTTAACGTGCCTTCCGAAGCACGGAGGAGCTCGAGACAGTAAATTTTTGGTCACCCATCCAATGACCGACCACTGCGAAAATTGCTTAACTTCAACGGTCATTGCATTCACCTGGATAACGAAGGGTGCGGGTTCGAGTACCGCCTGCTGCCTGGTCCGCGTGGATTTTTTTCTAGTAATATTGTCTTTACATTCAAACATCAAGCAGTTACATGATTAAAAAATCTAAATTATAAACACACTAGCAGCCCGCCCTCGCTTCGTTTCGGTGTAGAGCTGAAGTGTAGACTACAGTTTTTGTTCTCAGGCTTGTATTATACACAATGAATGATTCATCTATGATTCTTCTTAAACCTGCATGTAAAGTCTCAGCCCGATCGGTTTAAAATTGACAAAGTTTCATACAAACTTTCATTCCCTATTTTATCCCCTTGGGGGTAGAATTGATCAAAATCCTTTCTTAGCGGATGCCTACGTCATAACATCTACCTGCATGCCAAATTTCAGCCCAATCCGTCCAGTGGTTTGGGCTGTGCGTTGATAGATCACTATGTCAGTCGGTCACCTTTGAGTTTTATATACGAGTATATAGATAAAACTTTTTCACGAATTACAAACTGGAGGCGTGGTGTATTTTTCCATGATTGTTCGAAAATACTATTCTTTGTATTGATTGCGTTTTCGATTTTCACATTCGGTAGATATTGAAGAAGTAAGGTTTCGACTCAAGCGAGTGGCAAGTAGGGATGTCGAAAGTTAACAAAAAATATCGATATATCGATACATCGATCTTTTAAAAAATATCAATATCGGCTTCGATATATCGCGAAAAAAACATCGATATATCGATATATCGGACCAATTTTCCCAAAAATATCGTACAGTAGCTCACGAAATATGACACGCGGAATAATAATGGAACGAAAATTATCTCTATAAAAATAGACCCTATTTTCGAATGATGACATAGACAATATTAAATACAGCACAGATCATAGATATGTTGAATATCATTTATCTGAGATCCAGTTACGATTTTTCCAGAGACGAATTTAGTTAGATCGTGATATGCCGCTAATAATTAAAAAAATATCGTTTTTGATACGAATTTCGATATTGGTTATTTTGTATCGATGTATCGATATATCGAATTAAAATATATCGGCAAAAAATATCGATATAGCGATCAAAAAATATCGATATATCGATACATCGATATATTTTCAACAAGCCTAGTGGCAAGCAAGCAAACATATTGATAGATAAGGGTCCCCTTTCAGTTCAGTGTGTTATTTATTTGTAAACACTACCAAAACCTTTCAGTGAACGCTATCAAATAATGCGCTGCGTGGACCAGGGTGATTTATTTCTTTACAAAATAGTTTAATAGTTTTTTGGGGTTCCGTAGTCCTCCAACAAGAAACCCTTATAATTTTGGCGTGTCCGTCTGTCTGCCCCGGTTTTGCTTGGAGACTATAGTCACGGTAATATTATCTATACAGTATTGTGACTCCGCCCTGTCCTTGAAAATAAATGCTTACACCGAGCGCTGTGTCGGCACGCGGTAGGGCCGCCCGCCTACATAGTCCAGTCAACAAGTTCAAAAACGTGAAAAATAGAGATAAAGCTCCTAAAAATATGAGCAATAGCTCATTGGATTCGGAACGACCTCTAGAAAAATGAGTTTTGAGGATTTTACTGCACGTAAAAAATTGCAATTGTTATTAACAAAATAAGATGAAAAAAAAGAGGTATTTACGTTTTTGTTAATAACTCATAAACTATTAATATTTACGATATTTGGAAAAAAGGTCCTTAAAGAGGAGGAAATTTCCGAAAAAAAAGTCCCAGCTCCCGGAACTCTACCTCTATTATTTATAATTTTAATTTAACGCTGAAAATAGGGCTCCGCGCAGCCATTACGGCATGGGCGCACTGCCGTTAAAGACAGTTTCTTACATAAAATTATTTTTTTATAGTAACAAATATGAATTTAAAAATTTAAATAAATTATGGTGTCATCCAGATACTTGAAAGAATATATTCCCGTTGGAAATTTTTTTTTAAATTAATTTTTCAAAAAGTTATGCAATTGTTCATCATCATCATCATCATCATCATCATCAGCCTATTAATGTCCCCACTGCTGGAGCACAGGCCTTCCTTATGGATGGAATAGGGAGATTGGGCCATGACCCACCACGCGGGCCGAGTGCGGATTGGTGGGTGCTAACGACTGCAAATGCAGCCGGGACCAACGGCTTAACGTGCCTTCCGAAGCACGGAGGAGCTCGACATAGTAAATTTTTGGTCACCCATCCAATGACCGACCACTGCGAAAGTTGCTTAACTTCAACGATCGCAGCCGAACGCGCTAGCCACCTGCGCCATCGAGCTCCTCTTGCAATTGTTAATTAACGAATTTTTTTCCTATCTCCGTTTTCATAAATGACGACATAAAAATTTAAATAATAAACCTATAAATTTTTGGCTCTGTGGAGCTCTTCTTATATATATACTTAACAAGATCCCGCGATAAAAGTTTATTAAAGTTAATTATTTTGTTTATAACAATTTTTTAAAGTTAACAAAAAATGAAAAGTCTAAGAAATGTTATTAAAAAATTTTTTTTAAACATATGTTATATTATTGCTGCTTTCTTATCCAACAATGGCATTATGTAACATCGGAAAAAATTTTTTTACATCATTTGTTAAGAAATTGCTTATAAACAAATAGACAAGTTTAATATTTAAAGAATTTTTTTTTACCATTATGTTGTCTTGGCAAAATAATGATTTTTAAAAAAAAAAAATTTTCTTAAATATATTTTTTTATTGTTTATAATCGTTTTTTTTTATATTTCGATTGTTTAAATAATTAGTTAAGGAATGATTTTCTCTTTAAAAATCATAATTGGCATTTATTCATAGGTAAATAGAAAAAAAATAATTATCAATAATTTCATTGTTTGTTAACTTAACAATTTGTTATAATTTTTATTATTTTTAAAGCATGTAACTGCTTGATGTTTAAATCTAAAGAAAATATAACTAGAAAAAATTCCACGCGGACGAGGCAGCAGACGGGACTCGAACCCATAATTGGTCAGTGCATTCGCCCGGATTGCGAAGGGTGCGGGTTCGAGTCCCGTCTGCTGCCTGGTCCGCGTGGAATTTTTTCTAGTTATATTTTCTTTAGATTTAACAATTTGTTATAAACAAATTCTAACTACCGTTATATTTTTTTTCTAGAGCTAAAAAAAATAACAAAAACAGCCATGTATATCAAAATACTAAAAACAAATTTTTTTCTATTTTTTATAACGCTTTTAAATATTACACGATACCAAAGTTGCACCGGACACTTGATTTGTCAAGTAAAAAATTAGTATAACTTATAAACTATTCGAGATACGATAATGGACATTCAGGTCGTTTTTATAAAGCATTAATTAATCTTCAAAATAAGCTAAAAACCAAGTTTGTAACTATTGTTTATCAGCTAATACATGCATTTGTTTATAAAATTTTGAGATTTCTTTAACTTTTTCGTATCTCTTATGACTTACAACTTAATAAATAATTAAAATACAGCTATAAACCTTAAAACAATTTTGTTTAGCGATACATTATCTCCCAAATTATCAATTAATCGTACCTCCATCTCTAATATGACAGAAAAGGTGTCAACTAGTTCAGTTCAAAACTTCGATAGACGAAGCTGTTCTGCAATCCCTCCCTTAAAGAAAAGAAGGAAACGAACTATTTGAATTTGTATTATTGCATTGTATTATTTCCTCAAATATATTTAGAATTATTATTATAAAACAGTGACTTTTATTTTATAAATCCATTTTATCCTAATATTATTTCTAATATTTTTTTCATACCAATAAATGTAATTCTATTTAATTATAATAAAATATATAAAAATATGGTTTACATGTAAAAATTTAGAAGATACGGCAGATCAAACTACAAAAAAATTTAAAAAAAAAAAATACTTAATGACATCGAAGAAACTATTTATTTAAATAAATGATAAAATCAGTTTCACTTAGAAGCTATAATAACTTATAATAATGTAGAGAAAATTAAAAAATTACAAAATGAAGGTAAGTGTTAGATAAATATTAAATAAATATTAATTAAATCACGTATATTGTTTAAACAATAAGAGATGGAGGTACGATTAATTGATAATTTGGGAGATAATGTATCGCTAAACAAAATTGTTTTAAGGTTTATAGCTGTATTTTAATTATTTATTAAGTTGTAAGTCATAAGAGATACGAAAAAGTTAAAGAAATCTCAAAATTTTATAAACAAATGCATGTATTAGCTGATAAACAATAGTTACAAACTTGGTTTTTAGCTTATTTTGAAGATTAATTAATGCTTTATAAAAACGACCTGAATATCCATTATCGTATCTCGAATAGTTTATAAGTTATATTAATTTTTTACTTGACAAATCAAGTGTCCGGTGCAACTTTGGTATCGTGTAATATTTAAAAGCGTTATAAAAAATAGTTTTTTTTTTTTGTATTTTGATATATATGGCTGTTTTTGTTATTTTTTTTAGCTCTAGAAAAAAAATATAACGGTAGTAAGAATTTGTTTATAACAAATTGTTAAGTTAACAAACAATGAAATTATTGATAATTTTTTTTTCTATTTACCTATGAAGAAATGCCAATTATGATTTTTAAAGAGAAAATCATTCTTTAACTAATTATTTAAACAATCGAAATATAAAAAAAAACAATTATAAACAATAAAAAAAAAAATTTAAGATTTTTTTTTTTAAAAAAATCATTATTTTGCCAAGACAACATAATGGCAAAAAAAAATCTTTAAATATTAAACTTGTCTATTTGTTTATAAACAATTTCTTAACAAATGATGTAAAAATTTTTTTTCTGATGTTACTTAATGCCATTGTTGGATAAGAAAGCAGCAATAATATAACATTTGTTTAAAAAAATTTTTTAATAACATTTCTTAGACTTTTCATTTTTTGTTAACTTTAAAAAATTGTTATAAACAAAATAATTAACTTTAATAAACTTTTATCGCGGGATCTTGTTAAGTATATATATAAGAAGAGCTCCACAGAGCCAAAAATTTATAGGTTTATTATTTAAATTTTTATGTCGTCATTTATGAAAACGGAGATAGGAAAAAAATTCGTTAATTAACAATTGCATAACTTTTTGAAAAATTAATTTAAAAAAAAATTTCCAACGGGAATATATTCTTTCAAGTATCTGGATGACACCATAATTTTATTTAAATTTTTAAATTCATATTTGTTACTATAAAAAAATAATTTTATGTAAGAAACTGTCTTTAACGGCAGTGCGCCCATGCCGTAATGGCTGCGCGGAGCCCTATTTTCAGCGTTAAATTAAAATTATAAATAATAGAGGTAGAGTTCCGGGAGCTAGGACTTTTTTTTCGGAAATTTCCTCCTCTTTAAGGACCTTTTTTCCAAATATCGTAAATATTAATAGTTTATGAGTTATTAACAAAAACGTAAATACCTCTTTTTTTTTCATCTTATTTTGTTAATAACAATTGCAATTTTTTACGTGCAGTAAAATCCTCAAAACTCATTTTTCTAGAGGTCGTTCCGAATCCAATGAGCTATTGCTCATATTTTTAGGAGCTTTATCTCTATTTTTCACGTTTTTGAACTTGTTGACTGGACTAACAGTATTTTATGTAGTTTTGTTTTTAACGCGAGTGTAGGTAGATTACTCGTTTGTCTCTTTTTTCATCCTAACCACTTATTTATATATTATTCCAGATATTTTGCCCGATGGAAAAACCGAAATACCTAAATATTAGAAACGGATAACGTACTAGTAGATAGGTATATAAAAAATATTCTATAAAGGTAAGACACCTTTCCAATATTTCAGGTAATTTAAAAAATGATATCTCTGGGTGTGTTATTGAAGAGTTCAAGCAACCAAAAACAGCAATTGTGCTGTTGTACGATATTGATCGTCGTTTGTTCTTTTCCATACTAAATTATGTAGGTATCTACTTAATTAAATCAAATATTTACAATACAAAATGCACGTTTAAGCACGGCTAACTGCAAAAAACAATTCAGACCGTTCGGTCGTCGATGCGGCGCGGCACACAGTGGGATTTTTAAAATAGTGGACTTAGGATCAAAGTTGCAAATTTCAGCTATTAAAAATTGTAATTAATAGCAAATTAAATGCTGATTAATATTGTTTCATACTATTTTTCAAGGAAATAACTCCTTCATACATTAAAAAAATATTTACGAAAAAAATGTATGGGATAAAATCTATTTTATTTTTTTCTTGGTAGGTTAGCAAAAGGTAGCAGTCAAACCTCATATGGTGGTTAGGGGCTATTGACCTTGACCCAACAGCACCAAAATTTTGTGCGTATCCTGGCGGCCTTGGGGCCAGCAAAATTTTAAAGTTATTTATTTTCATACCTGTTCTTTCTCTACTTATTTTACGCGTTTTCAATTAAAAATATTTTTGAATGTCTTATTTAACAAAACAAATCTTAATAAGTTCGCAATGAGACATACTGCTGAAGTATTTTGTACCTAAACAAATTATGTATAGTCCAGTCAATGAAGGTTTTCACCTCCGATTTCATTGAATCTCCATCGATTTTCATGAAAATTGGTGAGTAGGTGGGGGATACCTTAAGAAACAAAAATAACATATTGCCAACTTGCGCTTTTGCCCTGGGGGTAGATGCCAACCCTTCTCGGGAGTGAAAATTATTTTAATAAAAATAACTCCAGAAATCGATAGTGAGACAGATTCTAAGCAAAATTTGTTATACAAAGTTTTAAGAATCAAAGATTGGTATTTTTCGTGATAAACATACATGTTCTAAAGCGGTTTTTCATAAATAACTCAAAAACTATGAGTGTTTACAAAAAAAAAATATTATTACCAAAATTGAAGCTAATAAAAAATCAAACAAACCCCTACTTTGAAAAACCTCAAATTCATTCAAAGTGAGCTATAGGTTATTAACTATAGGTACGCACATTTTTTTCGGCAAGTTCTTAAATCTAAGTATTCAAACCTAAATAACGGGAAACCGATGCATTTTATGACATATACTTACACAACATTTTTTAAGGTCCTCAAAAATACCTTTCTAATGAGTACTGTAAAAAGTTAATAGTATCAAAATTGAGCAAGTTATGATAAAAATAAGATCACACTTTCGATTTTTCTGTTGGAAAATATTTTTTTTTAAAGTATGAAGGAGTCATTTTCTTGAAAAATAGTATTAAACAATATTAATCAGCATTTAATTTACTATTAATTACAATTTTTTAATAGCTGAAATTTGCAACTTTGATCCTAAGTACACTATTTTAAAAATCCGGACCACTGTGCGGCGGCGCATTCGCGACTGGGTGCCCGCCGAGACATCGAACTCGAGTGGCGTAGTTATGACTCGCTTTCCGACCGTTTGTATGAATGAAGATAGAATACTGTATGATATTATTACCGTGCTATAGTCCCTACTAGAGAGATGTAATTTTGTGGAGATATGTATATCGCTCACGACGACGTAATGGTACCATATATGTGTAATTTAGAATTTTTTTTTGGGTATAAAAGTATTGGCTTGAAGAACCTGAAAAAATCATGGTAATAGTGCTTTTAATGAACTTTTAAGAAAATCCATAATAGTAAAGATAGTTAGTTTAAGAGTACGGATATTGCAATCCACGAAGACGCGCTCCACTATTCCTCCTAACCGTTTTTAGTAAATGTGTGCCAGCTTCAGTGGCGGACTAACAGGGGGGCGGAAGGGGCGGCCCGGGCCTGCGATCTTGGCCCCCAAATGCCTCCGCGTTACCCTGATCAAATCCTAAACAAGACTTTAAAGAAACCAGGAAAAGTGAAGGTAAAAAGAACGATACCGGGTGAATCAGCTCATGATGCTGGATTATTATCAATTCAAGAAGAAATACGTCGGTCAATGTATGAATGCATAGACCTCTTTATACAAGAATTTTCGAATTGGGCTATTAAACAAATCAAAAATATCTCCAAATTATTGAAACAAAGTTTATGCTAGAAGCTTAAGATGACGCTCTGGCTGTAGCAGTTGACAATCTGATACAAAGTTATGGTGAATTGGACAAGACTGGTTTTAACGAAATAAACATAAGAATCTACATATTTTTAAGGCCCCCAGGGCCTCATTCAGCTTTGCCGCTCCGGGCCTCTGACGGGCTTAGTCCGCCACTGGCCAGCTTCCGCCAATATTTGAGTATTGTCGGTACACACTAATTTTATCTATGATAATAATAAATAATAACATGATAATTATCTTTTTATCACTAATTATCCTTCAACCAAAAATTGGTGGGGCGCATCTTCGTGGATTGCACTATCTGTAATATAGTCATTCAACTTTGGTTAAAGAAAATTTCTCACCTATAGAAAATTCCTCAGAATAAAACATTAAGAGTGACATTACAACAAAATCTAAAAAAAACTATTAAAATACCATAATAAAAATATCATTAGTTTCACAACGCTACCACGAGTACCGACAACAACGGCTTCTGAATCGCGCAAACGTTACGTTTTTATAAAAAGTATATAAGCACTTGACAAGATCGGCGGTTATATAAGGTTATATAACCCCCTCTCGGGGGATGATCGCTTCAGATGAAGCTTGTAAGGCCCTTCTGGCCATAAGCATGATTAAAGGGTGTTTTTTAGTCAGTCAGTTTGGAGTCTGACAATAACCCTACAGCCGGCTGTAGGGTATCCATGAGGATTTCTCACCCTCTCCCCCGCCTGGGAAAAAACAAAAAAAAATCGGCGGTTATACCGCATCATCCCCTTCTCAGGCGATGATAACTTCAGATGAAGCTTTTGATCAGTAAAAGTCTGACAAAACCTCGCAGCCGGCTGTAGGGTAGGTTATCCATGAGGTTTTCACAGTAAACTAGACAAAAATTAATATAATTGTCAATTTGACACTTCTATGCCATGAACGAAGAGCTCGATGGCGCAAATCGTTAGCGCGTCCGGCTGCGATCGTTGAAGTTAAGCAACTTTCGCAGTGGTCGGTCATTGGATGGGTGACCAAAAATCTTCATCTCGAGTTCCTCCGTGCTTCGGAAGGCACGTTTAGCCGTTGGTCCCGGCTGCATCTGCAGTCGTTAGCACCCGCCAATCCAAACTGGGCTCGAGTGGTGGGTCATGGCCCAAACTCCGTATTCCATCCATAGGGAAGGCCTGTGCCCCAGCAGTGGGGACATTAATAGGCTGATGATGATGAAACTAGTATTAAATTATATTTTTTGATGGTACTTCGTCTCCTAAAGTCGAGGCGGCTGGCGGCTGGCGGCGTATATCGCTAAACCTTTAGTGACGTAATATTATTACGGATGAAATCATTTTTATTTTTTTTGTATACTGTTGGTCACAGATGACCTTTACAACGTCACCGGGTTGGACGGCGAGATCCTTAGGGGACCTCAAGCCGAGAATTGGCGAGCGCCTCTAGAGGTATTCCAGGCGGATGGTATCTCCCCACAGGGGGAGTTAATTCTCTGTCTGGAGCCTCTAGAACAGTGTTTCTTAACCTTACCAATACTGCTACCCCTGTAACCTATTAGGATAACAAATTTTACCCCAACTTTAAGCGAAGAAGTTTTATCATCAGTCCAAGAAATTCCAATTTAGCTGCTACATCTTCGTCTCTAACAATGTCATCATCAGGAGAAAATCTCGCCCCGCTTCCCACACTCAGCACCCCGCGGACTCGCTAGCAAGAAGGAGCGCATGCTCTATTTAGTAGTATTATTATATAGTATTTCTAATTATTTAGATTTGACCAAATAATTAGGTTCTTTATTACCCCCGAAGTATGGCTGATTTACCCCCGGAGGGGTAATTACCCCCAGGTTCGGAACCCAGGCTCTAGAACACTCGAATCTGAGGGAGTCGGCTCAACTAGAGGGCGTCTCTGAAACACGGACCTCGGCTCTAGTTAGCCGTTGTCGTGGGGGGCAATCAGTTTTCATTCACTCATTTAGCATATGCTTATCAAACTTCATGGTAAACACGAGACAATACACAAGGATGCTTCCTTGCACTGCGAAGCGGCCTCAAGGGCCGGCGCGATTACTCCGCTCCATGGCTCTAGGCCACGCTCAAATTTGCCGCGTGCTGCTCCGATATTACAGAAACTAAAACTTGTAGGTCCAAGGGGATCACCCTGTTGACAACCTACTCCCGAGGACAGTTCATTAGAATGATATAACAATTATATTGTTTTAAATTTATTTAGTTAAAAATTTAAATTTTGGTCAAGCATTCTCTATAAAATACCAAAGGATAATGGGCAAAAATGTATGGACGCTGCACCCACGTCCGCCATGGCATAAACTACATTTGTTTAAAAGGTATTATAGTCATGATCATCAGTGCCAAAGCGCATTAAATTCCATTCCGGGGGTCTTTAGTTATTTTGAGTTAAATGGGTACAAGTACTATAACGAACGAACGTTAATGAAACTAGGGAATTCATTTAGTTTGTTAGTTCGACCCTACATAGAGGGCTCAGGTATTATGGGAGTACTTCACAAGGTGCAAGGGTGTCCCCTTATGTTGTTGTGCCGCGCTAGAGTAAATCCAAAAAGCCACGCATGGGTTGGGGTTTTTTCAAACACTGTTCCTTAAAAAATGATTTTTCTTTCTTTCTTTCTTTCTTTAAAGTAAATTGTCTTCTATGTAAAACGGAGCGACCTCAAATCACACAAACTTGTTCACGCTTCGGAGAAAACATGATTCCAGTTCATCCATACTAATCGACAAAACCGATAATCGTGTTCCAATGTCCAAAGCGTGTTTGATAAAAAAAAACAATCAAGTGACAGGAAGCGCACAATCACAACGAAGCAAGACAAGTCGACTGTTTGCAACTGCAAGTCCTTCAACCCCCGTAAACCGATTTGAGGTGTCTCAGTACTTAAGTGCAAGCGCAGGATTGTCGGCAAGCTTTGTGGTATATCTGGTTGTATAGTACGATATGGCATATTATTATGGTTACTAATAATATAAAATTAAGGTATTATAAATTGAATTTATTTAGCTACTTAAATATGCCCATTTGTCATATCTTTTGACTACCACCATATTTTTTACGGTGTCATATCTTTTGACTACCAGGATATTTATTTTCGGTGTCATAATAAAAAAGGCTAGTTTTTCATACATCTATCGATTCATACCAATTATATTGTTGGCGGAGCTGGGTGTGTTTTGCCCATTGTCCTTTCAGTTCTATAACTCATTCCGTTTACGATCTAGAGACCCGTGACATATGGAAAGACCGAACTTTCTTTGCATTAAATTAGGGTAACAAAAGAGACGGCATCTTCAATTTAATTAAGTATCATCAGTAGTTAGGTTTTAAAATATGTAAAAAGTATTTAATTTATTCACTTCACTTCAAAATCGCATACTTAACCGATAATTTTTCAGATTAAAATCTATATTTACGAGTATATTAAGTATATAAAAATCAATTGTGGTTCTTTTCTCTCGCTTAAACTCGAGAACGGCTAAGCCGATTTAGCTGATTTTGGTTTTGAAATATTTGTCATAGTCCGGGGAAAGTATAAACCTTGAGAAAATATGGAAAAATTAGGAGGAATATAGTAAAATCAACAATTTTAATTCCCATATAAAACAATTTCACTTCCCATATAAACTGTTCTACCTACTTTCCTGAAAAAAATCACCTGACATTACCGATCACAATTTTTAGCCATTTTAGTGAAGGGAGAGTTATGTCGTTAGGATATTGTGATACGAAGCAATACGAAGTATACTGGGTCATCTAGTCTTTAATAAAATGTCTTATCTGTTTTATTGTGTATGTGTTCTAAATTTTTAAATAAATAAATAAATAAAAACAGAACTAATTTCAATAAAACTGAAAATGAAAAAACCAAGTTTTACCGACTAATATATTTGAAGTCAATACCGAGCCATGTGTTTAGCAGGATGATCATGATAATGGTATCGACTTCGGTGAAACTTATTACTTCATTTCAGATTGGTTGAAATTTTTATTAAAAAATGTTTTATTGAGAAAAATGATCAGTTATGCGTTATTAAATTAGAGTGAATTTAATAAAATATAGTTTTATTTTTAGTTTGGTATAAGTATTTAGTTTATTTAGTAGTTTTAATCTATTTTGTGTGTGTTTAAATAATATATTATTTTGTATTGATAATGTATTGTATAATAATAGTTTAATATTTAATTTTCTTTCTGTGCTTTGTTTTAGTGAAAAATATTGTAAAATAAACTATCTATACTAACATTATAGCTATTAATGGGATTGTTACTATGTACCTTGTTTTTTATGATGTTTACTATAATGTTAGTGACCATGAAAGTTTAAAACAATATGTGTATACAAATATTATATAGAAGCAAAATTTGTATGTTTGTAACAAATAATCTATAAATAAAATTGTTTTTATTAATTTTAAAACCTAACAAATGATGATAATTAATTGAATTAACAACAAGCCAGTCTCTTTTGTTGCCGAGCTAAGGAAAGAGATAGCAGCAACTTTAAACTAACTTAAAATTAAAAAAATAGAGGAGGGTGCATTTGATTATCCACTCGAACTTAAAAAACCAATTAATAATTTTCAGATATTTTCTTGACAGCTGAACTTCTGACGGGTTTACGCTTATTTGCAGCTCTTTAAAAAAATAAGAGGTTATAGTATTACCAGCTTCATTAAAAAAACTGTCTACGTAGATTCATGCACAGGATTCCGCATCATCGAAAAAGGCTTATGATATTTAATTAAAACTGAAGGTGAACTGACGATCTAGCAAAGGGCGAGGCAGCCGCTGGATGCGAATTAGTGTTGCCGATATCGATGATTAATCGATAGTCTATCGATAGTTTAACAATTTGCAATAGTATTTTTTACAATTTTCAGGTATTATAGTCAATCACAAACTTTAGTCTAGTGTCGATACTTTCGATTTAATTCGAATTCAAATTAATTTAATTTAATAGGAGTGATGATGGGGTACAGTAAACGAAATTCTATTTAGTCCGTCAGTTAGATGATCAAAAAATAATAGACACGTATTTTTTCTTTGGGCAATCAACCAAAAAATGACAAAGTTATAGCGCGTCAAAGTTTGGGAGTAGGGGCTCGTGACGTCACTTTTCAGTGAATTTTCACTTATAAGTGTACTCAAACGTGACGTCATGCGACTTTTCAAATCAATATATCTCTGCAATGTTTATATTATGTAAAAAAAGAAAAAAAACGTGTCCAACACTTTTTGATAATCTACCTGATAAACGAAGAAAAAAAATAGTCATCATCCCTATTATCAATAGGTTGTTATTAATGAACTACAATAGTATCGATTGTATCTATAGTATTGCACTCATTCGATAGTATTGCCTTGTTCTGAGCTATCGATAGTTTCGATACTATCGGTTGTATCGATTCTATCGATAGGCCTTTCGATAGGGTACATGATTTTCGATGTAAACTGTCGATAGTTTTCATATCGATAGTTCGTCAACACTAATGTGAATAACGCAAGAACGAACGATGTGGAGATCCTTGTGGGAGATGATGATATTGATGAATATTTGGATGTTTGGAATGGGTAAACCCGGGCCTCTTATCAAATTAACTCCTTAATCAAAAGCTAAAATATTAATAAAACTTGTCTTTTCAGGTATGTAATAATGTCTATATTAAACGTTTTTCAGTGAAACAAGGTACTTCCCCGTTTATTATACGAATATCTAAGAAAAGAGATGAGTGATTTTAAATACTGGAAAATATATTACAAACATTGTCTGTTGTTGATGATGAATGAATTTGAAAGAACAGGCAAAGTTCAAACTGACTTTCAGAATCTTTCTAATTCTACATTTACCAATTGTAAGTTATTTTTTTTTTATATTAGTAAATTATAAAACTGAGCATGTGCGTGCAATTATTAAAAAAATATCAAGCAAAACAAGTCGAAAATACCACGTTCAATATTATGTCCTTACCCTTCAACTTGTTTACTATTTTTTTTACAATTTTTGTTCAATATTATAGCAACTACATGAGGCTATCAGTGCAAAAGTGGTGTAACCCCAGACTACTTTTTATGAGACAATGACGAGTTAAAATTTGGTTGAATATATTTTTAAGAGTTGGAAACATTTATTTATTTATTATTTACAACATTTTGGTTTAATTTTAAATATTAAACAGGTTACACCAAATAAAGACAATTTTAATGAAAACACAATCAAAATAGCACATCATACATCCCTGACACTGTTTGAACTATTTAGATTGCTTAAATCTAAAGAAAATATAACTAGAAAAATTTCCACGCGGACCAGGCAGCAGACGGGACTGCTGTCCGTCTGCTGCCTGCTTACATGCTTAAAAAATATATATTTAGATTGTCATAAAGGGTGTGATGAACTGAAGGTATGAACTGCAACAGTTCAAGAAGATCTTTCTTCTTTTTTTCAGCGATGGTTGATATTTCCAGTGCATCTAGGTGTGCTATGGCCGGGATGGTCAGCACTTCGAGTGTTGAACACCGTTCAACGGTCCTTTTCAGGCCCAGGGTAGGAGCATCACCCCACGGTGAGTCTGATCATTGCGATTGGCGGTAGATGCTCAAAAGGCCCTTCTTAGGGCCAAGGGAGGCGGGAGAGGGACGGAGAGAACTACGCTCTCCCTCCCACTCCTGTGAGAGCCGCTGGTCTGCCTGGGGGGGGGGGGGGGACCTTGCGCGGACAGTCGGCAACGGCAGCCGCAACCACACCCGCACTCCCGGCGTGCATTGAGGGGACTGCGGTCCTCAGAATGTACGCCGGCTGACCGGTGCAAGAGTATTGTCTGGTTTTTAGTGGTCCTGTTCAGGGCGTTAGGTAAGGCCCTGCTCATCTCACCCGGTCTAAGGGCTGGCTGAAATGAGTAGGGAGGAGTCCCACATACCTTCCTCTCGCTCCCCCGGTGGTTGAAGGATGCGTAAAGAATTTCCCAGACAAAAAAAGCTGTGCTATGGTCACTGATTGCCGTTTTTTACACTGACTTTATTAAAGAGGACTTCTTCATTATTAGAATACTTGTAGAAAAATGAAAATTGAAGTTTATGGAATTTCAACCACTGAATTTTCAACTATTCTACCTTGTTATTATCAAGCGAAATTATTCGGTTTGTTATATTTTTTTTCCAGTGATTTAGAGGAAAAAATATCTCTACTTGTCATTCTTATTATTTTAAATGGTTGTTTTTTGCGAGCCGTGTTAATTACTTCAAGCCACTTCTCTGGAACGTTTGTATGTTGCCCTGGTTTAAAAGTAGTGTCTACAGCTTAGTGTCGCCGCACACGGGCCACCGACCACAACCACAAAACGCCGCTACCGGCATATTTCATGTAGTTTTCATACATTTTATATGGATTCGCCTCACACGGTACACCGGTGGCCGCCACGCGCTACAAATCGTCGTTGCTCGCGTCTTGTGGCCCGCACCGGCCACTTAGGGTGAGGCCAAACGAGCGTAATTTTGTGAGTGGTGAGTCGCAGAATTTCGGTCGCAGAAATTCTGCTGCATTCGGTTTCATACAAAAAGGCAGTTGGTGCCACACGACAACGCAAAATGAGTTGTCTGCCGACTCAATGCGCATAAGCTCGTCCGAATTTCGGTCGGGGTGAGGGTAGGGAGTGGGGAAGCAACAGTTTGTTACATGTTGCGTGGTGTAATAATTCTTGAAAAACACGTAATGGCATATGATCGTACTTTTCAAACATATCTTGATTTGCACATAACGTTCATATAAAGTATGGAACTGTCCACATATCAGCCTCTAATTATTCAGTGGGTTTACCCAGTTTCTTTTTCTGGCCTCATCTTCTGAATATGCTTCGTAAATACACAATATTTTTAATGGATCCATTGCACTCGACGACACGAACACCCCGTACTAACGCTCAATAGTAACTGAATAAATTACGTTCGTATGGCAGCTCAACAGAAAATCAGTTGAACGTAAAATAAGTGACCGAAAATAAGCGACTCACAACTCACAAAATTACGCTCGTTTGGCTTCACCCTTAATGCGTCGATACAAAACGCCGCCACACGTCACTCGCGCGATTCCCCACCCCTCTCTCCGTTACCTTAGCCGGCCGCTGTCGCGCGCTTCAGCCACTTTAGTAGCCGCTTCTAGCTTCTCGTGGCGGCGTTTGTGGCTGTGGCGTGTGGCCCGTGTGCGGCGACACTTACACTACTCTTGCACTATAGTACTTGGTTGTAACGGTCCGTGCTGAAACTATGTTTCTAGCGCCATCTGTTTTGGGATACGAAAGGGTGGCTTACTCGACTATTGCACTGAACATTTATATTGTAAAGTGTAAAGTTGTAAAGAACATATCTTACACCAGAACCGTAACCAACGTAAATTGTGGGTTACACCACTTTTGCGCTGATAGTCTCACATAGCTTTAGGAGGCCACTTATTTTCGTTCAAGAGAGGGTTGGGGTTGAGGGTTGTTGGGTCAGTCAGATAGTCAGTAAAGGCATATTACCCTATTAGAATAGAATAGAATTCCTTAGGTACCATTTAGGTACATCGCTAAAAATAGATATTTCATACAGCAGACTGCTGATGAAATATTTAAAAGCTCTCCTGTAAAAAATTTGAACAGAAAGATGATGTTTAGAACCACATAATATTATTAAAATGACACAAAGTTTTCGTACAGGTAACTACCTATAAACAAAAATATAATATAACTAGAAAAAATCCACGCGGACCAGGCAGCAGATAAGAGTCGAACCCGCACCCTTCGCAATCCGGGCGAATGCACTGACCAGTCAGGTCAGGATCCGGATTGCGAAGGGTGCGGGTTCGAGTCCCGTCTGCTGCCTGGACCGCGTGGAATTTTTTCTAGTTATATTTTCTTTAGAGTTAAACATCAAGCAGTTACATGCTTTGAACGTACATTTTGATTTTACTTTAAAATTAGAATCAAGTATATAAACTCAAACTTCGACTTTAAACTTTAGGACCCTTCGTTACTACGGAGCTGCTTGTATCTATTTATTTTGTACCCAGACTTTATTCTTTGTGAAGTTCCGAAACTCTCACTCGCTAAGAAAACAGTCAGTACTATACAACAATGTTATTTGGCTGCTCCAATCACAAGTAGAATTGGTTCCTCTACTTGCGAATTCTTGGCGTCTCTCTCGGCGGTGATATTATTCGCACAGGTCAAGTAATATTATATTTGTTTCTGATTTGGTTTTCTTCTTTATGATACTTTTAGCTGGAGGTTATCTGTAAAGAAAAAATATTTTTTCTCAAACACAGATCTTTATAAATTATGGTAGGTCCGTCTCTACTATGTGATCTGCATAGTATTAAGGTCTGCTCGCAGACATGATAAAAAATAGAAGACTATTAAAAATACTCTTCTACAGTGCAATTTCCGTCAAAAATAGTCCGGCCGCTACGCGCGCTGTAGGTATGACTTTTATATATTACTAGCGGCCCGCCCTCGCTTCGCTTCGGTGTAGAGCTGAAGTGTTGACTACAGTTTTTTGTTCTCAGGTTTGCATTATATACAATGATATTCATCTATGATTCTTCTTATATCTGCATGCAAAGTCTCAGCCCGATCGGTTTAAAATTGAGAAAGTTTCATACAAACTTTCATTCCATATTTTATCCCCTTGGGGGTAGAATTGATCAAAATCCTTTCTTAGCGGGTGCCTACGCCATAACATCTACCTGCATGCCAAATTTCAGCCCGATCCGTCTAGTGGTTTGGGCTGTGCGTTGATAGATCAGTATGTCAGTCAGTCACCTTTGAGTTTTATATATATAGACTAGTGGCCCGCCCTCGTTTCGCTTCGGGGTAGAATTGATTAAAATCCTTTCTTAGCGGATGCCTACGTCATAACATCTACCTGTATGCCAAATTTCAGCCCGATCCGTCCAGTGATTTGGACTGTGCGTTTAAAGATCACTATGTCAGCCAGTCACCTTTGAGTTTTATATATATAGACTAGTGGCCCGCCCTCGCTTCGCTTCGGGGTAGAATTGATCAAAACTCTTTCTTAGCGGATGCCTACGCCATAACATCTACCTGCATGCCAAATTTCAGCCTCCGCGTTGATAAATCACTATGACAGTCAGTCACCTTTTCAGTTTTTAATATATAGATATAGATTATAGTTGTAAGTTTTATACTTCCCCCCTCCCTATTATTAACGAAGAATAACATTGGAATAGTTACTCTATCTAAAGAAAATTTAACTAGAAAAAACGAACCAGCACACTTCGCCAATTATGCTACCGCGGCCCTGATGGCCGCGTCGAAACTCATCTAGCCATGAACAAAACACGGTGTAACCAATCTAAGGTTCTGAGTTCCGAGAACCCGATTTATTTGCTATCCAGTGTTCTTTGTCCCGTGTTTATTATTGTGAAACTTGTTGTAATCGTGTAATGATAATATTACATGTCGTTAATAAATGTATTTCTATATTTCTTTCTATAGATTCCTCAAAACTTCAGAAACAACCAGATTCGATAGGGCCGTATTGAATAGTTTAATATTTTCTTTGTTCAATGTTACTCTTGTACCAACTGGCATTTATATACAGACACCAAGTTTGGCAATTTCATAGTGTCCGTGAGAAGTTCCACTATTCTCAGAAATCTAACATAATTCAATTAGGATAATGTGAAGATCCTTCAAACATTGAAATGTGTGACGACGTCTGGGAAGTTTGTTTTACTCTTAATCTTTATATAAAATAGCCCAGTCTCCAAGAAATTTCGCAGAAAGTTAGCTAGGTGGTATTTAGAAAAAGAAACCTTTAGTATTTTCTATTAATGACTTCACAATAATAGCGGGAATCTACTGCATGCGGGCAAATTTTTTGTTAAGTTCTTAATACTAAACAATTATTGAAAGTAAAGAACCAGCGTTAAACAGGACATTCACGTTACGGTGTAGGTACCTGACAGGATTACCTGTACAGATTCATCAGTACATATAAACACAGCGTGTATGACCTATAAGTATACAACTTGGATTATAATTATGCACGCCTAGAAAGGGTATTAACTGCAGGGAAGCGGCCCAAAATATCTACTACATTTGGTAGTATACACGCACACATTTACTGCTTTCAAACAATCTGACTGTCTGGTTATTTGGATTGTTTTATCTAGGTGTGTATATTCAAAACTGTCAAAGTAGACAACGAGAATAAATAATGAATTTTGATATTGTTCATCTGTACAGGTCAACTGTACAAGCAAAATTGATCGTGTGTTGTGGACGCCTTGTAAGGTGCCTCAGGCACCATCCTTCGATTAGGCAATTATAGATACCATTTCACAGCTCTTGTCATCCTTATATTCATGAATTTCAGCATAATACCATTATTTATACATACTCACTATTATTCATTCCTGAAAACGCACAAATAATTACCGCTTTCCAAAAAACGTACTTAATTACAAGTTTCAGAGCAATAAGGTCCTACAAATCTCGAATTTCTTTAAAGTAAATTGTGTACTTTAAGTTAATAAGATGGCAGTAAACGACAAATAACTCCGGGTAATACGGACTGCAGGCCCAACGGAGCCCAGAAATTAGGGATTGGTTTAACAGCTCCAGTAAACTTCCTGTAAAGGTCCAGTAAAGCTCAAGTTCCGGTGACGGTAATCTGCCATCGTAGAGCAAAGACTTGCACAAATTGGAACCGGTTAATGTAAATCTTGATTCCGGTGGTATTCGGAAAAGATTGTGACAGTTTAGGAATACAAAGAGAGTAAGTAATACGTGAGAATTCAGTAGTCCTACCTTGATTTTACAAATACTATTCCCGCAAGCAAAGGCGTCAGCGATTTATTTGGGAAATTTGACAGCACCTCTAGCGGTTACTCAACCTACTAAAATCTCTCCAGATAGGTAAAACCTATCAAAACTATTATGTATTTAGAGTAACGTAATATCACTTTGTTCTTCGTGAAGAAAAAAGTACATCAATCACAAGTAGCGAAACAGATATGATTATTCAAAAAGAACCGGTTCCTTTGAAAGATGAAGTTCTTAATCCTATCAAATCACAGAAAAGAGGAAAAGCATACGCCGAAGATAAAATCTCTAATGAACTGTTGATGGGATTATCAGCGACTATCTTGGACACACTGAAAAATCTTTATAATGAAATTTTAAGAACTGAATATATACCTATTCAATGGATCACATCTTCAATATTACTTACTACAATCACAAGAAAAAGCGAACAGATTATATATCGAACTACAGTATAGACCCATTTCATTAATGTTGAGTGTGTACAAAATTTTCTAAAAGGTAATACTGGACTGGATAACAAAAACTATAGAGGAGAATCAGCTGAAAGAATAGGCAGGGTATTGTAGCCGATTTTCAGCCATAGACCACATCGATACCATAAAAAAATGATCCAGAAATTAAACGAATATGAAATAAACTACTACCTAGCATTTATAGATTACAATAAAGCATTTGATTCACTGAGACATGAGAATATATGGGAAGCCCTCACCGCACACCGGGTCCACAGTAAATACACTAAGATAATAAAGAACACGTACGTAAATAAGGAAGCTAAATACGAACAGAAAAGGTAGGAGAATGTTTCATTAGAAAAGCAGTTAAGCAGGGAGATCCCGTATCACCCAAACTGTTCTTGGCAACCCTAGAAGATATATTTCGACAACTGGAATGGAAGGAATATGGTATAAATATTAATGGAGTATTACTAAACCATCATATATTCGCAGTTGATCATATGCCAGTATGTGGTGATCCAAACACTCTGCTTTTAAAATAATTTATTTTTGTTCCTCCTTTTTATTTGGTGGCTATGTACGTGAGCCAGTGTGAGAGGGTGTAAGAACTTATATACTTATGAATAATTTACTTTAGAAAAGTAATTTAGATTTTTTATGAGTTTCTCTGTCTTTTCATATCCAAGGTCCTGGAGCCAGTCCGAAATTCTCTTTTTGCAAAGTACATTGTTAAGGGTTTGAAAAAATATTAATCTTATTATATAAGAAAGGACCCAGTAAGCAGTAAATAGTCCGAGCAAAAGAAGTATTCCATTGTATAGTTTTGCAAATACGATTTTTGCTTCTGTTCATTAGTAGTATATTGTCGTCAAAAGGTGTTTCAGCGTGTTTTCTAACCAGAATACATAAAATAAACGTTAGCCTCACAGTAAGTACTTTAAAATTTTTACACAATAACTTCGTAGGGTATCTAAATGGTTTAAAGGTACTGCACGTTAAGCTATTTCCACACACTTAATAGAAGTATTCTACCCCAAAAAGTTACGCAATATAGTATCAAAGAGTGACATAAAGAAGTTACGCAATATAACGCTAAGTAAACTTTCCGGACAAGTTGGGGTTCAAGAATATGTCCAATATTTATAAACACAGTGATTAGTTTTCGCATTCTATTATACAGTGATTTGATATGAGTTTTAAAGCTTAGAAAGGAGTTATGATTTTATTTTATTTTTAAGCATTTAACTGCTAGATATTTAAATTTAAAGAAAAGTTTACTAGAAAAAAAATCCACGCGGACCAGGCAGCGGACGGGACTCGAACCCGCATCCTTCGCAATCCGGGCGAATGCACTGACCATTATGCTACCACGGCCCTATTAGCCACGTCGAAATTTTCCTAGCGTTAAGCTGCAAGGCAGCGCCATCTCTTCGCATTGTAGGTAACCCACCCTAAGAAAGGAGTCCAAAATAATGCCCAGATATTTTATGTGACTATCGCTCTCTAGTGACCGGCATTGACATTTTTGCAGTAGTAATCCCTACACGGATGAACTACTAAAAACTATTAGTAAGGATAAGAAGGATACATACATTTATATATCAATACAGAGTACATTTATAATATCCATACTTTCCTACAATTAAAGTATATACAGTAATAAATAATATTTAAATACAAATTTCCTAAACTTACTTATAAATAACATCCTATTTACAAAATAAAAAATAAGTCACCCCCATTGCCGCCGTCAGGGATGGTGCCCAATAGGCTGGCAGCATTGCCACGTTGAATGGCAAGGCTGATCCGTTGACCAAGATAGCTGCCAGCCTTTTGATCACCAGTAACTTCGGTGAGTCTCTTTGATATTTCCCTAAAAAAGGAACGAGCGCTTGGACCCCATGGGCCCATGGTCTCAACACCAAACGGCACAAATATATAGTTCTCATTGAGAGCTGAATATTTGCGCCGTTTAGAGCATTCAGCAGAGTCCGCCGCCGCACCCGCAGCAAGGGAGGTGCTCTCTGTGTGGCACGGAGCAAGCGTATCCGCGCAAGTTGCGTCCCACACAAGAGGGCGACCCTGTTTCCACGGAATGAGCGTCATTCCGTCAGGTCTCTTGCCATCGTCACGAAAGATGCCGCTAGGCTCAAGGACCGCTGGCACGTTGACTGCGACAAGAGCTCTGCGGATGACGTCATTGATGCAGGCGTGGCGGGAGACTCGGCCAGCGCTCATTTGGCATGAAAGACCATGGTGACCCAACTCACCGACGCGAGTACCGCAACGACAACGGTGGGGATGATTCGTCTTGACACCAAGTCGAAGCGATATTGCCAGAGACAGAGTGCTCTTGTCAAGCAAAGTCCCGATACTGGCTGAAGGTAAAGCTTGCAGCCAGTAGCCAGACTCTGCCTGAAAGACCGCTAGTAGTCGAGCACGCTCAGTGGCGTTTCCAGAAGAAGCTAAAAGATCACTCTGAAAACGCAAACAGAGCGGCTCGTCCCACTGTCTCTGAGAAGATAGAGAGGTTGGTGGATCCACTCCCGGGCATGCCCTAGACCAAGCGTTTCTAGCCTCTGCAAGGTGAGCCAACTCCATTACACCCAAAGACGGGCATAGTATTTTACTAAAGAGCTCGGCTGTACCATATGCAGAAGATAGAAAAGCGGGAAGGGCAATATGGGAAATATGACGAGTACCTAGACCTCCGAAACGAACAGGGAGAGAGGCCTGCTTCCAAGCGTTATCTGAAAATGAACAGTTTAAAATTTTGGAGAGTGTCTCTCTGAGCGAATTGTCAATAATTGCCAGCTGTCCTGGAAAGAGCCAAAAATGAGTGCTTCGTAAAAAATATATAAATTTTGGGGCGAACGCACAAAAACGAATTAAATATAAAGCCATGTGCGGGTTAATTTTCAACATTTTTTCGGAGGAATGCTGGAATTTAGAAATTTGTTCATTAATAAAAATAGGAATAGCATCATCAAAAATCGGGGAACCTAAGAGACGGAGTGATTTATTATCAAGAATTTTGATATTAGGAGCTAAAGCCGAAAATTTTGTGACAATATGTTTTAACTGTTCAGGTGAAAATTTTGATTCTGGAATAAATAGCTCACATTTTGGAAAATTTAAATCAAGGCCAATACTTTTGAATTTATCGATAATGACGTGAAAATCTGAGAGAACCGTTGAAATATCGCCAGCGATAGTTCCGTCGTCAAGGTACCATACATTAAATTTAGAATTTAGCGAATCAATAATGGGTTGTATAGCCAAACTAAAAATAGCGGGCCCAAGAGGATCGCCTTGCTGGCAGCCAACTGATGAATACAAAAGGCTGTTTTTGAAAATTAATTTAGTAGGTTACATTGCCAAAGATAGTTATAAATAGAAGGAATTTTTTGTTGAATTACTGATAGCAAGGCACCTCTATCTACGGAGTTGAATGCGTTCTTGACATCCACCTTCAGCACCACCTCCGCTGCGTCGAGCGACAGGAAGGTGCGAAGAGCGTGCACAGCTGCTTCACAACCTCCCTTGACACCAAAACCAAGCTGAACCGGTTGGAATTCAGCTGAAACTGTCGGTAAAATGTGTTGACAACAAATTTTGGATGCTAAACGGCGAAAGGTGGAGCCAACAGCTATAGGGCGAATACCACCATCTTTTTTCTTTAAGGCAATTAAGTTGGCCCCGTAAAAGATATCAGCAATATCTTCAGGAACTTCACCGGATAGCATCAAATTAACCAGAAGAGTGATATTATGTAATAAGACTCTGCCAGCGTCACCGACAGAGACGCAAAGAAGGTCTTTTAAACGCTGTGGAGAAAGCCCATCTAGACCACTGGCAGAGCCACTTTTAAAAGAGAATATCGCATCTAAAATTTGCTTATCTTTAGTTATGAAAGAGCATGTGTTGGATCAGGTGGCGTAGGTAGAAGCAGATTTGGTGCTGGAGGTGGGTGCTTGTCTTCAAGAGCACTAAGTGTCTCCTGGCAGTTGACGGCGACAACATCATTACTGAACAGGAGGTTGGCAGCTGCTCGGAGATTACCATCGCTAATTTTGGATTCTATTAGTTTTACGGATTTATTAGAATTTGGAGGCCGAGAGGGAGGAATAACAAGAGAATAAACCGACGGATTTAAGCAGCAGTTCTCCTTTACTTTTTGTGTCAATGAAGTGCAAATACTGTTTTGGTTAACATGTAAAATTCTATAGCTGAATGTTAGGAGTTCTGCCCAGCTCTCAGACGTGTTTACTCTTACCACATGCTCAATGCATTGTGATAAAGAAATAGCGACTGAAAGCCGTGCAGAACGTGGAATTCTTTTTAAAACAGGAAGAGAACTTTTTAGATTGCCAAGAATTTGCCAAAGAGGTTGGTTTCCCGAATTTAAAGATACTGCTGGCACAGAGGCAGGGGATTTATGAACCCTACCAATGTGTATAGGTTTCCTTTAAAAAACCGAGGTTGGGAGCACTTAGTACACTGAACTAGTTGCACGTCGTCACTGCCAGTGATTGAATTTGCAGACATGTGAAAGATATAGCGTCAAGACGATTAATAACACTAACCAAACAAAAAGGCATACGAAATAAACATAAAAAACATAACACTTAAAAGTAATCACAACACAATACAACAAACTATTTCATAATGTCATTTTTATATTGATTCGGCACGTCACCAGTCACCACACGTTCGTTGATAGGCTGCCGGAACAACTTCGAGCCTCCTATTGGCTAAGTAATGATGGGCGCCTAGCAACAGAAGAGGCTCTATGAGGCGTCCTTGGAAACAGCCAACATCAACAATGTCAGAAAATTTTCAGTTTTATTTTATGTTTATAAAATCCAAACATATAACATTATATATCTTGCCCACATGCAGGGACACGCAGAAAAGTCTTGTCTACAGATTATACGGGGCACTTTTTTCCGATTACTGTTGTAAATAATTTTAAAATTTTATATTACGATGAGACGAGACGTATGTGTCTATGTTAATTTTTTTTTTTTAAATTTTACTAATAACTTATTGTCAAAATTTATAATTTGTTTCCGGATCGATAAAGTAATATAATTTGTTTTATCCATGTTCAGGGTGAAACAATTATTCACCAACCATAGACAAACAACGTTAAGAGTTAACTTTGGGTAGGTTTGCCTAAGTGTCTTCGGATACCAAGAGCACTGTGTCATCAGCATAAAGAAATCCAACAGAAGTACTGGTACGATCATATTGTGTGTGTGTGTTTGTGTGTGTGTGTGTTTGTGTCTGTGTGTGTGTGCGTGTGTATGTGTGCGTGTGTGCGTATGGGTTAGTGTGTGATGCATGTGTACGTGCGTGTGTACGTGTAAAGAAGGCGGGACCGGTTAAATCGGGAGATCATGCTGGCCATACCAAATTGCCAGAATTAAATCGTTCTGTGTGTACGGTTACACCGTCTTTTTGAAACCACAGATGTTCACGCTCCTGCGGAGTAGAGAAGTACGACTCCATTGCTGGTCCTTTTATATTCTCAGTCTAGTTCACTAACATCAAATACGATTGACGTACGACGCCATTTGCAATGGGGGTGACGACGGGTTAAAGTAAAGGAAATTGTATTTAGTCCATCAGTTACATGTTCGAAAAATAATGGACAAGTATTTTTTATTTGGTCTATCAACCAAAAACTTACAAAGATAAAGCGCATCAAAGTTTGGAAGTGGTGGCTCGTGACGTCACTTTCAAGTAAAAATTGTACCAAAACGTGACGTCATGCGACATAAAGAAAATATAACTAGAAAAAAAATCCACGGGGACCAGGCAGCAGACGGGACTCGAACCCGCACCCTTCGCAATCCGGGCGAATGCACTGACCAATTATGCTACTGCGGCCCTGACGGCCGCGTCGAAATTCTTCTAGCCATTCTTAAGCTGCAAGGCAGCGCCATCTCTTCGCATTATAGGCAACCCACAATGTCAAATGAATACTTTTACAAGTATTAAACATTTGAAAGAAGAAATAGCAATTATAGTTATAATTTTTATTTTGTAAGCATGTAACTGCTTGATGTTTAAATCTAAAGAAAATATAACTAGAAAAGTCATGCGACATTTCAAATCAATATGTCTCTGTAATGTTTTGATAATATGAATATAGAAAAAATATGTGTCCAGTACTTTTGTATAATCTACATGATAGACGAAGAAAAAAAAGTTAGTCATCATCCCTATTACATATTATAACATCTTCCGAAAGAGTGATTACTTTTGCACTACCTTAAATAATCCAGAACTACCGCCATTCATGTTCTTATTATTGAAACATAACATAAACAATATAATAAAGAAAACATCAAACGTGATGATGATATTTGACTTGAAAAGTGCCACTTTAACAAAGTTTCTTGGAATGAATCAGAGATCAAAAACCGGCAAGAGCGTGTCGTGCCAGGCGCAGTGTAGGGTTTCGTAGTTGCCTGTAGTTACCACAATATATTTGAGCAGGAGTCTTTATAGTTGTATTTTTTATTTTTTAAGCATGTAACTGCTTGATGTTTAAATCTAAAGAAAATATAACTAGAAAAAATTCCACGCGGACCAGACAGCAGACGGGACTCGAACCCCTTCGCTATCCGGGCGAATGCACTTACCAATTATTCTTAAGCTTCAAGGCAGCGCCATTTCTTCGCATCATAGTTAACCCACAGTAAAATAAGAGTCTTTATTTACTCTATAATTCTATATCGGAAATAAGAAAAACCAATTAATATCAATCTATGTATCTCAACTAAAATACCGAAATCAAAGTCAAACTGCGTCTCAAACTCAAAATCTATATTATATATATTTATATAGAAATGATAACCGCCGATTTTTATTTTGTTTCTTCCCAGGCCGAATGTGAGGATTTCACATCCACTCCCCCGCCACAGTCGGCTGCAAGGTTATGTCATACTTTTACTGACAAAAAGCTTCATCTGATCGCTTAATTAGCACTTTATTCGCAAAATTAGCACTTTAATGTTCAATATTTCGCAAATGGATGCCTAAATCGAAAAATAGTCTTATGGTTCCTAAGACTATTTTTCGATTTTTATATTTTTCCAATGTAATTTTAAATAAACTACTCAACGACAACCCACACGATGGGCTAGATGATGAAAAAAAAATCATCCCCAGGTTACATGTATGAGAGCTACCCTTAGAAAAGTATTATTATTACTGCGGCCAAAACTGTATTTAATTTAGATATTTAATAATAGTTGTATTAATATTTTTTAATCGATTTTCAAAGTTTTACGTGTTGGTATCACAAAATGGAGCATGTTTTAGTTAAATAAGGTTTGTGGCAGAATATCAGCGACTTCCGATAAAACGGCGGTTTAAGGCTGAGTAACATTCCCTTTTTGTTCCCAAAAAGTTGATATGTTAGATTTTAAGTTTTTGTATTTGTAATTATGTATTTTTTGGAGCAAATAAATACTTATTATTATTATTTCCTAAAATTTTATTCGACCATTTTGTCGGCGTATTTGATATACATGTCTCTACAGAATAACAGCTCTCTAGTACTGATAGTCTCCAAGCAAAACTGGGGACGGACACACGCACATGACGAAACTATAAGGGTTCCTTATCAGGACTACGGAACCCTAAAAAGCGGCACAACAAAGCTTCTTTAAACGTTAAGTGGGTAATTGTTCGTGTTGTGTAATGAGCCGAAAATTAGACAGGCAGCATTACAAATGGCGGCAAAATACTTTCACCACTGCCGGATTTAGGGGAGGGCAACCGGGGCGAAAGCTCCGGGGCCTCCACAAACGAGGGGCCCCACAATAGAGACTTAGGAAAAAAAATCTTTCAAATTCCAACTAGTAAACATCTTTTCCTTTGATATTTTTTTTGCTCTTTTACCTTTACCTACAGTCTACAGTACTTTGTGCATCTAACGTACATGATTATTCAGGGCCAAATTTAAGGCAGGGCAGGTGGGGCCGTGGCCCAGGGGCCGCAACAGCTTAAGAAATAACAACATTTCGATGGGTCAACAAGCGTGCAAATCCTAAGTGGCCCGGGACCTCCACAACAAGATAAAAGATAACGAAATTTCGATGGGTTAACAAGCATACAAATCCTAAGTGGCCCGGGGCCTCCACAATCCTAAATCCGGCCCTGACTTTCACACAACTCAGTAGTGATAAGCAGAATTACACATTTCGGGTTCCATTATACAGGAATTTTCTCATTCAGGTTATACAAATTAGGTACTATTAAGATCGGTAGGGCACAGTTCCGCTAGAATTGAAGCGCTCGTCTGGGGGAAATAGCTTCCATCTTACAGAAGACCACAATAAAATAACACTGCCTTTTTACAATGTGTCTAAAAGTGAATTACTGATTTTTAAGGCTAAAAATGGGTGCGTGTACTTATGTAGGCGCGTGAGAAGTTATCCTTCTTTCGCATCGTTTAAAATTAGTTTTTAATTGCATGCAAATAATTAATGCAAATAATTAATGCCATTAATAAAAAGTCTGGAAAAGGACACAGTCAATAAAGTTCAGTTTTAATTTGAAAATATAAATAAATAATCAAAATATTCAATTAAAATCGCTAATGAATATAATTTATTAGAACATATGTGATTTGCACTTGTATGAAACTCAAACACGTATTCCGAATATACAAACTAGAAACATGTGGATAAATACTAGTAATAACTGTTACTTTATTACAAAAAATAAAGATGTAGTTTTTGGTTCTACTACACCAATGGTCAAGAGATGGCGCTGTAGTCTCCTGAATCGCGCTTTGGTTCCGTTGTTCCAGATTAATAAATACTTTTGATATTATAAATATGAATACCTATAACTGTTACTTTATTACAAAAAATAAAGATGTGGTTTTTGGTTCTACTACATCAATGGTCAAGAGATGGCGCTGTAGCCTCCTGAATCGCGCTTTGGTTCCGTTGTTCCAGATTAATAAATACTTTTGATAGGCCTTCACAATGCAGTCGTTAGCACCCACTAAATAGAGATTATATTTCTATTTTGTTGGTAGATTTTCTTAATGTGCGGTAAACACAAAAGTAACAGCATGAAGTTGGTCGCTTTAGCTTTAAAATTTTGTGTTACAGTGATGCGCGTGCATCTTAAAATTTCACTCTCATCATTTTTTCATAACGCGCCTAAAGAAGTATAACTTCAAAAATAAGACGTATAACGTGCCGATGATAAAACTTAATGGCACTCCTTTAAAGCAAGTACAGAGCTTCAGGTACCTGGGACTTTGGGTCACCGAGTCGTTCAAGGATGACCTTGATATTGAGAGGGAGCGTAGGGCACTGTGCATCAGGGCTATTATGCTGTCCCGCAGGTTTGTACGTTGCACCAAAAATGTTAAAGTAACGCTTTTCAAAGATTACTGTCACTCACTTTACACGTGCAGCCTGTGGACGAATTTTACCCAAAGATCATACGGTGTCCTGCGCACCCAATATAACAATGCATTCAGGGGGCTGATGGGGCTGCCACGCAATTGCGGATCCAGGGGGTGGGTCATGGGGGTCATGACCGGGGTGTCATGACTGGGCTGGGTCCATCTGTACCCACTTCACAATCTGTACTGTCTAATCCCCTGGCGCCAAAGCTGGACCCGCCCTTGCTGCCACGACACTGCAGCGCATCCGGAATGCTAGTAGCAGCTGAAGTAGATAGCCTAACGGCTATCATTAGGAAACGCGTCGCGTCCCTGTTGCAGCGAGTGCGGGGTAGCGCCAACCTTAGATTAAAACAAAAAGGGTAGATACGGCACTAGCCTCAAAAAAGTGATCCGCATAAATTGTGGTCCACGACCCTAATTACTTTAGTCACAACTTGACATGCAAACGACGTACATGTGAACGCCAAAAAGAAATATTGCTAATATTTTGTGTTTATATCATAAAACAATGCCTAAGTATGTTTTTAAAAAGTGCTCAAATTGCTCAAGAACTAAAAATAAAAGCCACGGCATCACTTTTCATTCGTAAGTACTATAAAATATATTTTTTCATAAAAATTGAGGTTTGTTTTTGAATCTCATTCGGTAGTAACGTCGAGTACTGGTCGCGTGATTGGTCGGTAGTGCAGTGACGCGGATCTCGCCGTCTCGTTCGCGCTGCCGTTGAAACTTAGCGTGCTGTTTCGTTCGGGTCGGTAATGCAGTGACGCGGATCTCGCCGTCCCGTTCGCGCTGCCGTGGGATCAGTTTTTGTTTGATGCATGTATGAGCGTACCGTATCTACCCTTTTTGTTTTAATCTAAGGCGCCAACATCCTCTTGAAGGCGGTCGCGGCGAGACTGGACGCGGACAGTGCTATTATGCAGCACCGAACTCGCGTCCATCTTGTCAAAGGCACAAAAATAAACTATAACCATTTTAATATTTATTAATTAATTATCTCTTATCTATTAGACGAGTTCGTCTGTCCGTGGTGCTGTTTCAGCGGCCAAACCGTAAGAGATAGATAAAGAGAATAATTAAGTTATAAGTTAAGAATAGTCTGATAAGACTACAAACCGGATTTGAGTAACGTAGCACTTTCGGTTTTCGAGAATTCAGGTTTTGGTGAACATTTGGTTCACTGGTTTGCTAGTTTAATTTAAATTTAAATTGTACTCACATAGTTTTAAGCTTCCATTGTTTCTAACACTATATGGACTCTGGTTCGAAATAAACATATTTTATTTTATTTTTGATAGTGTTGTATTTTTATCGGTAGGTAAGGTTCAAGGGCTCGACGGGGTAAAGGATCGTGTCAAGGTAGGCAACGACACAAGTGATTATTTTTGTGTCGAAAACGTCTATAGTCTATGGTAGCCGTTTAACACAGGAGCGGTATATGCTTGTTTTACACTTTTAACCTAAAAAGTTCCCTCCTTCCTACAATCTGGGGTTTTCTAAGAGAGGGAGAAGGGGCGTGAGGAGGTGGTGTGGCAGTTTATAACTGCTGCACCACCTACATTCTCGTTTGTACTTACCATCAGGTAGGGTAGAGTTCTTGGCCTACCTGGATATATATATAAAAAAAACGAGCGACCCTTACAGTAGTCGCGTATGATGTGTAATATGTCTCTTGCTACATTTAAAAGTAAACTTAATGTAAAACTATGATTTTATTTATTTTTTAAGCATTTAACTGCTAGATGTTTAAATCTAAAGAAAAGTTTACTAGAAAAAAAATCCACGCGGACCAGGCAGCGGACGGGACTCGAACCCGCATCCTTCGCTATCCGGGCGAATGCACTGACCATTATGCTACCACGGCCCTATTAGTCGCGTCGAAATTTTCCTAGCCTTAAGCTGCAAGGCATTTTAATGTAAAACTTTCAGGAGAGACTTGAAATAAAAATAAAGTGCGTATGTATATATATGTGTGTGTACACAGACACATATATATGTATTTGCATATGATATAAATATTTCGTCATACATTAGTGTACTGTAATATTTTAATTTTGGATTTTCATTAGCTGACCATGTCCTAACTTCAGAACTGTTTTAATAATGTGTTTAGGCACTGTTAGGTCTATTTTATAAAAAAAATCTTTAACATTAGTTTTTGTAAAATATATGAGTGTTTAAATAAAACTAGTTTTTACGGGTTAATGCACGAAAACTTTATTTATTTATTGACGTTTCGTAGCCTTTACAGGCTACGTCGTCAGAATAAAACTTTTATTTAATTTGTCGAGCTACCTTCGAAAGACTTTTATTGAGCGTTTGGTTATTTCATTGTTCGATTTTTAAGTTTTATTGTCTATGTATGAATTTATTATTTAATTTACTTAATAAAGTATTTTATTTAAAATTCTTTTTTGTAATTTTGAGTTTATTTATTTGACCCTAACTACCGTAAACTACCACCGGTTCCAAAATTGGGAGACCTTCCTGAGAAGAACCGGCGAAACAAACTCAAGAGAGGCTTTCTATCTCCTTCTTATGTTAAATTATGCAAACAAAAAGAACTAATAGTATCTGATGGTCTTGCAGTGTGTGCTCGGGGTTGGGATTTTATCTCCTGTATAATAGGTCCCCAAGCTGGTGGTATATACCAACCATCTTCCCTATTGAAATTTGGATATTTTTTAATCTCAATAGCCTCGCGCATCATTCGAGGAACGAACCGCTGCTCAGCTGCAAGGATCTGTGGTCTATCAAATCTAATGTAGTGGTTTGGTCCCCCTAATGCATGTTCACACACTGCAGATTTACGTCGTATAGAAACGTCAATAAATAAATAAAGTTTTCGTGCATTAACCCGTAAAAACTAGTTTTATTTAATGAGTGATGTGCGTGAAAACCTAAGAAACAAATATATGACTGTTTGTTGCCAAAATAAAAGAAAAAGTAAGAAAAACATATGAAACCTCACCTTGTATTAGTAAAAAAAGAAATAAAACCTGCTACAAAAGCAATAAGCCATTTGAACATTATGATCTAAAATCAAATCAAATAGCGGGCGCTTTCGCGAATTCCTGTTACACACTTCCGTCCCATTTCACGAAATCACTCCCACTTATTAAAGGAAAGCGAGAGGAAAGATGTGACACATTAAAAGAAAAAGATGCGTGTAACTTATGTACGCGCGTGAGAAGTTATACTTCTTTAGCATCATTAAAATATTTTTTAATTGCATGCAAATAATTAATAATTACAATAAAATAATAAAAGGACTGGAAAAGGATAGTTAACACAGTCAATTAAGTTCAGTTTTAATTTGAAAAATTAAATAAATATTCAAAATATTCAATTAAAATCACTACTGAATTTAAGTTATTAGTCCATATGTAATTAGCACTTGTAGTAACTAAAACACGTTGTGTCTATATAGAAACTAGAAACATGTGGATAAATATTATAAATATGAAAACAGTGATCAGAGGCGACGAGCGTGCCAACATTGTTTTTGACAACGCGATCATCTTATGGAGCTCCGTGGATCGTTCAAAGTACCTTTCGAACAGATGTCTAATCCACTTAGTGGTTAATAATCCACCATTATTAGACACTAACATTCATAACGCGCCCGCGGCCAACTTCATGGTGTTACTATTGTGTTACAGTGATGCGCGCGCATCTCGAAATTTCACTCACATGATTTTTTCATAACGCGCCCGCGGCCAACTTCATGCTGTTACGTTTGGGTTACAGTGATGCGCGCGCATCTTAAAATTTCACTCTCATAATTTTTTCATAACGCGGCTAAAGAAGTATAACTTCAAAAAAACAAAAAAACTTTTGTTATAAAACACAGCGATACAGAACAGTGGTTTTGGACTTTGTGGTTGCAATCTATTAGGAATTGGTCGCATGTACAGTCAACGCAAAATCCGGTCACGATATTTTTATTCGATATAGGTCATTGCAACTTAAATGATGCTTTTCCATGACAATGATGATTTTCGTATTCTTATGAGACTACCGAGATACAGTACCGCATCGGGCATGTTTTCAGATGCTCGTATGTCGGATTTTTATGCTGTTATGAGAAGACGTATAGCCTCTTTTTGGCCACGAATATTATAATAATAATAATAATAATAATAATAATAATTCATTTATTGTGGAGCATAGGTACAATAATGGGGTGTTACATCAGTACATACAGTTCAGCTATGTCCTGCCATAAGGCGTACAATTATTAATAATAACATTAGATGTCACAAGTTAAATCAATATTATTTTAAATGTCAATTAAGTTTATTTCCATATCGTTTTATTCATGTCAAGTGGTACCCAGAATGTTATTGTTAAATTTCTTTGTCAGATAAAAATTCCTTAATTGTGTAGTAGCATTTGTCAACTAAGAAATTCTTTAACATATGCTTGAAACTGAGGACATTCTCATTACTTCTTATTGGACCAGGAATTTTATTATATATACAAAGGGCGTTACAGAACACACTCCGGTTCATAAGTGCAGTATTCGAAGGAACCATGCGGAATTTATCCCTATGGCGTGCACTAGACAAGACCTTAAACATATCTGTGTTATTTTTAACAAATAGGGCGCAATCCAGAATGTACAGACATGGAAGTGTGAGTATCTTATACTTTTTAAAATACGGTTTGCAAGAGTCGGTCATGCATAAATTAAACATTGACCTAATACAACGCTTTTGGCACTTAAAAACGATTTCTTTGTCGGTTGCGTTCCCCCAAAACATTACTCCATATCTTAGGATAGATCCAACGTACCCATGATAAGCAGACAGTACAGCATCTGAATTTACAACTTTACTTAATTGGTACAACGCATAAGAATAACTAGACAACTTATTACATAGCTGTTCTATATGGCTTTTCCATTTTAAGTCACTGTCGATATATAAACCTAGAAATTTGTTTGTACTTGTTCCACAGATTTGCTTACCAGAGTAGTTGATATTTAGATTCACTGCATCAGTCCTTTGTTGAAAACTCATTATACTTGTTTTATCTAAGTTAACCTTTAAATTGTTAGCAGTTAGCCATTTAATTATTGATGATAAGGTCCCATTTATGTCATTTTCTAGCAATGTCAAATCTTTTCCGCTAAACAAAATAGTACTGTCATCAGCATACAGTGTCATATAATTACTAGTAATTTTAGGTAAATCGTTTATGTAAACCAAAAAGAAGGGAGGACCAAGCACACTACCTTGTGGCACTCCATATTTCACACGCCTTGGTTTTGATAAATAAGTCATTTCCGTTTTAGTAATTTTGTCAATTTTGTCTATTTGTGTAATTTGGATTCTGTTCGTCAAATATGATTTAATAAGATTATAAATGTTCCCTCTAATTCCAACAGCATATAATTTGTCAAGTAATATATCTCTGTCAACATAATCAAATGCTTTTGTCATATCCATAAACAAAGCAATGGTAGGAATTCTATTGTCCACATTACTCGTTACTTTATAAAGGAAATCATAAAGAGCCAAATTTATGGATTTATTTTGCCTGAAACCATATTGTTGTGGGGCTAAGCATTTGTTAACCTCTAAAAACGAATAAAGACTTTTGTATATCACCTTTTCAAAAATCTTAGCAAAAACAGAGAGTAATGCTACTGGTCGATAAAAATTTATGTTTGTGGGATCTTCCTTTTTGAATAAAGGTTTTACTACAGATATTTTCAATCTATCTGGAAAAACACCTTCAGATATACAGAGATTCATTATATGACTTAATACTGGCGCAATTATAAAAGAAGAATCTTTAACTATTTTTGTAGCAATGTTGTCATATCCCGTGCTACTACTATTTTTCAACGAATTAATAATTTTGAATAAATCATTATAATTAATAGGATGAATGAATATTGAATTTAATATACAATTTTTTATTATTATTTTATTTTGCACTGCATGTTTTGAATGTTCAGTATTAACTTCGTCAATAAAATGGTCGTTGAAAGCATCAACCATCTGCTGGGCATCTATAATCGTATTACCACTAACTTTTATTTTGTCAATGGTTTGTCTGGGAATATTGTTTTTCGGTTTATTTATTATTTTCCAAGTTGCTTTACATTTATTAAAAGAATTTCTAATACTGTAATTATTTTGTGCTTTTTGGGTTGACTTTATTATAGATTTAAAGCGTTTAGAATAAATTTTATATTCCGTATTTATCTTTCTTTTTCTTATCTTTCTGCATATGTCAACAGCATAATCAAAACAGTATGCAAAGGACTAGATAATCCTTTATTCAAATACTGGATTTCAGTGCACCAGAGTGAGAACCTAAAATGACGTAGGTAATACAGGGTTGTTCAACAAGAACTTTGTTTTTCAATTGTGGCTAATCCAACAATATGATAGTTTTGCCATTTAGTTTTTTGACGTATTCGTAGTAGATGCATTGGCAATTGTTACAATGAATTCATATTCGCTTGAAAATCGAATGAAAATAATTAAAATACACTATGAAAACAGTGGTTCTGTTACAGTTACATTTTGTCAAATTCGTGATATTTTCGGACTACATAATTGTCCTTCTGAGACCGCTATTAAGAATTTGGTCGTTAAATTTGAGTTGATACAAAATGTGCCAACTCCAACGCGTGTTCGACCAGGTCGTTCAACTGAAAGCATCGCAGCCGTGAGCCACAGTGTTGAAGCAGATCCAAATTTGTCAATTCCGCGACGTTCTCAACAATTGGGGTTATCCAAAACCACCACATGGCGAATTTTGGCCTTTTATTGATGATGTGGATGTCACTGATGTGTGGTTTCAACAGGACGGTGCCACATGTCACACAGCCAATGAAACGATCAATTTATTGCAAACCAAATTTCCCGATCGCATAATTTCACTAAACTCAGCTGTTAAGTGGCCAGCCAGATCGTGTGATTTCACACCACTAAATTATTTTTTGTGGGGTTATATTAAGGACAGAGTCTATACGGGGCCAATCGAGTCGATTGCAGCCTTAAAACTCAAAATCCGTGATGTGAATAACGAAATAGTCCCGCCATTTTGCCAAACAGTGATTAAAAACTTTGATGAAAGAATCGACATCTGCCAGCGTGCTCGTGGTGGAAATATGCCAGATATCATTTTTCATTCATAATTGCCGAACTTTTCTCTTTGTAATTCAATAAAAAATTTAATCATCTTCATGTAATTTTTTTGTTTTATTTTGTTTTAGAAAACAAAGTTCTTGTTGAAAACCCCTTTATTATACTTGCTGTTTTACTTTTACTGTTCTTTTATGATTTTATTTTATTTATTATTATTTTGTTTATATTTTGAATTTTTTGTAATTTTGTATTTGACTTTTTATTTGGTTTTTAATGCTTTGAATATACAATTATTATTATTAATTTAATTAAGATAAAACTCACAAATTTTAATTTGGTACTAAACCTGAAGTACACAGTATCAAATTGGATATACAAAGTTTTATTACAGAAGAAAAAAGGGACTGTGACCAAAATCCTCTAAAAAAAGTTTTACCGCTCAACGACCTATTTCACTGCCCGAAAGAGGAGTGCAAAGTTGCTTTAGTGGTTTACATTTCTGTTGGGAAATTTTAATATTCTAAATGCATTTTACCCCGTTCAGGGCAATGGTGAGAGTTGATTAAATTTGCGAAGAGCTGAAACTTTTGTGATGTTCGTGCTTAATGTGATTCTCCAATATTCAGATTATAACTACTTCTAGTAAGTCTAAAGAAAATATTACTAGAATCCATGACGAATTCTTTCTAGCCTTTCTTTAGAACCCTTTCACATTTCTTGCAAAAAATCGTAATTCTTGTGCGCCTTATTTACCCCCTTAGCAAAGATTTTGACTATTTCCAATAAAAGTTAACAATAGAATTATTCTTCCTATTGAAACTTAATGTAGAATATTTGCAAAAACTATTTTCTTTTTTTTGTACTGGTCGTTCTACTGCAGCTAGTTTACAAAAAAAACGATAATATGCGCAACTTCAAACGCCCGAATCTCTCAATAATGTTCAATAAATTAGATCAAATTAATTACTACGACATCAGAAATATGTTTTTGTTGTAACACAATGTATAAGAATTTTGATTTTCCATCTCATTAATTATCAAAAAAAAAAATCTAACTTCCGTGAGTTTTCCCAAAAAATAATGTAGGTTTACCTCGTATTTTGATATTGAATTAAATAGAATGACTATCAAATATTTTCATAAAACTAATCTACCATCAGTGAACTACTGAAATATCTATATATTTTTATAATTAGTTCATTAATCATTATTTTATAAGACTAAGATTAGTACGGCAGCGGGCTATTTTGTAAAAGGGCCCTTAAGCTGAAGCCTCATCGCATTGAAAAAAAATAACTGCTAGTAAAGTTAACGAAAAAAAATAACTGAACGCTACAGCAACAAGTGGTCACATAGAATCAAATTAAATCAATGATGCAGATTTACGTGCGTCAAACGGTAAACAGTCAACTTCTGCTCTCTCTTTCTTTCACTTTGCTGTGCCTGAAGATGTAGCAAGAAGGTTCCAGAGCTTCACGGCATAGGCGATAGTATAAAGTTAAGGAAGTATTTCTGACAACCCTCTGTGCAGAGCCTGCCTGTAGAAGGAGGAGACGAGCAACCATGTTCTATTGGAGTGCAGAGGCGTTGCAAGACAAAGGACTTCTCTAATGAGAAGTTCGCGGACACTAGTAGAGGCCTGTAGCAACATCAATTCAATCAAAATTATTGCATTCATGTGGTTACATCGATGGTTACAAAATGCTTATAGTACCTTACATGAACCCTGTCAGTCAGGGTATCGCAATATACAGTACAGTTAAAGATAAAAATTACAAAAGAAATTAATAAACAATTATGTATGTATGTATCATCCGGGGACTGCTGAGCCTTCTGGAGGAGCTGGAATGGCAGGACTGATGCCAATCCCCATGCAAAATAGGCACTGAGTGTCGAGTTGCAGAAACAGCCCGCCGTACTACTAAGATCAAGAGTAAAGGGTTAAGGTAACCCCCTCAGGTTCGAGTGGCCTAGAGTCTCCAGGTGGAGACGAGACTCCCGCCGTGGGGACTCCTCCCCCAATTCTTGGCTTGAGGTCCTCTTAGGATCTCGCCGTCCCCAAACCCGGTGACCCTGTAAAGGTCATCTGCGACCAACAGCATACACACTCAAAAAAAGGTTAAGGTAGGTATCGGATCGGAGCGATCGATACTTCGGTACCGCAAATGTCTATAGGTTTTCTATATGGAATAACACAAAGGAGATTGCTCAGCTTCCATACATGTTTGGCCTAAAGACCAATAATCATGAAAAATTGTTTCCTAAATTCGAAATTATATATAAATTACTGTAGAAACGAATATTATTGACGGACACCCCTGAGAACTTCTATAAAACATATACACTGAACATATTGAAATAATAAAAAAATGGGTGCGTGTACTTATGTAGGCGCGTGAGAAGTTATCTTTCTTTGGCATCGTTTAAAATTAGTTTTTAATTGCATGCAAATAATTAATTGCAATAAATTAATAAAAAGTCTGGAAAAGGACGAAGTCAATAAAGTTCAGTTTTAATTTGAAAAAATAAATAAATAATCAAAATATCCAATTAAAATCGCTACTGAATATAATTTATTAGAACATATGTGATTTGCACTTGTATGAAACTCAAACACGTATTCCGAATATACAAACTAGAAACATGTGGATAAATATTATAAATATGAATATCTATAACTGTTACTTTATTACAAAAAATAAAGATGTTGTTTTTGGTTCTACTACACCAATGGTCAAGAGATGGCGCTGTAGTCTCCTGAATCGCGCTTTGGTTCCGTTGTTCCAGATTAATAAATACTTTTTGTTACTTTATTACAAAAAATAAAGATGTGGTTTTTGGTTCTACTACACCAATGGTCAAGAGATGGCGCTTTGGTTCCGTTGTTCCAGATTAATAATTGATAGGCCTTCACAATGCAGTCGTTAGCGCCCACTAAATAGAGATTCTATTTCTATTTTGTTGGTAGATTTTCTTAATGTGCAGTAAACACAAAAGTAACGCATGAAGTTGGTCGCTAAAGCGACCAACTTCATTATGTTAAAATTTTGTGTTACAGTGATGCGCGCGCATCTTAAAATTTCACTCTCATCATTTTTTCATAACGCGCCTAAAGAAGTATAACTTCAAAAACAAATAAGTTATATAGTAAACTAGGGAAATCAAGCCAAGTACCGAAATTATGGATTAGATTCAGGTATATAGAGCATGTAGATTAACAGATAGTTGCCCTTTTTTAAAGTTAATGCATAAGAGTAACTTTTAAAATCAGGTGTTATTTCCGGTTATAATAAGGTACTCTGTGACAGAAACTGTGTGATGATTGTGAATGAGTCACAGATTAGAGAGAATTTTTAAACTCTCGTTAACCGAAGAAAGCTAAGAGATTTAGGTTCTATAGCCATATATTCAGTAGCTTCATTATTTTTGTTATGTTTTTAAGATAACCATATTTTAGATTTTTAGTATATCACACCTTATAATTTTATTTATTAATTAATTTATAGTCAGGGACCGTAGGCCCATAGATAGATACCTTAAAGTCTAACATATATACAGATTATAATGTGTTTATGGAGGAGTTGTTTGGCGTAAAATGTATGACAATAGACTTTATGATGTCGGCTTCCATATATAATAATTGTCAGAGCACATTTGCATCTAGTGAAAATGATAATATAGTTGTGGATATTAATACCATAGTGTAATAAAAAAAATGATTTATTTTATCGATCTTTACAAAATAGATTTGTTTTTATGTTATAGAAACAACTTCGATCAGTCTTTGGCTGAATGTTACTACACCCATAGCCATTAAAAATGATTCGTATGTTTTCCAAACCGGTAAAATTAAAAGTCCTTTTTAAAGTAAATGTATTATACAAAGGTGTCCTTTGAAATCTAATGACTGTAAATTGAATTATAAATTACGCCAAGAATTACCGTGTATGTCAATATTTTTTGTGCATTTAGGACAATTTGAGCAATCTCCTTTGTATTGATCTTGTAACAACATAAAAATTTGTAATTATTTTTTGTGTAACAACATAATGATGTTTTTAATGTTGTGGAGTATAAATATGTCCAATAACGAGTGATAGGGAAAAATGTGTCCTTTTTCGATAATTCCAATTTGTTTACAGATATTTTGACTTTTGATATATATTTAGTTATAACTAAAACAAGGGTAAACAATCTGTGGAATTATGAAAATAAGCAAATAAGCTCGCCCTTTGCCGACCCTAAGGATTTGTAGGCATACAGCTCCCTAAATATATGCATCGTAGGTGTAATTTAAAAGAATTGAATTATGCTTGTTATTGGTATAAAATTATTTTTATTAGATACTAGCTGACCCGGCGAACTTCGTACCGCCTTAGCGTAGCTTTGATGCACTACTTTATTTTGTATAGCTGACCTATCTTATGTATGAGTACCTATTCAATTTTTTTATTTTTCTTTATATTTTTTTCTGTAAGAACCTTGTACAGAGTATTAGAAAACTACAAAAAAAAAAACAGCCAAATCTGTCAAGCCGTTTTCATGTTATGTCGTGACAACGGAAAACGGGTTTCATTTATATATATATAGATTTATAATATTTAAAAAGGAAAAGAAAGGGATCCGCCCTTAAAACAAATTCTAAAAGCAATCCAACAAAAATAACAACACGATTATAAATATTTCGATGAAAGATTCGTTTGATAATTTGTTCATAAATGTAATTGAAATTTTCCACTTCCTATAACACAGCGCCTTAATGCTTAACAAGCAATTATTTTCTCTGAACACTTTGCTTTGTAAAACTGCTGCCACGGTTTGGTCTCAAGACGTCTGTTTTACGTCTATATTTTTATTTACTCTTTCGTCATGAAAAATGAGTCGTTTACAGAGATTCTTTAAGAGCACTGCAATTTTCCAACTACCCACAAAAGATGCGAGAGTAGTTCCCAGTTAAAGAAAATGTTTGAAGAATTTCAAATAATTAGTTTCGCTACGAGTTTTTAAAGTCTTATATCTTTTTAGAGTCCCGTGCTCAAAGTGTAAAAACGGGACCCTATTACTAAGACCCTATTACCACTGTCTGTGTCATCAAGCTGTACCTCATAAACTATGATAGCCAGACAGTTGAAATTTTCACAGATGATCTATTTCTATTGCCGCTGTAACATCAAAATAAATAGGTATTGAAAACAGTATTACTGAATATTTAAGCGGTATCTTATGAGATGTTGCAACTAACGTGTTTTTTGCTCTATTTTGTTAATAACGGAAACAGGTACACTCTTGAAATATTCACAAAGTATTTAATAATAATAATAATGTTTATTGACATTATACATTTTACAATTTATGTTTGATTCCCCTGTATTCAAAATAGGCCTTAGCCTGTAGTATGGAATCCAGTGTCCTCTCCAATTATGTACTTACAATATAATCTTAGCAGTTATATATATGTGTGTGTATAGTGAGTGTGGGTGAAGGTGTGCTTGCGTGTGAAATGAAATGAAATGAAATGAAAAGTCATTTATTCAGTCTAGGCTGTTACAAGCACTTGTGAAAGTCAAGAAGCTACGCCATCGGTTCGCAAAACTACGGCGGGAGACCTTGTACTGAGAAGAACCGGCAAGAAACTCAGCAAGGGCTGCTTTTTTCTCCCTGTATTGATATATACAGAGTCGTCAAGTTGAAAAATGACTTCAGACATACTTCTGAAGTCACCTTCCATTACATTATTTAGGGTATAGATATATAGTTACAACAAATTTTATATTTAGTATATATAGGAAGCGGCATTAGATAGGTACCATACTACTGTTACAAAACTGACTCATACCCATCAAATAAGAAATTACAAGAAACACTATGTCCATGCATTACGATCATTTAGATAATCATTAACTTTATAATAGCCCTTATTCATAAGAGTATTCTTAATCTGAGATTTAAATTTGGTTAGTGGAAGCTCAATCAGATCTTGGGGAACTTTGTTAAACAATGCAATACTACATCCCAGAAATGAACCTCTAGATTTTTGGAGTCTGAAACATGGAACGGCAAGCTTGTTCTTAAATCTCGTGTTTAAGTTATGGGTTTGACTTTTTTTTGCAAATGCGTCATAGTTTCTTCTTACATATATTATATTTTCATAGATGTATTGCGATGCCAGTGTTAAAATATTAATTTCTTTAAATTTTTCTCTAAGAGATTCTCTTGCCTTTAAATTATATATGGCGCGAACAGCTCTCTTTTGCAGTACGAAAATACTTTCTATATTAGCAGCTGAGCCCCACAACAAAAGGCCATATGACATAACGCTATGAAAGTAACCAAAGTAAACCATTCTTGCCGTTTCCACATCAGTTAGGAGTCTTATTTTTTTAACAGCGAAGGCCGCAGAGCTCAGTCTACTTGATAAGGCATCAATATGAGGATCCCATTGCAGATGCGAGTCTAAAGTAATACCCAGAAACTTTGTAGAATCCACTAACTCTACAGGCTGCTCATTTATTTTTAAACTAGTATTAACCTGCCTCACATTAGGTAAAGTAAACTTAACACATTTTGTTTTGCTAGAGTTTAGTTTTAAATTATTTACCGTAAACCAGCGAAGGACTTCAGAGAGAGCACAATTTACTTCGTCATAACAATCATTTCCTCTCCTAGCTTTAAACACTAAAGAGGTGTCATCAGCAAATAGTACTGTCTCACACAAATCTCTTGTAAAGTGAGGAAGGTCATTAATATAAATAAGGAAAAGCAATGGGCCCAATATTGAACCCTGGGGCACGCCCATAGAAATGGGTGCTCCTGTAGACTCAGCTTCATTTATAACTACTTTCTGAATCCTAGCAGAAAGATAAGACTGTATCAGACTTAGTGAAATATTTGATACACCATAATGCTTCATTTTATTTAACAATGTTTCATGGCTAACGCAGTCAAACGCCTTAGATAAATCGCAAAAAATGCCAATAGCATCGTGCTTACTCTCCCATATATCAAAAATGTGTTTGAGAAGTGCAGTTCCAGCATCAGTAGTACTTTTGCCTCTAGTGAAACCAAACTGTTTTAAATGAAGTAGCTTATTTATAGAAAAGTGTGCTAGTAATTGGTTATAAATTATTTTCTCAAATACTTTACTTAGCGCTGGTAATACAGATATAGGCCTAAAATTGCTGGGATCTGATTTATCACCTGCCTTAAAAAGAGGGACAACTTTAGCATATTTCATTAGATCTGGAAACACTCCCTCATCAATACATTTGTTAAATATAATGGCCAGTTGTGGCGCAATGACAGTGATAATCGGTTTTATTATATATGTTGATATTCCCCATAAATCCTCTGTCTTTTTAATATTAATAGAATTAAATGTTTTTATAATACAATCACTACTGATATGTCTAAAATAAAAATCATTACTGCACTTATCAACGCTTGACTCAAGGAGGGTCATTGCTAACCTAGAACAAGAATTAAGATTTCTAGTTGATTCAAACGGTGCACTAGAAAAGAAATTTTCAAAAGTGTTGGCAACGGCATCATCTGTCCGAATAATCTTGTTGTCTATTTTTAAAGAATATGTGCGTTCATTGAATTTATTTCTTCCAGTTTAATTATTAATTATATTCCAAGTTGTCTTTATTTTATTATCTGATAGACTATTTTTTTTTGATAAAAATTTAGCTTTCGCTATGGCACACACCTTTTTAAAAGTTTTTGAATAGTTTTTGACATATTCTATAAACTTAGGATCAGATGAGGTTGCTTTGAGAGCATATAATTGATACCACTTATTTTTACTTTTGTAAATACCAGGTGTGGCCCAATCACTAAAATTCTTTTTAGAGCTATGGCATTTAATTACTTTGCGTTTGAATATTTTATTAAATTCATCTTTAATTAAATTAAATAAATCTTCATATAAAATATTATTATTATTACAAACTGGTAAGTCCGACATTTTATGATAAACACTATCTTTAAATTTATTTATACCCGTTTGTGTAATTGGTCTATAAGTTAGGTCATGTTTGTGTGAAGCATGATGGTGTTCAAGAGAGGCTAATTGTCCACTATGATCAGAATTAATACAATTTATTATTGATTTATTAAAAACTTTCCTATTACAAAAAATATTATCCAAACAGGTTGCTGATGCATGTGTGATGCGGGTAGGCTCAAAGAAGATATGCTCCAAGTTATATGATTTAAATAAGTTTAGAAACCTACCCACTAACGGACACTTAACTAAAATATTTATATTAAAATCACCACATACAACAAGCACTTTATTACATTTACATACTATATTGAAAGCGTCTTCCATAGCGGACTCAAATTGAGTGTAATTCCCAGATGGGGGTCGATATACACATATTATGATCATTTCATCAAGTTCCACACAAGATAGTTCAATATTACGTTCAACTGAAAGTGAAACAATATCTGAACGTTCTTTGTATTTAAGATCATTCTGTAAGATTATGAGAGAGCCTCCCCTGATAGCCGATTTCCTACAAAAACTACTAGCAACTGTATAATTATCTAAGTTCATAACTAATTCATAATCTCTGAGCCAGTGCTCAGTAATACATAATATTCTAATATTCTTTGCATTTAAAAATAAGCATACTTCTAGGTCTTTACCAGAAAAGCCTTGTATATTTTGGTGAACAATATTTAGGTATTTAGACTTTTCCTTGGTCATGTTGTAGCTAGAGAGTTCCTCTGTTGTCTTAAGAACTAATTTAAATTACAATTAATGTCAGTATTTGGAACAAATTCCAAGGTCTGATCTACATAATTATGCTGCTCAATAGAAGCAGTAGTGATAGCCAAATTTTTGGCTATGTGTGTAAAATAATATAATAGCGAAGAAGCTATTTGTCTCTTATTGTAATACGAAAGATAATATTTATCTCTTGTCATTTTATAATTATATATTAATTTATTTATATCTATTAGATGTACTATTTGACTACTATACTGAGTCATGGTACTTAATGCCAAATTTAGCCTATACCTAATATTAATCTCTTCATTTGATAGACTCCTACTATATGGAAATGTAAACATAACTATTCTATTTACATTTAAAGAACACAAAGAGTTATAGTAGGTCATAATGTCATTTTTGTTAATATTGCCTCTATTACCCATTAAAATAATTAAACTTGTATTTTTGTCAAGTTCTAGAGTTAATATTTTTTTCATTAATTGGTGCATTGTGGCACCTGGCAAACAATAATTAATTATGCTTTCACCCAGCTGTTTTTTTAATAAGCAACCTAAATCTTTACCTAATTCGTCACACAACATTATATACTTCTGACAGTTACTCTGCTTAAAAGAATTACAACTAGTTGTGATCTCCGAGTGAACAGATTTAGTGATCATGGACTCGCATACTATATCAGTGTCATTTTGTTCAATACTACTCTGGTTTGATACCAAAGACTGACATTTAACAGGTGTGTCTTCGTGAAGGGAGGTGTTAGATAGATACTTAAAGGCCAGAATGTATTCATCTATCTGTTTTTTGGAGTTATTATAATTCTGAGTCATTTTAGATAATGATTGCTGAAGGCTTTTTAACTTAATATTCAATGACTCCATATTTTGTTCATATGTTAATCTATTTTCTTCAATTATGGAACGGCAAATATCTAATTTTTGTAATAACTGTCTATCTGTCTATAAAATGATTTTTCTTTATTTATAAGTTTCTTAGTTTTTAAAATATACCTTCTGACTTTAACATATCTTTTTAATTTGTTCTTACTAAGCTTAACAAGTCCCTTCCCGGCAGAGCACTGACATGAACTGTCAGAATTCAAATCATTTACACAGGGGTTAGTGTTACATTTAGGATAGATGGGCTGCTGGCACTGCATTAGAGGTCCTCCGGGTGATGCCATTAGTTCCTCAAAAAGACTTTGGGTATTTGCTGACTCTTGAAGCTGCTGTACTTCCCTAAAATGGGCTATTTGGGTATTTGCTGCACTAAGCTCCTTCTCAAGGTCAGTGATGCGTTGCAGAGCCCTCTCATAAGTGCTGAACTGCTCATCATAGTGGCTGATGGTATCATTCAAATTGTCTCGTTGTAGTTGGACTTCTATGTGTTCAGTATGAAGATGCGATAGTTCACACTTAAGCTGCGTGTTCCTGTCTATGACCTTTCGAATTTCTTCTTCATTCTCCTCGCGTTCTTGAAGTAGCTGACTACAAGTCTCCTTTGCATGCTTGAGTTCTTCAAGAGCATGCCTCAGTTGAAGCTCTGTGCATTGAGCTGCAGCTTTGCGGGTCATCATTGTTGTAGTAATTGTTTATATATAACCTGAAATGAGTTAGAAAATGTGAGTTTGGTTCAGAATTACTTATTATTATATTTTATACTGCACAATTCCCAAAAACAATTTAATTTTTATTGATATTATATGAGGGTAGATAATAATACAGAATTAATTAATAAACTGCTTATCTTATCTTAATTGATAGACCAAGTAAATGGATAATATTCGATATTTATTAATATTTAGTAAATAAGCACTCAATATTATAATAGGTTGCTATGTCTCATTAATTTTTCCTAACTGTATAAAGCAACAAATATCTCAATAACAAATTGTTAGTTTAATTGTGTTGGTAGCCACATACAAAAGGTGTTTATTGGAATTAAATGTGAAGTGTATTTATGAAGTAAGTGTTTGTAGCAACTAAGTTACCATCAACTTTACTTAGACAATATGTCAAGGAAAGAGAGGCTTTCTGCTGCTGATTGTTTGTATTCTCAACAGAATTCACGATTGTGAGTTAAGCTGAGTAATATGTGTAATGTCAGTGTAAATAGTTAAGTGTATGAGATTGAGAATACTTGATGCAGTGCTAGATTATTAATGAAATGTAGGTAAGCTACCTGCCACCTTAAATTTACCAACAAAAGTAATTATTGATACTATAAAGGAAACTTAAAGTATTACAGAAATAAATAATATATAGAACAAATGTACTCCCCCGGTTTATGATGCAGCAGTCCACGGTTTTTTCCTTTTATTGTACTTTGCAAAGTAGGTACTTAGTCGTTACGATTTTCGAGACTCATTTATTTAAATGTCGTCGAACTCATACTTTGTAAAACAACACCACACAATATTTACAACTTAAACTTCACTTTAATTGCTATTTTAGTTACATATATTATGAAAATTCTAATAAATTTAATTTTTAAAACAGCTGATACAATTTGACAAGTTAACCCAAGTGTGTGTGTGTGTGTGTGTGTGTGTGTGTGTGTGTGTGTGTGTGTGTGTGTAGGTGTGCTTGCGTGTGTGTGTGTGTCTGCGTGTTGCGTGTGTATGTAGGTGCGTCTTGTCTTGAACCACATAAATATCAAGTAATAATTTATAACCACTGTGCTATACTTCCTATATCCGGGTGTTGTCAATCAGTAGATCCTCCACACCATCATAATCTATGTCGAACGGCCAATCATTAATATTTTTTAAGCTAAAATTAGGTACTACACTTAGCTTTTTTATCTTTTTAATGTTATTTAATTTGTTGTTGTATTTAGTTACAAATTCACTTAAAGATAAAATAAACATTGGAGTGTGATTTTTTGCAGTTTTTTACTCGTTATTTAAATATTGTTTCCAATGTTGTGTAGATAATAACGATACGGAACTCTTCGTACGCGAATCCCACTACGATGCGATATGTGTTAGAACTTTTAAAATGCAAAATGGGAACATTAGGATTGCTTTCTTTGCAGGCTTTGTGTTTTCACTACTTTTAGCCCTTGAATTCGATGGTATGGTATTTGATAAGTTTATGTTTCAAGATTGTACAATTTACTTGTACATAAAAATTTGCTAACACTGCGAACGACGAGCGAAGTCACTAGCAGGCCGCGTCAAAGAGCCGCGTTAACTGAGTGTCATATTATCATAATCATCATCATCATCAGCCTATTAATGTCCCCACTGCTGGAGCACAGGCCTTCCCTATGGATGGAATAGAGAGATTGGGCCAAGACCCACCACGCGGGCCCAGTGCGGATTGGCGGGCGCTAACGACTGCAGATGCAGCCGGGACCAACGGCTTAACGTGCCTTCCGAAGCACGGAGGAGTTCGAGATAATAAGTTTTTGGTCACCCATCCAATGACCGACCACTGCGAAAGTTGCTTAACTTCAACGATCGCAGCCGAACGCGCTAACCACCTGTGCCATCGAGCTCCTCTGTAATCGCCGTAATAATAAAATATTATTTTTTTATTGAAAGACAGTGCTAATTACAAACGCGAACTAATTAACACACATTAGAGACAAGAATAGCTTACACCTTAACTGTAACTTTGTTTACAATATAATCTCCGAAGTTATCTCTCTGTGATCTTTCTCTCCTGCACTCCAACTAACTAATAGGGGTGATGACGGGGTACAGTAAACGAAATTCTATTTAGTCCGTCAGTTAGATGATCAAAAAATAATGGACACGTATTTTTTCTTTGGGCAATCAACCAAAAAATGACAAAGTTATAGCGCGTCAAAGTTTGGGAGTAGGGGCTCGTGACGTCACTTTTAAGTGAATTTTCACTTATAAGTGTACTCAAACGTGACGTCATGCGACTTTTCAAATCAAAACATCTCTGAAATGTTTAAACAGGGTGTAAAAAAAATCTATGACAAAGACTAAGACTACGCATCCTGTACATCCAAACAAGTAATATTACAAAATATTATACGTGGGAAACATATGTATTTTTTAGTTAAAAAAAATCAATTTTTATTCCAGTACCCAAAGTATAGCGTGGCGCGCTACTGTGGCGCTACGCAAACAATGTGCTTGTTTGTATGTGTGTGCGTGTGTGTAAGTGCGTCGATAAAAAAGTTTCTAAATAAAGTTATTTATAAAAATCTTGAAAAAAAAATTGTGACTTTGACCATCAATATTTCCATAACCATAAATGTCCCAGGTATGAACCAGAAGAAAGAAATGATCGTCATGATGTGGAAAATACGTGGCCTTCGACTTCGTTAAAGGAATTTTTACACCCTGTATTATGTGAAAAAATAAAATAAAAAATGGTTGCCTGTAAAGTCGGTTTTACGGGCGAAGATTTTACGTGACAACGTCTTTTTCTCGGTAGAATATTTATTGATATGAATATAATTAAATTGCACAATAGGAACAAGGAATTGAATGAAAATAAGAATTGCACAAATTTTAACTATAGAAATATATTTTGTTTACTAAAACATTGTACATGTAAACTTAAACTTAACACGAGAGACTCATCGTAACGTTACCGAGCGTTACACTTTTTCATAAGTGACTCCCAGCCGCAACCTAATTTAAGACGTTGTCACGTCAACATACGTGTCCAATACTTTTTGATAATCCACCTGATAAACGAAGAAAAAAAATAGTCATCATCCCTATTCTCATTAAAGGTGTACAAACTGTACAAAGATAGATAACAGATAAATATTATCGGTTATTTCAAACTAACCGTTTCGTTTACAATTCTATACATTTACTAGCTGACTCGGCGAACTTCGTACCGCCCAAAAGTAATAATTTGCAATAAATTAAAATTGCGACTATAATTTGAGATTTAAACTATCCTATCTCTCAAGTTGGATCGAACTGCACATGGTGTGCGAATTTTATTATAATCGGTTCAGTGGTTTAGGAGTCCATTGAGGACAAACATTGTGACACGAGATTTATATATATTAAGATTACCCTTTTAAAGTTTTATTTCTGCGATAAAAAGTAATGTACATCTTTACCTTGTACATCTTTACTGAAATTTTAAGGCAGAGTTAGATTATTAGGCTGAGATATAGCTGTGACCTCGACTTCGTTCGCGTTGACGTTGGAATGTAACATTTATTGTCGTACGTAGGTGGACGAAATGATTTTTATGGTGGAGTGCAGTACCCCTAGCACGAACCAATATCGAATTCGAATAGTTTGCGAGTACGAAATGTCAAAGTCTAATTTTGTATGAAAACTTGAACAACATCGCCTTAACGTAGAAACTAAAAAAAAATCAGTACACATTTGACAATGACATTTCGTACTCGCAAACGATACGAATTCGATATTGCACGAACCAATATCGAATTTGTAACGTTTGCGAGCCCGAAATGTCATTGTCAAATGTGTACTGATTTTTAGTTCTCGTTACGTACTTTGTGGCGTTGCTGTTCAAGTTTCTATACAAAATTAGCACTGACATTTCGCACTCGCAAACTATTCGAATTCGATAATGTTTCGTGCTAAGGGTACAGGTGTGATATCTTGTCGAACATGAAATATAGATTGCTGGGGTTTTGTACACGCAAAAGAGCTTCATACTTTTATTGGCAATTTTACTGATTGCATTTTTGGCATCAGTATCGATCACTAATCACCCCCTGATAGTTATTTTGAAAATATATTTCATATACAGAATTGACCTCTCTACAGATTTATTATAAGTATATAGATAACGTAGACGAGTTCAGACTTATTAGCAAGTCAGTAAATTAATTTTAAATTGAAGATATTCCACTTAAAGCCTCACATTTAACGAATTTGGTCCATTCATTTTATTTTTATTTTATCTATCACTCCCATTGCTTATAGTACTATCGTTCTTACATGTATCTTCACTCAATTATTTGGAACTTTTATTTTTTATGTAAACTCTTAACTTCTTCTGACTTTCAGTGAACATATTTCTGCCATTATTTTTCTATACAACTCTCTTATTATTCTGCCGTAAGAACTTTCAACAAAGTATTAGAACATAAATGAAATAAGATGGATGAAATCGGTAAAGTTATAATTTTAATTTTTAAGCATGTAACTGCTTGATGTTTAAATCCACTGGACGGATCGGGCTGAAATTTGGCATGCAGGTAGATGTTATTACGTAGGCATCCGCAAAGAAAGGATTTTGATCAATTCTACCCCGAAAGGGATAAAATAGGGGATGACAGTTTGAATGAAACTTTGTCAATTTTAAACCGATCGGGCTGAGGCTTTGCATGCAGGTATAAGAAGAATCATAGATGAATGTCATTGTGTATAATACAAGCCTGAGAACAAAAACTGTAGTCTACACTTCAGCTCTACACCGAAGCGAAGCGAGGGCGGGCCGCTAGTACTTTTATAATCATTACACTGTTTTCCCCATCTGATTAAGTGTTCACACATTTTCTCAGGTTATGGCGCAACTAAAGGAATGCATTCATTTATACTATCCAGTGCTCATTGATTGATCATAACAACTGCAAATGTAACCAGGACCAACGGCTTAATGTGCCTTCTGAGGCACGGAGAAGCTTGCGATAATATTATTTTGGTAACCCATCTTACGACTGGCCCATTGCGGCAGTCGCTTCACTTCCACGATTGCAGATCGAAACCTCGACTTTCGTCTACATTTATTCCTATATACTTTTATAATCATTACACTGTTTTCCCCATCTGAGTTACATAATCCGGATAAGATAGTTTACATCAAATAATTGCAAGTTAATTCATTCATAATGTATCAGGTTTTTATAGTGACGCAATATCCCTCAGCGTCAGTGAGTGACCCTCTATTCGGTTTATACACCGACACCGACACCGCGAGATCCGTGTACTAGTGTTGAGTAGGACTTACAAGAGGCGGTACATTTGTCCCGGACATGACGTCAAAATGTAAGAGCGGCTCAAAATTTTAAAATGTACTACTTCACATTAAATGTCTCGTTACTCACTCACTCTTCGTAAGTCTGACTGAGAGAGAGCGAGGCATAACATTTCATTTAAGTCCTCTACGCACTATCCATCTGTATCTCTATCTCTTTTACGTGTATAGCGCTGTCCTGCATGCTGGATCCAGCAAGATTGATAGTGCGTACAGGAGGTGCTACTCGTGTACACAAACGTAATGTCGAGCTTCTGTACGCCTCAATGTCATATTTGTACTCGTCACTTCAAATGTATTGCCGAGCTTCAGTTCGCCTCGCCTCATTTGAAGTGGGAGATTGTACTGCCTCAGTACAAAAAAGAGGCTACTCTTACAAACTCTTTTTCAAGTCGTGTCCTACCCAACACTACCGTGTAC